>CM076579.1:1527654247-1528254247 GCA_034641835.2 Pinus albicaulis
ATTGACTTTGAGGTATGTACTGACTCTAGGGTTGATATTGACCTTGAGGTATGTACTGTCCCTGAGGTTGATATTGACCTTGAGGTATGTACTGTCCCTGAGATTGATATTGACCTTGAGGTATGTACTGTCCTTGGGGTTGAGATTGACCTTGAGGTATGTACTGTCCTTGGGGTTGATATTGACCCTGAGGTATGTACTGTCCTTGGGGTTTCCCCCCAGGCTGTATCTGGCTATTTTGAGGTTGCCCCCTAGGCTGTATATTAATACCTTGAGATGTGGGATTTGAAATATTTCCAGACATCATATAAATTTTCTCATTGTTCGAAGTTCCAATATTTGATTCATTCAAATCAGATGATGACATTGGTTTGCTAGGAAAAGGAGATGCTCCCTAGAATGTACCAGAGAGTGACTGATAGCCTATAGGAACAGACGAACCACCATAGAGGAATGTTTCTGGTGATTCAGAAAACATAGATGACTCACCTGACATGTTTAACTGAGGTCTATGACCTATTGGTGTAGTGTAAAAAGGTATTCGGGGTGGTGAATACTGAAGACCTACGTTTTGCAGAAAATTTGTCAATGAAGAATACCAAGCGTCTTGTCTAAAAGGACTGTAAAAAATTGATTCATGTTGTCTAAGTTCTAAATTTTCCTGAGTTGAAGGGAGAAGGACTTCTTCTTCTGTCTCAGTGATTTTTTCAATACTAATAAGACCAGGAGGAAGACCTTTTGTAATTCGACTCTTTACCCTAGGTAAATCAGGATAATCAGTGAATTATAAAGTAGGTTTTGATGTAGCAGGTTCAGTTTCCGGTTCAAAAATTTCAAGTTCTTTAGGTGATAATTCACTTGTTGTAGAAGCAACTTCAGTTGATTCAGAAATGGAAACTGTTTGTGGAGGATGTTCTGCTACTTGCGATTGATCTACTCTGAAATCAGGATAAGGGATAATAGATGTTTCTCCTTGTTCTGTTAATCCAGTTCTACTGATAACATTTGGTATCAGAGATTTAAGTCCTTCTAACTAGCTAGGTGTATACTCGGGGGGTTTCCCCTGAGTTTTGCGTGATCGTCTCAGTAATTTAGCCACGATTAAAACTTTAACACATGTAATCAAAGAAAATTTCAATAGAAATGCCTAAAGTCGCTAAGAAACAAACAAATGATCACACGCCTATAGAATATAAGAGATCAAAGCACACACAAACAATAAATTCCCGCACTAAAAACACTATTTGGTGATGAAATCCAACATCGTAGTATTTTTAATGCAGAAATGGCGGTTGGAACAGTTACCCCGACAACCTGCTTAATGAAACAGACCGGTGCAAGTTTCTCCATTTAACCCATCTCGAGTGAAGATAACCCTCCTGAGAGTCCAACTGAGTCTAGCCGATGTCTGTTCTAGGAACAGTGGGATATTCCCTCCACCGTCACCTTGGGAAATAATCCTAGAGTTTATGGCCACTAAGGTCACCAACATGAACAAATATACCTGGGGGAACAGTCTACGATCCGATACACATGCAAGGGTAGAGTAACAAAGCTCAATCCCCTTGGAGGCTCCTTAACATAATCCAAGGTTTACCGACAAGTGACCCCAGGCTCCTCGAAAATGGTCAATACGAGGTTTACCATTGTTAATACGTGTATATCTGCTATCGTTCCCAATGAGGAAGGATTGATTACTCCACTGGTTCGGATATGATCTCGTGCTTGACTCCTTTAAGAGGAGCTTCCTAGAGCATACATGCTACTATTGGAATTTCCCTACTGCAAGATTGACTATTTTTTTGTTTTTACTGTCTTGGAGAATTAACTAAAACCTAATCCAAGACACTAGCCTAAGCTAAATTGGTGGAAAGAGCCCTAGAAAAATAAAAATTGCTAGGTTGATTTTAATTAAGCACTAATTTTAATTGGTTGTTTCTTAGGAAAATGGGTATGACAGTGAAACTTCAATTGTGTATAATGACCTGACTCCAAAAAACACTAAAATGCATCTATATGAGAAAAATTCGTTTCTTTTCAATGAAATCTATCCAAAAGAAAGAGTTGAGAAATGCAATTGCTTTAAAACTTCAATCCTTCTTTTAAAAAACAAGAATATATGAAAAGAAATCTTTTTCTATGAGAACTCAATGATTAATTGCTCAAAAAGAAATCCCTTTTGTTGTTCAAGTCTGAAACTACAAATAAAATAGTTTCCAAAAGAAAAGTATGATTACTTAAAGCAAAATTCAAAACTAAAAACACTAATTTGAACTTTTAAAACTCTAAAGATATAAATTTTAAGACTAAAAACTCTAAAAACTTTAAGGATGTTTTTCTCAGTTTGTAATCTGACCAAGAAATTATTTTCTTATCGTAGCAAGGAGTCAAAATCATCCGAAGGTGGTTTTGAAATGAGATTCAAGGATTTTTGAACTAAAAGTCTCTTAATATTTGTAAATAAGAAATAAATCTAATGTTTATAGAGGCAAATTCTGCTATAAAGTCAAAGTCTCAGTAAGAAAACAATGAAATACTAGTGATCTAAGGTATCGCAAAGTTCCTAATCTTGGAGCAACACAAAGACAAAAAAAAAAATCACTTGTAAAATGCAAGTCTTTAGAAAATCACTCAAAACTTAGAAATGCTATAAGAAAATTTTACAAGAGGCTTTTGATAGTGAATACAAGTCTGGGTAATTACAAAGAATCTTGTAAGCTAGAACCAGAAAAGAAAATTTTAAGATTTTCAAAAATTTTCTCAGGGTCCACAGGTTGTAGAGTACAAAAGTACAGTGTCACACTGTTCACACAAAGAAACTGCAGAGGTGACCGCACTGTTTTGAAAGAAAAAATGCAGAGACCATAAAACTTAATGAAAAATAAAAAATTCTAAATCTACTTTTCAGGGATTCTCAAGCTAATTTTCCCAAACTAGTACAGACTAATCAAAATCAGAAAAAATGGTTTCAAAAGTCAAAATCAATGAAAACTAAGTTCAAAACAATCTCCCCAATGGAGTCACCATTTTTTTAGGTTGATAAATCGTTCTTGCGGACAAGAAGGATCTCCCTAATATCACAACGATAGCTAGAAACAAACAGGACAATTTGTAAACTATTTTCTCTAGATTACATATGATTAAGAATTTTCTATGATGAAGAAAGGACCTACCTATGATCCAATGCTAGTTGATTTCTTCTTTCCCGTTGCTCCAAGAAGTCACCTCCTAAGATCTGCAAACAAAGACATAGAAGAGGATCAATAGCACCTGCAACATATACTAATTCAGAAATCACAAATCTGTCTTAATGATCAAGGAATTTAAGAAATAAGTCATTCAAGTAAACATATAAACAACTTATTGAGAAAACAGGATCCAATTGTATTATATTTAAATAAAAGAAGGAGTCTTACAACCGCGTTCGCCTTGATGTCGTACAGGTCCTTCCGGGGGTCCAGAACAAGTGTTTTCCTTAGGTCTGACAAGCCCTTCCACTCTTAGAACTAGCCTAACTATGAGTATGTAATCTTTCTCACAGCTAAAAAGAGTATGTTTCTTCAGCAATTCCCTTCTCTATCGTAGCTACCAAGTATAAGGCAAGTACTAAGTGTATACAAAATGCATAGAGAAGTTTTACATATGTGAGCATGTACCCTTGAGACTGAACCAAAGCTTCAGTTTATAGGAGAAGGAAAGTGGTTACAGCTCCAAAATGGAAGGGATAGAGTCCTCTTATCAAGGGATTAAGTTCCAAAATCCAAGGAATAGGCTCCTTTAATGAAGGGATGAATGTTCATGATAATGGAGGGAGTAAGGCTTCGACTGGATAACGTATTCTAGAAGCTTTCAGCTAGGAGAATATTTGACCAGCTGGGCTTCTAGAATTTACTTTCACCTTCATTTTACCTTTTACAGGGGTTCACATTCTTAACAAAGAAAGCGTGAGGTTAGTGCAGTGCCACAGGTAAGACTAAGGAAAAGTGCAATATAGTATTTTTATGATTTTTACAAGCTTCTCTCCAAATTCAGAACTTGGTTTAGGAACTTTAGGGTTGTATACTTCTAAGGGAGCATTATATAGGTATTGATGAACCCATATAGACATCAAAATTTCATGGTGACAAAATAATGTGTAACACCCCCACCATCAAAGGGAATCACCAGTATGCGCCATATGCAACGTTATAGGCCACCCTACCCACATATGTCTGGAGTTGGACGAGTTAAAACCACTCCTCGGCTCCGAAGCAGACATATCGACACCACGTTCCCTTAAAAAGGAACCTACCGCCAAAGGTGAAGGCAAACCATTGCGTACCAATCACGCATGCACTCTTTGTGGCAACTATGGGCACTATACCCACCATTTTCCAGAGATACCACGATATAGGGACACCTTACATGTGGTCGAGCGATCCTATCAAGAGGATCCCTCCACCTAGGCATCAAGAAATGTACCTCGCACCATCCTATACTTATAGGAAGAGAGACAATCACCCGGAAGATTCCCCGCGACCACCCCCGGCCGAGCGTGCATACTATGCAATGAACTCGATCAATTATCATCGATCGTCTCGCTTTTGGAAATGTTCCAACGATGGTACCCACCATATAGTATATCATGCAAAGAAATGGACATCCCGTATTCATGTCGTATTATCCGGTGACAACTAATTTAAGACGCTATTTTCATCATAATATTGTCATTGACAGTAAAGGAGATGCAAGGCATCCCAAGTGTTGTATGTTAAGATAAATTAGACACAGAGTATGGAGGTTGAGGGTTGTTTATACATTGATACACATAGATTGGATATAACAATCAGGTCGCATTGCAATAGTTTCCTTGAATTGAGTACCATAGAGTTACACAGTGATGTAGTGGCCACAGTATTGTGAGTCATAACAACAGAGAGGGCTGTAGAATTATATACAGAACAGAACGCATTTGAATACAAGATCTCTATTTATAAGTTACCTGCGTGTTGATCTTGTATGGAGGATTTGATAGAAGTCGAACATGTTTTTGATCTTCTCTGCTATAGAACGCAGGCAATACCACAGTCCTTGATATTGAATGCATTTGAATCGAGTGAAGACACAGTAATGACGATGGACAGAAGTTAAAGCAGCAAGTTGAAAGGGTTAACCAGAATCGAAGTGGTGAGCCAGCTTTTAAACGGAACCATGAATGCATGGAGGCCTCAGCTTGCTTGAGATGTTGAAGTGTTAACAAAACAGAGGGTTAATACCTGAAGAGGCGTAGCAAAGCAATTTTGGAAGCAGAACTGTGTATCACAGAAATTGAACCAAATAACAGAACAGTGAGGCAACAAAAGGCAAAGTTAAGAGATGAAGCAGAACAATGAATAATTGAGAGGGATGGAACCCTGAGTTAAGGAGCAAAGCAGAACCTCGAAGGAACAGTAGAAGCGGTTTTAGATTTAAGACTGGCGGTTTTTGGAAAAATTTTAAATGGTAAGTGGTATCACGAAAAAAAGTGCAATACGGTTCGGCGTGTGACACTTGGCTTGGGCGGTTTTGGAATACAGCCCATTTCACAAAGTTTTTGGAGCTTAAAACTCAGTTCAATAAAAATTGTGATTTCCGTCCGATTGCTAGCCATCGGAGATCGACGGCGCTCGCACCAAGAAGATGCATGAAGGTTAAGGCAGGGTTATAAAGCCATGGGGCCCGAGAGAAACAGTACTCCATTGATTTGTTAGGAATTAACGCTTGTGCGCCTTTGTAATGTGATAGGCATTAGATTACATACATCTCATATGGAGTGTGCGAACGTCGTTGGATGGGCAGACATGCTGGTGCGTTAATTGTTGTGGGTCCAAAACATAATATATGCCGAATGGTAAGTTTTACAAGGTTAAAGTTGATTTCTATTACAAATCCATTATGATAAACACAAGTTATTTGAAGGGGAGCGCATATAAACGTTATTTCATATGTGCGTTGGTGCGATGGTTTATGTTTTAAACCAAGGTCGAAGATTTATTGTTGATGCAATGGAATATGAACATAGCACAATGTGTTAATAAATGGCGAAGATTTCAATTGGTAAATGAAATTAAAATGTCGTGGGCCAAATATGAAGTTTGGGTGTAATATAGATTCTTGACACACGTTAATATATGTGGAAAATCATGTTATAATTCAAGGTCTACACACAAAGTCTTAAGTTTATCAGGTCGGAGATACTGTGGGCTCGAGACATTTCATTATAATATATGTTGTTGGAACCATAGTACATTGTAGGGTTTTAGAACTGTGGGCCCGAGAGAAAGAGTAAACAGAACTCTAATATGTAGATATTCACTTTATGCGTTGAATAAAGTTGTGGGACCCAAACAAATCTTAATGTATCCCGAGACTTATATATATGGTTTGAAATACACTGTGGGCCAGACATTTATATGTATTGGGTTATAATCGTAGAGCATGGCCCAAAAAGAACTCCGCATGTGAAGATGAAGAATTGGGTCTTATTATAAAGTTTAAATCAGAGATTTAAAATATATGCTTCTACATAGAGAACTGAAAGGGTTGAATTGAATTACTCACGGGGTTTGGATACGTGGTAAAGTGTTGACATATATATATATATATATATATATATATTAATATATGTGCTGGGCGAAGATTTAGTGTTGGTTTAACATACGCCAAAACCAATATACAATATAATTTGATATGCGTTGAATGAGGATGTGGGCCCAAAGGTCCCTGTTGATATATGCATCAGTGCGTTGTTTTTACAACGAAGTATTTTATTGACATCTATTCCGAACAAAGTTCTGTGTTGGTAGAGAAAGATTTACGTTGATGATTAAGCCAAAAGAAAATAGTGATTGGGCACTTCCATAAAATGAACATTAATCTGATTTTACCATAGTGATGGAAAAAAGAAAGCTTGACATTGATCCGGTTCCAAACATAAAACATAAATTATAAATGAATTTTGATATACACGGTGAACCGAAATGGGTCGTAGGTACATACACGGAAAGCAAGGGAGTAAGCATATTCTGAAAAAGCCGGTGATAACGTGAAAATACAAACTCACGGTGAGCCAAAAAAGCCAAAAACTGAATGGGTTGAATGGAAATACTTATTGTAACTGAAAATGTAAATGTTTGAATTGATTTTATATTTTTTGTGATGCAAAGGCAAGCGTCCAATAGGAAAACAAAACTCCACTGTAATATTGAAATTTGTACATATTGTCATATTTTTTCTGAATGAGCTGGACAAAGAAATGAGAAGGCAGAAGTCAAAGTGTCATGGTTGTTCACTTCAAATTCTCTATAGAATACAAATAGTCAAGAGGTGAAATCTATAAATGATATCTCATAGATATGCATAGAGAGGTTAGAGAATAGATAATTGAGGCAGAGAGGGTAAGAAGAAGGAGGAGAAGATAGAGATGTTGTGAAGATTCAGAGATGATTTAAGGCAGATATGATGGCTAGAGGACAACAGTGAAGAAGGAACAAAACAAAGCTGATATCCAAGGTAAATTAGCATATGATTTTCCTGAAAGAGTGAGGAGTTTGGTGCTTCCATATCAAGTTGTAGCTTAATAGATGTCAGTTGTAGCTGACTGGGGTAGGAGCCTCTTGTAGGTTGTAGCCTGTAGAAGATAGATGGGATTTCGAGCTTCCTTGCAAGTTGTAGCTTGCAAAATTGAGGTACGAGCCTCCTGTAGGTTGGTGCCTACAGAAAATTAGTGGTGAGAGGGAGTTGGAGCTTGCCTTTGCATTACAACAATAATAAGATGTGGTTTTCTACCTTATGGGTTTCCACATATGTATGTTGTCTATATGCATGATGATTGTGTGTTGATACTCTCTATTTATTATGTTTAATAGCTGTTGTTGTTTTATTAAGATTGTTGTTCCATTGTATATAAATAAGAAAGGCTATATTTCCAATAAAATAAAGTATAATAAGAACATGACTGCATTAAACTGATTCACCCCCCCCCCCCTCTCATTTTAACCAAGGATCCAACAATTGTCACTATATATCACGATTCCGCACAGCTTTAGCCTATATGTGATCAACCATAGTTTTCCTCTCCCACGAAGATGGCATAGACTCGAAATCCATGAATAGTACCACAACTCAAGAGGATGTGACAGATAGATCCATCCTGTTGCGGCCAACTAGAAGATGACCAAGTAGGGAAATTCATCCCCCGCCAAGCACCAACAATACGACACACCATATACGATTCATGTCATCGTGCATCGAAATCGTGACTCGAGTTGTCTGCTCATCTGCCATAGGTGTCGAGTCAGCCATAGCTACAAGAGTAGTTGTCCCTCTAATAGTACAAACCCAATCCATCTACACTCTGTCGACCACGTCTGGTTCCACCACATCCACGATGGAATATTTTTCATGTCTCTCAACTAGCTCCACCTAGATTACCCCCATTCAGTATAAACCTACACAGGAATAGTCCCCCTTTGGATCCTTGTTTCATTTGGATGAGGATATCTTAGAAGCCATGATGGAGATAGATTACCCATGGGATGCAATGCATCACCATTCACTTTTTCTCCCCAAGAAAGCGTTCAGTTCTAACAAAATAATTGAACAAGAAATTTATGCAATCGAGTCAAAATACTTCCTGCCATCAGGAAAGGTCGATTGGTTCAAAAACCCCATCCCAGTGCCAGATGAATTTGAGGAGGGTAATATGTTGAGTATTTCATATACCATCAAGGTGAACATATCTCAAAATCAGAAAAAGGTTAAAGAAATCTCACTGGGGGTGGCATGTTCTCCAGAAGAGGTAACCTCTTACACCAAACTATTACAAGAGTATAGAGATATCTTCGCGCGGGACTACTTAGAAATGCCTAGGCTCAGTCCTACTATCGTAGAGCACCATAATGACACTTAGCCAAACATAACCCCAGTTCGCCAAAAACAACATCAACTACACCCATCCAAGGCAGAAGAAATAAAACAAGAAATCGACAAGCTTCACAAAGCCAGGTTTATCTACCCCATTGCCTATACGTCTTGGGTTTCCAACCCTATTCCCATCATGAAAAAATAGGGCACGATATGCATTTGCACTAACTTTCGGAATTTGAACAAAGCTTGTCCTAAAGACAATTATCCCACCCCATTCTTTGACCAAGTTATCGATTCTTGCACTGGCCACGAGGCTTTGTCCTTTATGGATGGGTTCTCTGACTATAATCAAATCCAAATCCACCATACAAATCGGTACAAAACTGCGTTCACCACTCCCTGGGGCACATTCACATACAAGGTAATGCCATTTGGCCTAAAAAATGCCGGATCCACCTTCCAAAGGGCCATGAATTACATATTTCATGAGTTGGCACACCTTATCCTTGCCTACTTGGATGACCTTACGGTATGCTCCAAGAAGCACTCAGACCATCTTGAGGATTTGCGATTGTTATTCCAACGATGCCATCAATACAACCTGCACTTAAACCCCCTGAAGTGCATCTTCTGCATCAATTCAGAAAGACTGACAGGTTTTATTGTGTCCCAGCAAGGGATTTGAGTGGACCCCCTAAAGGTCCAAGCCATTAAATAAGTCCCCCCACCTCGCACCCTCAGGCAACTCCAAAGCCTGCAGGGGAAGGCCAATTTTCTGAGGTGCTTTGTCCCATATTATGCCACCTGTGCTCAAGGGTTCTTCTACCTCCTCCACCAAGGCATCCCATTTAAATGGGATGATCATGCCCAACAAGCATTCAACGCGCTGAAAGAAACATTATCTTCAGCACCACTCATCAGTTCCCGAGACTATAACAAGGGTAATATCCTGTACCTATCAGCCTCTGACTCCACGCTAGCTGGAGTATTGGTTCAGGAGGGCCCAGATGGGAGGGAGCATGTAATATATTATGTCAGCAAAACCTTATCGAGCCCAGCATTGATATATGAGCCTAAAGAAAGAACTTCCCTAGCATTAATCCATGCAGTCCAGAAACTTCACCACTACATCATCTTGAAAACCACCACTGTCATAGTAGATACTAATCCCATCAAGTACCTGCTCACACGCCGACTAATGAACCACAAGTACACCTGCTGGATAGTCATTCTCGAAGAATACAACTTACAGTTTCGCTCTCCCAAAAGAAAAAAGGCACTTGCATTAGCAGAGTTCATTACCGACCTCCCAGGAGATTCCAAAGGATCACCAGTAAATGATTCACTACTAAATGAACATCTTTTCTTCGTAGCAACTGACAACCCTTGGTATGGGGATATTCTCCTATTCCTGCGAACCCAAAAGTTTAGACCTCACCTCACGCAAGATGACTGTCGGCGCATATGCCAACAATCCCCTCGATACCTCCTCATGGGAGATGTCTTATACAGATGAGGCATCGATACAATCTTGCGTCGATGCCTCAGTCACAAGTAAGCAAAGAAAGCCCTAAATGACTGCCATGTAGGTTCTTGTGGTGGCCACCTATCCGGAACGACTACCGCCCTGTTTTGCGACTGCATCACGATAGTCAAAAGATGTGAGCGATGCCAATGCTTCTCCCACAAAGCAAGAGCACTTCCCGCTCCTCTACACCCTATCATTTTAGCTGGCCCCTTCTGTAAATGGGGAATCAACTTCATGACTTGTAACCTGGCCTCGTCAAGCAACCATAAATACATCATCGTGGTTGTCGATTATTTCACCAAGTGGGCCGAGGCCATGCCCACACATGACAACACAGTAGAAACTACTGCTCGATTTCTGATAAACCACGTGATCGCTCGATTTGGCATCCTCAAAGAGTTAGTCTCCAACCATGGGAAACACTTTGAAAATGAAGTCTTCGAGGAGCTATCTCATCATATCGGACTCACCCACAAATTCACTTCACCATACTACCCCCAGTCCAACGGATAGGTAGAAGCCATTAACAAGGTACTCAAAACTATGTTACAATGCATGGTGAATAACCACAAAACCAACTAGCACCACATGCTCTTCTCTGCCATGTGGGCATACCGCACGGCTATTAAGACATCCACTAGTTTTACTCCCTTCCACTTGGTATATGGGATTGAAGCTGTGATTCCCATAGAATGCGAGATCCCAAACCTACACGCTACCATTAAAATCCTTGATGACACCCAGCCTCTAGAACAATTCCTAATACAACTAGAGCTGGTTGACGAAAGTCGGCGACAATCGCTACAACACAATGAGGCCCATAAGAAAAGGGTGAAAGCATCATTCGACCACCACATCAACCCTCACTCATTTACTAAGGGAGAATTAGTACTTCGCTACGATGTCGCCAACGAGGCCTTAGGGCCAAGAAAGTTTGAAACACTGTGGAAAGGACCCTACATCGTCAAACATTGCCTCTGACAGGGGGCATACATCTTGATGGAAATAAACGGGACATGTCTTAGCAACCCCATCAATGGCCTTCACCTCAAGAATTTTCACCCATAAGGGCCACAACGGCCCTTCCCTAGAGTGAAAGTACACAAAACCCAACCACCAAAATATTTTTGACCCGAAGACTTATGTAAAAAACACGTTCAAAGTGCCACCATGGATCACCAACTTGAACCCTATTTCAGATTTGTTGACGAAGCATCGCGATGGTATGAGAACTTATCTGCAACTGCCTGGGTCATCTACCACCCCCATCGATCACCACTATGTTCAAACAATGTGTGCATCGGATCAGCAACAAACAATCAGGCAGAATATGACGCCGTCATTGGACTTATGTGTGAGGCCCTCCATCAAGGCATCTACCATATGCATGTCTACCTCAATTCCCAGTTAGTAGTATCGCATTTGAACCGAGCATTTGAGACTAGAGACACACACCTTTTTAGAAAATATTTGTGTGCCAAAAGATTAAGCAGAAAATTTTATTACATTACACTTTCACATGTATCAAGGAATCAAAACCAAACAACTGATCGCATAGCTAAAAATATCCTAGACTGGAATGTATTTCGAATAAACTATCATCCATAAAAAACAAAAACATAGATATCCATCAGCATAACACAAAATATATAAACCGAAATAAATAGCACACCATGTAGAACTGCAATAATATCTCTCATATATATATCAAAAAATATGTGTATTTGAGTACAAAAAATAGTATCGCTGGCCCACTGGCCAGCTCGAAGATACAAAAGTCGTCAAAAATCAAGGAAGCATCCTCATAACGGGTGCTTTTCCTATGTACAAAACTACTCTAGGGGGGTGCCCCCTCAATAAGAGCACCTAGACCCACCACTGCTCCTGGTGCCACCACCGAAGCTACTGTCACCACTGCGATCGCTACCCGACGTAGAGTGGGCCGACAATCCCTCTCACGGGCCATCACCGTCTCTAACCAAACCTCCTTGAAGTCATCCATAAAACCTTGAGCAGGCATGCCATGGGTCAAGCGGTCCACTCGACCCTAGAAGTCCTCAATATTGGTCACCTGAGTCGTAAGTACTGCAATGCGTGCCTCAACCGCATCTGCACGAGCTCGCTCGACCGCAACCTCTGCTACAACTGAGCTGCTGCCCTCACTAGAAGGGCCAACACCATCTCTACCAGGTTCACCAGCACCACCACCCGGCCCACCTGCACCACTTCCCCCCTGACCACCTCGAGGTCATAGCGGAGGCTCATGACCCACCAATCAGGCCACTTGGCGACCAACCTCTCCAACATCTGCACGAGTAACCGAAATAATTTCAGTGTCAAGAACAAAACACATAAGTACATAAATACTCAAAAAAATGCAGAAAAATATAACACATACCTGCAGGTCCCCAAACATAACCGAAAGGGAGACCCATGTCTGGGTCACCCCGAAAGTCCATCCCCGCATACGGGTACGTCAAAAACATCTGTGGGTTGGCCTCAAACCAGGCCTCTGTCATGTCATTCCAATAACAACCCACCATGCCACCACTGCCTTGCAGCATCACTGGAGCCCACCTCCTCATGTGTGGCTCCCGTAGCCCCCCAATAGGCACCACCACCACCGGCCTCAGTAACACCACCCTCTCGTACATGATGCTGCATAGGATGCTAGCGTACGCAAATGACTTAGATCCACATTGGACCTTATTCAATTGTGACACCATCCCATCAAAAAAAAAGCAGGCAAAATCGAAAAAGTGTCTGCCCCTCAATTGGCGCAAAACTCCAACCTGTGGGCTTGATGCCTGATGTGCAGCAACCGACCCCACCAGTCGCACAATGATCGCCAGAGCACACCACTCAACCACGTCTGTCACTGATGCAATGTTGATGCACCCCTTAGTAAGAGGCGCACCACCGCAATGCCACCTCCAGAATCTATCTAGGTTCACTCTCCCAGCACGGAGTGGATACCTCAGAGCCTCACCCTGAGGCAGTAACCCGGTCACAAAGTATATATCCGTCTTTGGGCAGATAATCAGGTTCATCCCCCGCAGTACGAACATATTGTGCCTCTGGCACCAATGTTGTATAATGTAACGTAGTAGTCGGTTCTAAGACCGAAGGAACTCGTTCTCAGCAAACTTCAAAAGGCCCCATGCGGCCAACTAACGACGCGCCCCAACATCAGCAGCTAGAGTGGTCCAGATCTCAGGCCAATCCCACTCTCTCCACACCAACCTGCCAAGCAACCTAAGGACCCATCAGCACAGAGAAAAACCAAAAAACCAAATTTTTTTGTCATTATGGCCCTTGCACGCCTGTATCTCTCACAGGTGCGCCTTTGTGCACAAAAAGTAGGGAACAACGCACCCTCGCGCACCTATCCCTCAGAATTGCATGCAAAGGAGGTGCTCTTTTTCCTAGATCGCCTACACAATCTAGGGCAAAAGTCACATAGAGGCCATACAAACCTAATTTGTACAGCCCCCGGCACCATCAAACTGAAGAAATTAAAATGCAGGACGTCATGAAAGTTACCTTGGCATGATATCGCTAGTCCCTGGTACACAGGTTGACCATAATATCAAGAAAGGCTCTGCAAACACCTCTAGTCTCCCAAAACTCAGCAAGTACAAATGAATAGGATTAGGGCTATAATCCCATATTTATCGCCCTTTTCCAGAACTTCAGAGCTCCATAACAGGAGATCAGAAGGTCCATTTCACAAACCGTAAGTTGCACCATCATTAGTATGCCATGACAAATGAAAGCGATGCCACACATTCGCTTTCCAGGAAAAATAATTTTTCAGTGCCAGCAGGTATGCCCTCTCCCATCTTCTTTTTTAAAGCTTCTGTCTTTCAACAATATTGGATGAAAAGAAGATGCTTTCACTTGAGGTGTTGCTTTTTGCAGGAAGAACTCGCAACCCGCTTACAACACCATCCACTGAAGGTTCCAGAGCAGGTATCATCCTACCCCCAGCATGATAGAGTCCCACAAAACTTTGCATATCCTGACATCATTTCTCCATTAGAAATAAACCATAGGGTCCTCATACACAACCGTGTTTATCATCACCTCACCCTGCACATGATAAACGTCTGCGTTGGTCGGTAGAGCCTCCCCTCCATGGCGCTCGTCACCCAAAGTAGGCCATATATCATAGCACAAGTGACGCCATTGCCATATCATTTCAGTCTGGAAAGCACCTCGTGCCCATCCATTCCACATGCATAAGGTCAAGATTACCATTCAAACTAAAAATCCCCTTCCCGAACGATCAGGTTGTACAAGCAGATTGAAAGCGCACCTCCATGCACCGCATTTGGCCTACCATACCTCCATCAGCATAATCCCATCTGTGACACTTCTTCATCTGCTTCATCAACCCTACACATGAGACCAACCAATAGGACCCCCACCCCTAGCAAAACACCATCCTCACACCTTCAGTGAGTGAACCCTTTCATGTTTTGGGGCACCCGTCTCTGTGTTTTGTACAAACCAAACCTCATTATTTTATTCTTTTGGTAAGTGTACAAAGACCACAAATGATGCACTTCATCAATTTTCCCTCATATTTCATCTTTTCCCCCATGGCAGTAGTCCCTCATTCCCCTTGGTCAGAGTATTTCACCCCCACGCATGCACCATCACGACATTCATAACCGATTCACACCCACCCTAGAAGTCCTATCGACTCTAGGGATTTTCCCTTCAAAAATACCTATAACTATCGCCAAGCTGCTAAAGTATACTTCGACCTCGGGCCACTAAATCCCCATCATCCATTTTCATTCACCTCTCACCAACATGCCTATGTTAAACCCATCGCATCTCAGTCCCTGACCCCTCAGGTCGGCAACCCATGGTTCGGTTAAAGGCTTCCTTTTTGTCGACCTCGACACCTCTTTTCCAAAAAGGAAGTGGTACCTTGGATCAGCCCTCCCCATGCAAAGGGGTATTCTCGGGTGGCACTGTGGGAGACATAATTGTCCACAAATTTCATCGATCCTCTTGACATTCGACTATAGAAAAATCTTTCATGTCACGATGGTATCGTACCTTTCAACCATTTCACTTTGATAAGATCCGTCGAAGACCCGTACCTCCATAAGCGTCTCTATCAACAATGCTTACACGGGAAGGTCCCAACAATTACATATGCATACATTGCGCAGATTACGCATATGGGTACACAATCCACCTATCATCAAAGAAAAAATGCCCCTGAGGGCATCAGCAGTCATCGTCAACAACCACCAGCATCACTACCACAGTAGTGACGCAGACAGCACATGTATCTGTCAATTTTGTTTAACTAGCCATAGCATCACGAGCATGGGACATGCCCGCCTCGTTGAAATTTTGTATATATGTTGTATATTTTATTTGCTTGCAGGGATCCCTTAGGCCATGGTCATCTCGGAAATAGTGCAAGGTTTTGTCAATTCCAAGATTCATGTAGGCCTTTCTCTCTCTCTATGCACGATACAGAAAAGAAACTATAATGTATTTCAGCTATACAGTTCTTCCTAGACCTCACACATTAGGGGGAAACTGTTAACACTGGAAAATCGTATAGCAGAAGATGACATTAATTAATGTCAAGCCTAACGATTTACAGGGCAGGAAACATTCTGGAATCAAGAAAGTATTTAAAATCTATAAGGTTTTGAGAAAATCAGATTTGAACTAGTCTTAAATGCTAAAATGCACACTTAATCCTTCGAGAAGAATGCCTTCTGCGCACCTTTTTTCTCGATAAGCGCGCATTCCTGGAAATGGACAAATGTCACTTTCCGGGACCACACAAAGCAAAGGACATTTACTCCTTATATGAAGCCGCCTAAGGACAGCCACCAGTGCCTCCTTAGACACTATGTGAGCCCACAAAGGAATATTTGGAGCACACAATGGAATCATACCTCTCCCTTGGGTCACCATCCATCATGTACCAAGGGAGGGAAGGAGGATTTGAAACTCCTCTATATAAAGCCACCAAGAGATGAAGAATGGGTGATCACATTGTTATGCTGGCCAAATTTTCCCAAGAAACACCAGCAGTGTGTGACCCGAAGCTAGAGCTGAACAGGACTCGATCGTTGGCCACCCAAAAATCCTAATCCGCCACAGTAGAGAGAGAGGGAGACTGCATCAGAGGCAGAGCTTGGAAGGCAACATCCTTGCATTGGGACCTAGAACCATTTTCTAGGGGCCCTTTGGCAAGTGGGTAAAATTTCTTCTCCACATCAAATGTTTAATAAGAAGAGGCCTAGAGTCGTCGTTTGCATTATTATCGTTTGACTCTCTTTATAGCTTCTGTATATTTGTGTTTTAGTTTTAGTTTAATCTGAGCATACTTTTGCATACTTTTTCCACTGAATTGTGTGCTTTTGAGCTCCACCACTTTCTACATGTTACCAATAGTTTAAAGAGTATACCACACTCTTTAAACTGGTGTGATTTCATTCACCCGTGTGACAAATCCACCACTACACCATTCTTTGCATGCGCTTCCTTAGCACAACCACAAATGGAAAGATTTCTCGGTATAATGGACTTATTTTGTAGTTCCTGAATAACCATCCTTGTATAGCTACTTCCCTATATTGTAATTAAAAATTCTATTGTGCAGAAGAAGTTTCCAATATTTCATTGTATGGTTTTTTTGTTGCATAAATATTTTCAACCTATGTTCGCATCAAAGGATTCTATTTCCAATAGTTTAGTATTATAAATTAATACTTTATGCGTATATTATTGAGAATATTTTAATTGTAAATAATTAGGCATGTGTGGATGAGTTGTATTGTGTATAAGAAGCTTTCAATGTGTTGATCGCCTCACTTAGCGAAAAAGGATTTTTAATATTATTATTTTATTTAGTATTAAATAACACATATTTTCTCAATAACATTGTTTATGCTTAGATTATTATTTAATTCATTATATCTGATAAGAAATATCAAGGTTGCATGGCCTGGGAAAATCAAGACATTGGGACAATACCCTATGCACCACTCTGCACAATGGAAACTAACAATATTATTCATTCTATAAAGATACATAGCTCTAAAAATAAAATCCCCACGCAACTTCTCTTCCGCACAACAAAACATGATAATAGTATCCATTTTCCTACACATACCTCATCCCCAATAAACATTAATACAATATACAATCTGGAAACTTGTAAAAGTATCTCCACACAACTATTTGTGTAGCCTGCCGCAACCTCGCCCCCCCCCCCCCCCCCTATCTTATTAATAATGTTTTAATTTGTGCGAAAGTATGAAGAACTTTCATTTTGCATAGGAAGCTTTCAATGTACGATAAATAATGTGTATTTGTTTGTCTCTACAATTAATTAAATAGGATCCACATTTTGCCCACATTTTGGTCTCAACGCATGGGTAGACTATACTAGAGAAAGTAGCTATTTTAGTAAATTGTTGACGTATACAAAGTTATTGCTAATATTTAATTGTTAATATTTTATATTTTGAATATTTGTTTCTTCAAACTCTTTTTCAGGTAGATATATGCACTTTGTACCAACTTCTAATATTATTGCTTACATTTTAGTTATAACTACTGCTATTTAAGTGATTATGTACAAAACCACATTAATATTGAATGTGGGTGTGGTTGTGAGTGTGTATTTCTTCCACATTTTTGTGTCAGACTATGCCTATTTCAATTTTCTTGCTCCACACACTCTATATCTTTATGTTTATGTTTGTATCTCCTAATATGTTTCAAATAAGGCATTTTTGCAGAAGTGCATAAGAATTATATTGTGCAGAGGAATATTTTAATGTGTGGAACACCGCACTTCTCACCAAAGGTTTTTATTGCCAATATTCTAGTATTAAACATTGCATATTATTTTTTCTCAATACGACCGAGGAAACTGGTAGACTTATACGATATTATTGCTGATATTTTAGCCATAAATAGTGCATATAGATTTATATAATGCTCAAGGGAAAGAAATGGGTCTACCTACCACACTATAAACAATAATTAATGAGGATAACTCATGGAACAATGATATAAATTTTATTTTGTGTAGTATTCTTGAGAGAACTAAGAGCTTCTCACAATACAAAGGTCATCCCTTGTCCTACTGATCATAGATAAACATCATTTCTTTGTAGAGACCGCTCTGATATTCATTACACAGTAATTTTTCACCCTATTCACTTCCCATCCCAGATCCTGAAGTGCCCTGTGATGAATAATGTGCAATATATCCACCTTGGAAAAATACATTGTGATATCCTTTAAAGACTTAAATAAATCTGCCTTGAATAATTTCTGAAGAAGCTTAGCTCAAACCCTAAATTTTTGGGTCAGCTCTTTTCTCCAGTTATTTTCCCGTGTTGATGGCAGGTTTCACATTCTAGCCTAGCGCTGTCAGTACTCTTCTTAATGGAAAACCCACGCTGAACCCTTTCTGGCAGTGTTTCCTCAAGTGGAGGAGAAGCTTCGAGCTCTAGAAGCTTCTAGGATGGTGAGCTGCATATTATTTGGTGGAGATATGGTCAAGCTCTCTCATTTGGAGCTATTGATCTTATCAATAGGGGATTATCACTTGAAAAGTGGACCTTCCTCCTTCTTTCACGGGCTCCTGACTCCCTCTCCCTTCATATAAATTGATCCCCATCCCTCCACTACTGGTTGGTCACTGTTGGGTTGGTTTGATCATTAATCCTTTGTATCCATATGCTATGTTAATGCCTAAATTTCCATTTGAGAGAAGGATCACTTTATTATGAAGCCATCTCCAAAAATAGAAGAAAAGTGAGATCAACGCCTTAGAAATCAACCACTTCGAGGGGGAAACCTCCAATACATTACTTAAATGAACAATTATTGGATGATACAAATTACCAAAACCTCCTTCTATATATATGAGTCCATGGAGCCACCATATAATCCTAGCCAACCTAACAATAATAATGTAAGGGCACAATAATAATAATATTGGGTTACAGGGGTATAACAATAACAATAAGGGGGATACACTAATAACAATAAGGGACTAAACTAGTAATATAGGGACCTAACATGCCCCTGTCCTTCAAAAAAGTGTTGTCCTCAATGCTTGAGTAGCTTTGGGTGCTTCTATATAAAATTCTCATCCTCCCATGTAGAATCTTCAGTGGGTAAGTTCTTCCACTTGATGAGATACTCTGAAATTGATCGATTTCGTAGCTATCAAGTTCTTGTTTCCGTGACTGCTTCAGGTTCCAATATGATTTTTCCTTCCTCATCAAGTTCTGGCAATATTGTTTGAACTGGAAGATTTTCACCTATAACCTTCTTTAAGCATGAAACATGGAAAATCGGATGCACTCGTGAAGAAGCAGGAAGCTCCAATTTGTATGCCATAGTACCAATCTTTTGCAACACCTTGTAAGGACCATAGTACTTTGGCGATAATTTATTATCCTTCTTAGCTTGCTTGAGGGACATTTGTTTGTATGGTTGTAGCCGTAAAAATACCCAATCTCCTACATCAAAATTTCTCTCGCTGCGATGTTGATCTGCCTGTTGTTTCATTCGATTTTGTGCCAAATTCAGGTTATCCTTTAAGAGTTGGAGAACTTCTTGCTGATGCTCGATGTGATCTTCCACCGCTTGAACCTTAGAATTTTCTCTTAAAGATGATGTGATGGATGGTGGATGATATCCATAAAGTGCCATAAATGGGGTCATTTTTGCTGCAGTATGGAAGGAAGTGTTATACCACCATTCAGCGAGAGGTAACCACTTGACCCATTGTGTTTGTTTATCAGATACAAAACAACGAAGATATACTTCCAAAAATTTATTTACTATCTCAGTTTGACCATCAGATTGAGGATGATAAGATGAGCTATGAGCTAATTGAGTACCCAAACAAGAAAATAACTCCGTCCAAAAATTTCCAGTAAAAATGGGATCTCTGTCACTCACAATAACCCTTGGGTTTCCATGTAGATTTTGAATTGTGTCCATAAATTTAGTAGCAATTGTACTTGCTTTAAATGGATGAGATAATGCACAAAAGTGTGCATACTTGGTAAGTCTATCAACTACCACCATGATGACACTCTTTCCTTCGGACTTAGGTAAACCTGTGATAAAAGCCATTGAAATCTCCTCCCAATGTTGACTTGGAATGGATAAAGGTTGTAGAAGACCCAAGGTCTTAATTGTGTCAAATTTATTTTGCTCGCAAACCAAACATTCTGTCACAAACTTTTGAATATCAGATTTAAGGCCATCCCAAAAAAAAATTGTTTTCACCCTGTGGTAAGTTTTTAAAAATCTTGAGTGTCCTCCTAAAGGACAAGTATGCAATTCAAAATAATATTTTGTTTTAGTTGGGAATTCTTACAAAGATATAAGCGATATTTGTACCATAATGAATCATTTTTCCAACTAAATGTATCAGATGTACTAAGATCTTGATGCAACTTTTGAATGAGTGTCCACACTTCTTCATCCTTCTTCCATTCATTCCTTGCTTCGATTATCCAATCTGGTTGGATAATAGAAATGGCACAAAGCAATGCTTCCACCTCTTCATTCTTTCTTGAGAGTACATCTGCAACAACATTTAGCTTCCCTTTTTTGTAGATTATTTCAAAGTCATAACCCAACATCTTTGTGACCCATTTTTGCTGCTCTTCTAAATATAATATTTGTTCCAAAAAGTGTTTAAGACTATCATGATCACTTTTTACCTTGAAGTGTCTTCCTATTAGGTAAGGTCGCCATTTATTTAGTGCATGTAGTATTGCTAACATTTCCTTCTCTTAAATATATTTTCGTAAATACTTTCCTTTGTTTGGACGACTTTCAAAATAAATGGGTCTTCCTTCTTGTATTAAAACAGCACCAATTCCATTTCCTGAGGCATCACATTCCACAATAAAGGTTTTTGTGAAGTCTAGCGTAGCTAAGACCGGTGCTAGGCACATTGCCTCTTTAAGATGTTTAAAGGCCTTAGTTGCTTCAGGAGTCCATGAAAATGCATCTTTCTTCAATAATGTTGTTAGAGGTGCTGCTATTCTCCCATAATTCTTAACAAAATTGTGATAATACCCTGTTAACCTGAGAAATCCTCACAACTGCTTTATGGTTGTGGGTACTTTCCATTCCTTAATGGCTTTAATTGTGTTAGGGTCTACCTTAACACCTTCTTGAGATATAATATGACCCAGATATTCCACCTCTTGTACTCCAAAGAAACATTTGAATGTTTTTGCATATAATTGTTTCTCCTGCAATAGTTTGAGCACCTTGTCAACATGTTGAACATGATCCTTCCAAGACCTGTTTTAGATTAGTATATCATAAAAAAATACTAGAACAAATTTTCTAAGGAAGGGTTTGAAAATGGAATTCATCAACCCTTGAAATGTAGAAGGTGCATTGGTAAGGCCAAAAGGCATGACCAAAAATTCATAATGACCCTCATGAGTTTGAAATGTTGTTTTCATAATATCTTCAGTCTTCATTCTAATTTGATGATATCCTGAATGAAGATCCAACTTGGTAAAATAAATTGCTCCATGTAATTCATCCAATAATTCATCAATCACAGGAATGGGAAATTTATCTTTAATGGTGAGCTTATTGAGCTCCCTATAATCCGGACACATTCGCCATGATCCATCCTTCTTGTGAACCAATACTACAGGAGCAGAGAAAGAACTTTGACTAGGTTGAATTATACCTGCCTCTAACATTTCTGCAATCATACGTTCAATTTCGCTCTTTTGGGCATAAGGATATCTATAAGGCCTGATGTTTGGAGGAACACTTCCTGGAATCAAATGAATAGCATGATCATGATCATGAATAGGTGGGAGTCCTTTCAGAGTTTCAAACACCTTGGAATGATTGTCCAAGACTTGTTGGAGATCTGCAGAAATAGATGATTTTGATGTCGGAACTTCTAGTGAGCATAATTGTGCAATTACGCCTCGTTGTTCTTTCTTTAGAAGCTTTGTCATGACATTAGAGCTTATTATCCTTCCTGGCTTCCCTTCAATACCCCGTAATTCGACTTCCTTTCCTTCGGAAAAAAATTTCAAGAAAAGTTCTTGAAAATTAAAAGCTACCGTCCCCAAAGATTGTAACCATTGTACTCCTAGTACAACATCAGCACCTCCCATAGGAATGGAAAGCACTGGACTATTCAATACATATTCCCCCATGGTTAGCTTGATATTATGGCATTTTCCAGAGCAATTTATAGTTCCTCCATTTGCAACCATCACTTGACATTCTGGTGCTGTGTATAGGAAACAATTTAATTCCTTGGCTACCTTACAATGAATAAAATTATGGGTGCTACCTGAATCAATCAACACTATTACCTTTTTCTTCTTGATTTGTCCTTCTATATTGAGATTTTGAGGAGTGGTAATTCCTGCCAGTGCATTACACGATATGGTCGGATTCATTTCTTCCTCTTCTAGGGTTGGTTCCTGGTGTATATCCTCTTCTTGTTCATTTTCTTCTTCCTTTTCACAATCTATGTAAAATAATTTCTTCTCAGCACACTTATGACCTTTAGTGTATTTGCTATCACAATTGTAGCAAAGCCCTTTTGCTCTTTTTTCTTCCAATTGTTGTGGTGTCAACTTTGTAGGTTGTGGAAGTCTAGGAGTAGCAACACTTCCATCTTTATAGATGTGAGTGGTAGGCTTCCTTGTCGCCATAATTTTACATTCAATTTTTCTTGCCAACCTGAATGCCTTTTCCAATGAATCAGGTTCCCAAACGTGAACTTCATGTTGGATGTTATCCTTTAAAGTCCCTATGAAGACATCAATCTTGTGTTCCTCTAGAATATCAGTTACCCTTATATTCAATTATTGGAAGTCCTCATTGTGCTCCACCACTGAAACCTTTTGTTTGAGATTTATCAATTGGCTAAAGAATGTGTTTCTTTTTGTATCCTCATAATTTGCTATCATTTCTTCCGTAAAAATTGACCAAGTGACAATTTTTTTACAGGGGCAAAGCCATCGATACCATAAAAATGTATTTTGTTCTAAATGTAAAGTTGCAATGCATACCTTTTGTGTTTTTTGCACATTATTGAGATCAAAATATTACTCCATCTGTAGTATCCATGTTACGGGATCCTTGCCATCAAACTTCCTCATATCCATCTTTGGAATATGGTGGTTCTTCCATCCAACATTAGGGTTTATGAAATCACGATTCACATTTATTTTATTCTCATCATGAGTTTCCTCTACTATATTTTTTCCATTAGGAAACATTTCTTATATCCACTTTGCCAAACCTTCGATGTCTACTTTTAGATCATTCTTCATGTTTTCCATGTTGTCTTTCATTTTTTCATTGATCTTAGCTTCCATTTCATCCATCTTAGCTTCCATGCCATCCATATTAGCTTCCAAACCATTCATCTTAGCTTCCACGCCTTTCTTCAAACCATCCATATTAGTTTCCATGCCTTTCTTCAAAACTTCCATTTCATTTTTTTTTGCTCTTTGCGATAACGAAATTTGGTGCATTGCTCTTGTAATTTTGATATCTCATGTTGCATTTTTAAGTCTTCATGAGTCATAGTAGAGCCTTATGAAGGCTTAGTGGGTATTGAATTATTTTTAGGGGGGATTTTAGAACCCAATACTGATATATATTCTTTAATATGCCCTTGGAATAAATTCAAACTAATTTTTTCAAACGAGACTTATGTAATTCGAAAAAAATACACACCTTTTTCTTGCTTTTGAGGAGCTTCATATTGAAACTGAATTATCTTTATGATTTTGGATCTTCAATATTTGTAATTGGGCCCTGTAGCATCCCTCTCAATCTTGTTTCAAATTCCAAAGGTCTAACCTGATTTGTATTCTTCAAGACAAAGTTCTGCCAAATCTCCCACAATGACCTAATTATGGACTCGTTCGGTAAAGCGACCTTGTATGGCGTGCCACGTGTCATTGTTTCCTCCTTCGACTCTGAAATTGATACAAAGGAAACTATAGTCTGTGTGCTTGCAGCCACTTTTTACATAATTCCAATCCCATTCTCAAAGAGAGAGTTATGACGATTTTCCCACGGTCACCTCTTTGAGATGAAATTCGGGAGCCTAAAAAATCCATAACTTCCACATACCATATATCCGAAAATGTTGCGAATCAAACTCTAAAATTTTTCTATGACATTCCTCAGGATCGTGGCTTTTCTCTGTAAAAGGTTCAGCTTTTGAACCCTCGTAGAATAAAAGTTATATCGAAAATTCCACAATGACCTACATTTAGGTTAAATTTAGGAGCCTACAAAAATCCCTAACTTGCACAGATCATATCTCTGAAAGTATTGTGGACCAAGATTTGAAATATTTCCACGAGATTCCTTAGGATTCGGCTTCGCTCTATAAAAATTTCATCTTTTGAAACTTTTTCAAAAAAAAATTATAGCGAAAATGCCACGATGACCTGTTTGGAGCAGTGAAACCTTAAAATCCAAAGCTCTGATACCAAATGTTATGAAACCAGCTCCAAAAATAAAATAAAAGTGAGATCAACACCTTATAAATCAGCCACTTCGAGGGGGAAACCTCCAATACATTACATAAATGAACAATTTTTGGATGATACAAATGACCAAAACCTCCTTCTATATATAGGAGTCCATGAGGCCACAATATAATCCTAGCTGACCTAACAATAATAAAGTAAGGGCATAATAATAACAATATTGGGGTTACAGGGGTACAACAATAACAATAAGGGGGCTACACTAATAACAATAAGGGACTAAACTAATAATATAGGGACCTAACGTGCTTGAAGAGCCTCGGTTTGGACTCAAACTACACCAAAGGGAGGCCTCCAACCTCAAGGACACAGTTGTAAGCTTTCTCTTTTATATTATCAATAATACATTTGGTGTTTCACTTTCTATATTTTTTTGGATATCCATACAAGTAGCCAAATGGTCCTTGATCTTTTAGGTAGTTGATATTAAATGTATTCTTTGTATTGGATCACATTTGTTGAGTAGCTGACCTTTTCTCACACCATCCACTACTGGCACGAGAATACGAGCTTACACTCGACACCTCTGGTCTTCTCCTTGCTTTACAATCCCGACTTAAGGTGATCTTGAAACAAACTGTCCTTAGACAGGCGGCCCAATAGGATTCAATATTAATTCAAGAAAAATTTTACATACCAAGTGATGCTTCAGAGTAGAGCCTTCAGTCTCTAATCTCTTCAAGCATTACATACACACTCTTACACTCGCACTCTCACAAAACATACACACTCACACAACAACGATGATTTTTCTTCTCCTCACACACACTACTTATATAACCTAAAAATATGAGAATTATTGAGGGTCTTGTCAGATATTACTATTCCAGACGGTGTATGCTCAATATTCTCGAGTACAATAATTAAAAAAGAAAACGCACTACCAAGGTCCTTTCGGACTTCGGTCACTATCATAATCACAATCATGGTCCTCTTCTAACGAAGATGTCGGAAGCTTTTGGTTCAACCAATATTGGTTCAGCCATTCTAGATATTCTGATTCCCATTCAAGTTCTTGTGGGTCCTGAGCATCTTGATACAGGTCTACGAACAAGGTTGCTTTTTCATCGGATGCTTTCTCTTTTCCTTTTCCTGAGACTGTAGTTGTAGAAGATTCTCCTTTAATAGATGCCTTTGATGATTGTCCTATGTCAAACTTTATTGTGTCGGTAGTAACATAAAGATTCTTTTGTGGAAAGATATATTTATCATCAGATTTCTTCCACTTGTTGACAAAATCCATTGGATCTATCTCAATATCTAGGAAAGAATCCTTTTTACTTTTACGGAAAGCAGGCATTGATTGGACGGCCAATTCGACTCCATCTAATAATTCCCACTTGAAAATCTGAAACATGCTGACAGAGCGTTCAATGGCACATTGGATCCAAATTTTACAATTATGATTGATGTCTGCTTTTTGTTGCCAACCTAATTCAAAAATCATGGCTGAAAAAACTTTTGTTGATAACATTAAACTCACTAAACAAACAACTTCATCATTCCAATTACCTTCCATAACATTGATAGTGATTAATGCTTTTTGGTTAATTAGAAATTTAATCACTTTATGCTTGCCTTGAAGTTCTTCCAATGTTTTTATCATAGATAATTTTTCAGGCGATCTGAGATTATAAAATTCTTTAAGCCAATGAGTAATCTTCTTAACTTCTTCAGTATTCTATGCAAGCACATATTCATAAATTCTTTCTGGTCCATAGATTTGTGCAAAGGGATTTGGAACAATAGGATTTCTAAATTCGAGACTTTGATAGTCCCAAGGTGTCGAGAAAGTTCTTAAATACTGTAATGTTCTTTCAATACATTGAGAAGATCTCACTTGTCTTTTCTTCCTGCAACGTCCATCCTTTATTTCCCAGTCAGCAAATAGTTAAAAAAGTTCATACTGTGGGAAAAAATATGTTCCTGCAAAATTTTCATCAGTCCTCTAAAGGAATGCAGCTTCAAGCTCATCAAAGAGATCAGGAATCCTTAAGGACCTTAAAAATTTCTCAACTCTCTCATTTATATTAATTTCATCCAGATCCATCATTTTAGCCGAAGTATAAACAGCTAATGAAAAGCTACACCTCCTATGATCTGATAATAATTCAAAGTTTGTAAAACTTGAATCATAGATTCAGTATACTGAATGGTCCATAAATCATCAAGGGTTTTAAAATAGAGTTTTACCTTCATATTGGGTAAAGGATATACCTTCACAAGCTCTACATCTAAACCCAATAGTACTCTGACATTTTTTGATTGCCATGCTTGACACTTCTGAATCCATTGATTTCTTCGGAGCCTTAGACCGACAATCTATTTAATTTCTTCTATTAAATCTCTAAGGACCAATTCAAGGATCTGGAATCTTTTCAAAAAGGTTTCAAAACTATCATCTGTTGGATTCTTACCAGGAAGAACAAATATGTCAGTTCTTCTGTTAGGATGTATATGAGCTTTATTCATATCTTTGGTAAGCGAGTCAGCTAAATAGTTTGAGTTTCCTGGTACCCATTCAACATCAAAGTCATATTGTTGAAACCAAATTTGCCATGCTAACAATCTTCCTCTTTCTAGCTGTCTTGATATTTTTGTTGATAAGAAATATTTGACATTCATTGAATCAGTTCTTATCAGGAACTTGACTGGAGCTAAATATAATTCAAATTTCTGAATTCCATTGAATATGGCAAGTGTTTCTTTCTCTGCAGTAAAATAATTTTTCTGATGAGGTAGAAATTCTCTTGATGCATAAGCACATA
Organism: Pinus albicaulis; assembly: GCA_034641835.2. Taxonomy (NCBI): domain Eukaryota; kingdom Viridiplantae; phylum Streptophyta; class Pinopsida; order Pinales; family Pinaceae; genus Pinus; species Pinus albicaulis. The sequence goes on from CM076579.1 coordinate 1,527,682,024, forward strand.
AAATTTCTTCTCCCTCCTTTCTTTAAAAAAGAACTGCTACCCAATAATCATCATATGCATCAGTTTGGAGGATTAGAAATCCTTCACTTGGAGGTTTAAGTTCTGGGAGTTTTTTACATTCAACTTTTAACATTCTAACTGTTTTTATGGCTTCTGGTGACCAACTAGAATGCAAATGCTTTCTAATAGTAGTAGTTTTTTCAGACAATCTAGGAATATATTTGTGAACATAATTCAAAATACCTAGAAAACACTGAATTGTTTTGGTGTCTTTTAACTCATTAATAAATTCGGATAGCTTGGTTAACACATGCGGCTGCATCTGAATTTTACCATTTAAAACATGAATACCTAAAAAATCAATGTTGTCTTGAAAGAGAAGCATCTTTTTCTCGGATAAAACAATACCATGCTTTCGTGCTTCTTCAAGAAAAATCTTCAAATGTTCCATATGAGATTCGAAATCCTGACTATGGATCAGGATATCATCAATATAAGTGACAATAAAATCATACTTACCAAAAATGTAATCCATTCTTCTCTAGAAGAAAGCTAAAGCGTTCTTCAAACCAAATGGGACTACTGTCCATTGATAGAAACCTGCGGGACATGTAAAAGCAGTCTTGTGGCGATCTTCTTCTTTAATTTGAATCTGATAATAACCAGATTTCATGTCAAATTTGCTAAAGATCTTACTGTTCTGTATCTTCTACATTATTGTTTCTTGGTGGGGCAATGGATAGTTAAATCTCTGTGTTATTGCATTCAATGGTTTATAATTGATGACCATTCGAGATTTTCCTCTAAATATCTCTGAATGATTTCTAACCAAGAAAGCTGAACAAGAATAGTGAGAAGAACTAGGTTCAATCAACTGTAAGCTTAATAGTTCTTCAATCTGCTTTTTTATCTCTTGTTCATCATTTTGGGTACAGGGGATGAGTTTTCCTTTTACCCCATTGTCATGCAGAGTAACTATCTCTTGTTGGGGACTCTCAACAATCCAAAATGCTTGGGGATTATTTGAACAATTCTTGAGTAATTCTTCATAAATAAAATTTTTTTCTGGGGACCAATCAGGATTTCTATTAGAATTTTTCTTGTTTTTCAATTGAATCTTTTCTTTGTATATCTGCAACACTTCTTGCCAATTATTTGAATCATTCTGTGGTTTTCTTGGTCCTGCTTTTTTCTGGCTATTCTCCCTTCTTTCTTCTGAATTAGCCATTGTTAATCTTAGAACTGATATTGTTTTTTTCTTGACATTCAGAATGACTTTATCTTCGCTTATTGTAACAGGAAAAATAGAATTGATAAAAGGCATTCCCAAAAATAAACTTGCAGATGTATCATAGTGTTGTATTGCAGAAAATTTGACAATACTCCCCCCAACTTTTAAAGAAACATTATCGACATAGTGGGTGAGATTGACGATTCCCCCAACAGTTTATGAAACAATAATGTTTTTCAAAGGTTTCTATAAACCTTTAAACAAAGACGGGCGAGCTAAGTTGTTTGATCCTCCTGTATCAATGAAAGCATCAACATTGATCCATTCACCCTTTACTTGGACTTCGACTGGAATATATAACAAATTGTTTGTTTTGAAAATCTTTTTAAGAAAAATACTTTCTTAAATATCATCAGATGCTAGAGCAGGTAGTGAGGAAGACGAAGCTACTGTCTTTGGATATGGACAAAAAGAATTGAAACTTGTTTGAGAGTTCAGAGGTTTTTGAGACTTCGTTGTATCTGTATCTTTGAAAGTTGTACAAGATGGTGCAAGGGATACAGTGTCGTCTGAACTATATTCAGAAGTTTCATTAGTGTCTTCTACTTCACTATATACATCACTGTAATGAAGTTCAGTGTCTTCTTCACATTCAGAATGATTATAGCATCTATTCATTTTCTGGGATGTATCCGGGACTGACTCACTTTCAGATAAAGAAGCATCAATTAAAATATATACATCTGACACTTCATCTTGAGAGTCGACAATTGACCAATTATCTACAAAATCGTCAATTTATATAAAGCTTTCAACTTATTTGAAGAGCTTTTAGGGCATTTTCTGGCGAAATGACCCTCTTGTTTGCAGATAAAATAGGAATTATCTTTTTTTGGTTGTCTATGCTTCTTCAAATATTTGAACTTTCAAAAAGGCATTTTAGGATTTGCTACTCGCTTGGGCTTAAATTTTCCATATCTCTTGGATTTTTTCTTTCTAAAAGGTGTCCATGGTAACACAGATCGACAAAATTCAAGACCAGGAGAAAATTCTTCAGCTTTCTTTTGCCAACACAAATATTTGACTTTCTCTTGACACCGAAATAGAAAATCTATCCAATAGATTTGTTCAATTTTCTTTCCCTAAAGATCCAGATCTTTCATAATTAAGTCATCTAAATTGCCTGGTAACTTTGACAAAAATGCAATCTTTTGAGTGGAATCATTGGTAAGATTTTCTTTATATATCTTTGACATATATTCATTTCCAAATTGATCTAAAAATTTCAAATCTTTTAATTCCATTCTTGCAAGATCTGTTATAATTTGTTTTTTCTCATCTGCGGGGTCAGGGAAAAATTGGGTTTTGAGCAGTAATTCTAGAGTAGCTAAACCAGCAGTAGCTACATTTATTCTTTCTTCTTCTGTTGGTCCCATCCACCAGTCATAAACAATTCTAGCCATTCTTTTTTCTTCTAAAGAAAAAAATAGAAATATTATCCAACCTAGTGGTTACTTGCATCTGGTATAAAGCACCAACCAAATTCGTATAGACTCAGTTGGGTTTTTGGATTTATCCAAATCTAACACATATCCACTAGAATTTGTTGCAAACAAATCTTCTTCAACTCTAGGATATTTAGGCACTTCTCTGAAAACATAAGCCTTCTGAATGGATGGAAAAATGAAAGATGGAAATTTAGAAGCAGCATTTTCTAAATTGGAAACTTCACTTTTTGGTTTTTGGAAATTCAATGGTTTTGTTGTTTCTAATTTTTTCTCAGATGTTTTCTCAGATGCTTGTTTACTAGACTCAGCTTCACTGGCTTCCTGATTTTCGTCTATGTCCCAATAATTGGGAGTCTCCATGGAAATAGAAAATTTTGGAGCCTTGGAATCTTTCTTTTTCTTTTCTCTTTTCTTTTTCTCTTTGGCTTCTCTCCTCTGTTTTTCTTCTTGCTGTTCGTCATAAAGTAATCTGATATTATTCAAAATTAACTCATTTTGAGAACCTAGATCATCCAAAACATCTTCAGCATAGGAGCACCAGGTAGCAAGGTAATTGCCAATTTGGTATGTCTGGTCTAGATCAGTACAGTTTAAGGCATTATGCTCAATTAGAGGAGCACAGTCATCTCTAGTAGAAGGCTACTTGGACTGAGAAGAAGTTGTGCTAAACTTTTTTTTTGGAGGCCATTTTCCTCCTTTGAAAAAATGATGATTCGCATACTGCGATTCTTCTATGGGTGGGAAATGGCTATTGGAGATTCTAAACATTTTATTTACAGCTAAAAAGGGTTTTGATTTAGGTATGTACAATTCATTTGAGTATAATACAGGTTCCTTATGAAATACTTCATTTATAGGATGAGTATCAGGCTTACTTGATGAAGAGGCTTCTTGAGAAAATATAGGCAAAACATGTCTGCGAGGCCTAAAAATCGGACGAGGAATCTCTGGCTTGTTTGGGATAAGACGGACTTGACCATTATTAATAGAGACTCTCAATGATCTTGGCTTCAGGCTTTTTCTCTTCAGCAAGTGATTTTTACTGGAAGTACCAATCATGTGGTAGTTCAGTGGGATCATATAAAACACCTTCGACTTGGGCATTAGACAAACCAACTGTAACACAATCTTTCAAAACAGGTTGTTTTAACTTGGGATGAACTGTATTGGTTAACTGGAAAGAGGTTTGTATAAGGACAGATAGATATTCACTATCCTCTATCATTTGAAGACCTTGAATTCCAACCATAAGTTTCTAGCAATCTTTCTAATGTGCATCAGTTAAACTGATAGAATAATCTAGAAAGATTGTACCATACTAACACCCAATAGACAGATTACCCATGATTGTTCCTATTCTAGCATGATCATAATTTTGATGGCGGGTATCAAATATTTCAGCGATGCAGGGAGTATTTAGACCATGTCTGAACAAAGGAGCTAAACCAATTCTGATACCTCCGAAATGGAGATATGCATATTTCTTTTCTTTGGCATACTGATGGAACTTTTTTATTTCATCATCAGAGAACAAACTTAAGGTGACTATTTGAATAGTAGGACCAGAAATCCTTATCTTAACTCCACTTCTTTCAAAAAATGTTTCTTCTTAAAGATATATGTAACAGGAAGCTTATACACATCAGTTGCATGGAGTGATGGGGGATTCCAATTTTCAGGGTTTTCAATAAGTTCACGAGATTCATTAGGATCAGAGTCAGATTCTAAGACTCAAGAATCGACTTCATTTACAACTTTACGATCAATTGAAGAGAAAGAGTGTAATAGATTGGCCATTAGAGAATCGAGAACAGGGCTCCAATACCAAATTAGATGATGGACTCAACAACTTACTTGAATAACTGAAGAGTAGCTTACCTTTTCTCACACCATCCACTACTGGCACGGGAATACGAGCTTACACTCGACACCTCTGGTCTTCTCCTCGCTTTACAATCCCATTGGTCTCCTACAAGTATTCGATTGCCACAAGTAGCAAGCATCGAACCTAAAGGATCGTGGACCGAGGCCTTCATCAAAGGGTTGAGCATAATATCAGGAAGAGGTAGGAATTTTCCCTTTTCTCGTCCTGCTTTGAATATTAGCTAAAAAAGTGTCCATTAGATAGTCTCGTGCATTGCTAGACCCACTCTAGGGCTAGATATATATCCTTTGTCCGTGGAGGGGATGGTCTTCACAAAACAATTGGCGACTCCATTGGGGAACTTCAGCCTCTTTGTCTTCCCTTTTCTTGTTTGGTTTTTTATCAATTTGACCGATCATCAAGATTTGAATCTGTTTGGGTCTCTATAGGTCTACATAATGCTTGATTTTTGCTTTCGAGTGTCGAGTATAAGTTTCTGCTTAAGATTTAATTGATTTTTCTAAGCATTCCTCGATTAGCGTGTCTTTTTTCAGACACAGTCGTGCTGCCAGCATGGGTATGTATAAGTATAGTCTCGCTAAAAATCTTGTCTTCCATTGTCTCCTTTCATTGGTGTAGTTTCATAGACCAGCACAGGTTTTTCTGTGCAAAGTAGTGCTACCAACACGGTTTTGGGGATCTAAAGTGGTGTTGAAGACCCTGTTAGCATGAGTTTTGCTATGTAAAGTAGCGTTGGTCCTTAAATTTGAGAATTTTTGGGGTTTCTACTAAAATGCCTAATGTGTCTTAATCTCTAAGGTCATCCTCTTGCTCTGTGTGTATAAAATTTTGTTTGTTTGGTGTTAATTTCTTTGTGGTGTGCAAAATTCCATCCCATACTTGAAGTGGTAAAAGTGAAATTTTCGTTGAGTCTTCAATTCTCTGAGTCCATTAAGTCGTTGTTTGTTTCTTGTATGTTTGGAAATATTTTTTATTTTCTGATCATTAAGAATCATTTGCATTCCATAAAATAAATTGAGTTCTTGCATTCACTTAGATTTTATTTATCTCAAAATTTTACTTTTCGTAAATAGTGCATTAGATTAAATTGCATTTGAAAAGACATTTTTGTGACTATCATTAGATATTGATTGCATTTTTTGGTGGTTTAAAAAATAAAGGTGCATTAAGTAGATTCTCATTTCATCGAAAAGTGCATTGGGTGCATTCTCATTCATAAAAAAGAAAAAGGAAATTGAGCATAGATTACAGTTGCATAGTTTTCAGAAAAAGAAACTATGCATATATTACATGTGCATAGTTTGCATTTTTTAATTAAATTGGGATAGTGAAAGTGATCTAGTTAGGAAAACTTTGTTTGTTGCATCATTGTTTTAAATTCTTCCCTGAACTAGATAGCATTCATTGAATTAAAAGAATCATTTTCTCATGCTAGTTTCATTATGGTATTTAGGTGACATCGTTTTGAGCCTTGAAATTGAAACTTTAATGAATATCAACATTAAAATTTACTCAATTAACCTTAAGGAGCGTTTGGAATTCACGAAAACATATATAGGTCTAGGCTAGAGACGTTTTCTAGTGTTGTAAAGCGTAGCAGTTGTCGCTAACAGTCTGTGTTACATTCCGGAGGTGATACCTCGTCCCATGTATCAAAGTATATAAGGCTATGCTCCATGTATGAAAAGTACAAGGGGACGCTCTCATCATATGGTTACACATTAGACAATGCTACTATGGACTGGACTCTCACGTACCATCGAGTATATATTGGGAGACCCCACTAGGTTGTAAACCTGCCATAGGTAACTAAGTCGACTGTCTTTTAAACCGTGATACACCAAACACAACATTCGAGGAGATTAGTTATCGTACGTAAAGTCCTTGTTTCACCAAGGTGTATATTGAAATTCATGGTTCCTTGGTAATCCTTTTGCCTATATTACCCTTTTTTATTTATTTTTGTTGTTAAATTCTGAAAGTTACTGCCCACATAATAACATCTTCCCCGTGCACAGCTCCTTAGCAGATCTTAGGTCAAGCCTAATGGCGAAAGTTCCTGAGTTTACCAATCAAGGAAACACCTTTGATGGGAATCCTGGTCCTTTTCCTTCTTTTTGAAATATTGGTGCTCCTTATATGGCAACGTTTTCCCTTCCGGGATTTACCATTGGTTTTCCAGTTTGGTTATTTTTGACCCCCATGGTTCTAAATGTACAAACTACTTCTCAACGAAGTTCACCTCCACCTGAATAGGTTCAACCTCATGTTGATCCTAAGGTTGACCCCTCACCTTCTTTCCCTATTTCTTCACCCTTTTCTTCCTCTTCACTGGTGAAAGTATGGATTCTAGTAACCAAGAAGCTAAGAAGAAGAAGAGGAGGACAAAGAAGAAGAAGCAAAATAAGCAAGGGGGGAACCAAGCGACCATTGCTACCAATGCAACTGATGTTGAAAAATATTCCATTCAGTCCCGCAATGTTAAATTCCCTTGCAAGTTATGTAAGGATGATCACCTTCTTAGGGATTTTCCTCGCATTCCCAAGGTATTAGAAGTATGGTCCACGAGCTCAAATCAGCCTTTTATCATTGACCTATGGAGATCATGCTGGTGATAAACCATCAAATATTCATAATAAGGTCCATGGGAAAAATGGGAAAGTCAAATTTTCCTATAATTTATGTGAAGAGAATGATCCTATTCACCTTTGTCCTTATATGGATGGTGCCTCCAAAGTGTTGGATAACCTTACGACTTCTTAGCCACAACTTCCGGTTGGTTATCGGAAGCTTTCCCATGATCTTCCTCTAGTTGATCAAGTGATTTATCGGAAGTCATCTCTGGTCAATCCCAATCTCTTCGATCGCAAACCCCATGATTTTTTTCCTGATGAACCATTGGTTGAGAAAACGGTCGACCTGATTCCAACTTTAGTTGATCAGGCTTTTCCCGCAGTGAGTGAAACTCATACCACTTAGGTTATTTTCGTTTCTTCAGATTCCCATGTATTAGAGGGAAATCCTCCCATTCCCATGGTACATGAGGGTGATCCTCCCATTCCTATACCACAAGGGGACAGTTCTCCTGTTCCCACGACACCCCCTCCAAGTGGTCTAGTCACTTCATTTGATTGGAGTCGACTGACAGGATATCGTCTTCCTTCTTATGTGCCCTTTGAGATCAAAATATATGGTTGTACTATGGTCATACCTAGCACCATAATATATGAAGGTGCATCTGTTAGTATTCTGTCCTCGACTACTTGGCAAGCTTTTGGTTCTCTGTAGCTTGTGACTGTTACCCAAAATTTGTTTGCATTTAATAGAGGAACTAGTCAACCGTTAGGGATCCTTACTAAGTTTCCTATTACTTTGGGAGGAAAGGTTGTCTATATAGACATGATGGTTGTCCAAGGGTCCTTGGATTTTAATTTACTCCTCAGACATGACTATACTTATGTCATGGGAGCTCTTGTCTCTTCTCTCTTTCGTGTAATCTGTTTCCCACATGAAGGAAGAATTGCGACCATTGATCAACTTTTGTTCATCAGTCCTAATTTGTCTCCCAACCAACCAATATCCCTAATCATTTCAGTGGTATCATCCTCACCACATGTCAATTATGAGGCTACCTGTTCCATGCTCGTTTCTACTAATGATCTAGTCAGTGATATAGTGCACCATGTACTGGGGGCATTGGACCCTGATTTCCAAAGTGTTGTTCTCTGATTTTATGAGAAAATTTTGGAAGCCATGACGTATGGGCCATAAGAAGGGTGTTTGAAGCAAAGTTCCTTGTCTTGTGTCAAGCTCCTTAAAAATGAAACAAGGTCTCTAGAGCATAGTTCATTCTCTTGTGTCAAGATTGTTAAAAAATGAAACAAGGTGTCATAAGGATAGTTCTTTTATTTTTCCAACCTCATTAAAAAAATGAAACAAATCCCCTTTAAATTCAATTATTTGACTAGATATCGTAAATTTTCATTCGAATCTTTCACTTGATCTTGTAAATGAACCTTCATTCCATCCACCTTTTAGTAACCAATAGTCTACTTAGGTGAATGAGATGAATCTTAGGGGGGATGTACCTCGCATTGAGTCATTATGCTAGGGGCATGCAATCTTATTCGAAACATAGTTTGTCTCTCTTTCAAGCTTGTGTAAAAATTAAACCATTCCTATACACCCATCGTGATTTTCGATTCATCAGCCTATTTTTTCCAGATGAGCCTTGGTTTTCTCATTCCATCATCACCATCTGCTTGCTCGATCATATGCTCTCACTTGGTTGTTTTACCTGTGCCTGGGGAACCGTTGCGATGAGTGGTTTTTTTAGCCAACCTCTTGACCTTTACTTTTTTTGAACAGTTCCATCATCACCGGAACCAGTTGCTACCTTTTATACCACTCATTCCTCCAGGAGGAGTTCTCTTTTAGCTCTTTTCAGACTCCCAAAATATGAAAATATTTTCAAGTACTTGTAATTTCAAACTCGTTAAATTAAATGAAATGGCATCATCTCAGTATATGTTTACCGCTTTTTCGATCTGAGATTGACTATTTATGAAAAATTAATACCTTGATTGAACATGGTCAAGAGGTTCTCTCAAATATTGTTTTCTACCTTTTCGGATTCGAGGAACGACTTACGAAAAGGGGCATGATGGAGTTTTCTTTTACGTTTATTTTTCAAAATCCATAAACATGAAAAAGACACCGAGTTATTCTTCCATCAAAATCATAAAAAATTAAATGGTGAAAGACTTGTCACCATGACAAGACTGAGTTCCTCATTCCTAGGGCTCGTTAAAATTACTAGGATGGATTCATTCAAAGAATGAACTTACACGCTCAGCATATGTTATCCTCTTCACATTGGCTATCAAAAATAAAGAGGTACTCCTTAGCAATAATGGACGAAAATTGAAAGTGGAATGTCCTTTGTATTAGGAAACATGTTTCTCTTGAACATGACACCATATGCATTTCGTGTCAGGTTGGGGATATCCTTCATTCGTCACTTGCCTTCTTGGGTTTGGGAAATCCATTTGGCTCTTATTCGTGTTGGCAATATGATGCTGAGTGTTGTCCTTGATGGCAACCCACTTGATGAAGATGATGGCAACCTACTTGATGAAGTTGTCCCTGATGGAATATGTCTTGATGAACTTGTTAAATGATGTAAATCTGATGTATATACAATGAGTACAAAAGGTAATGATGGAAGGAATGTCAGTATGTGCTAGAACATGATGAAAAGAGTATGTCTCAAGGCATACTCGGATTTTTCTAGACAAAATAGCGTATGCACGCGGGAAATAACGTGCCAAGTCGTGTATGGGAAAAAGCGCTCTAAATATGTAAAATCAGGGGTAACCACCATGGTATTGACCCATTGTATTGAGTAATGATTCGTATATGTGACCCCGTCCAGGAATACCATCGAAAGTAATGTGGTTTTGGCTCATGGTATTGATAAAGGGTAAACCTATATAAGGAGAAGAAATTCATTATGCAAATGGGGGCAAGAAGTCGTAGCTTGAATGAATACTTCTCTCTGAAGCATATCTGAATGGAAAGGGTTACAGTTGAATGAAATATCTGAATGTATGATGCACCAATGAAGAAATAATGAAGAAGGGAATCTAGATCTGGAATGTATTTGTATCTGCTAGATCTATTTATGGAATGATTAGATCTGAGATGAGGCGAACATCTGTCTGAAGTAAAGGGTAAAATCTGAGTGATGTATCTGTTCTGAAGAATTGCAATGACCTAAATGTCTAAAGAACTATACGCTAGTTCGCCGCAGAGTAAGCGCGTATATACGCGGGTTTTCTGAAGAGAAAGCGCGTATGGGCAGTAAAATTAGCTCTGTAATATGTACAGAAGTATATGCGGGTTTGTATGGTCGAAGGCGCACATATACGCAGGATCAGTGAAAGGAAAGCGCGTATGAAGATTAGGGTTTGCTGAAGTATGAAGTATCAAATGTCTAATCTGTTCTACTGTGTTACTGCTATCTGTTGATGATGTATGATTGAGCTCAAATGTATGGAGTGGGTCCAGTCTGAAAATATGATGAAACATGGCCTGCAAGTTGTGTTCTAAAGGAAGCTTTGGATCTAGTGTGAAAATTGATGAAACATGGTCCATGGTGGTGCTGAGGGTTGTAGCCTTCAGTCAGGGGGTTGTAGCTCCCTTCCAGGTGAGGCTGGTAAACGAGATCAGGGGGTCGTAGCTCCCTTCCAGGAGAGGTTGGTAAACGAGAGTAGGGGGTCGTAGCTCCCTTCCAGGAGAGGCTGGTAAACGAGCACAGGTGGGTGCCTACGTGCTGGTATGAGGCTGCGCCAGCACATGTGTTGTAAGATGTTTTCTCTATAATAAAATATTGAAGGCTAAGACAACGGCAGTGGTGGTTTTCTCCCGACTTGGGTTTCCACCTAAAATCCTGGTTTTCATGTGTGTTGCTTATGTGTGATGATTTATTCTGTTCTTACTGCACATGTTTATAGTTTATTCAACATCTAATGAATGAATGATGGAATGATATAAGTGAAGAATTAATGGCATAACAAGATCTCTGTGTATACGTGAGTTTTATGAAGGATATCCGCGTGTATACGCTAGTTAGCTTCAGCAAAGTAGCGTATGGGTTTTAGTGAATGGAAAAGTAAAAAGTTTTGATTAAGTCCTAAATACTGATTCACCCCCCCCTCTCAGTATTTTTCCCAACAATTGGTATCAGAGCAGGTCCTTCTGCAGAAGCTTGATCGCTTGAAGGAGATCCGTCGCAATGGGAAGTCATGAAGGGATAATGTCTATAAGGCCACCTCTATTCAATGGAAATAATCTGTTGTTCTGGAAGATACGAACAAAAGCATATCTGCAAAGTCTTGGTGCAGAATTATGGGCAATCGTGGAAGGAGGTTATCAGTATTTGGCAAGTATTCCTACTGATGCAGCTGAAAGGAAGAAATATGAAATCAATGCCAAAGCCGTCAATGTCTTATTAGGAAGCATGTCTGAACCAGAATTTTCTAAAGTGATGCAGCTAAATTCAGCAAAAGAAATATGGGACAAAATCATTCTAAGCTATGAAGGAGATACAAAGGTAAAAAGTGCCAAACTCCAAACTCTCAGAATTGAATATGAAAATTTAAGGATGCATAGTGATGAGAGTATTTCTAGTTTCTTTTTACATCTAGATGATATTGTAAATCGTATGAGAAGTTTGGGTGAAACCATAACCGATACTACTCTGGTGGAAAAAGTCTTAAGATCTTTGACTTCAAAATTTGAGTCAAAAGTATCAGTTATTGAAGAAAGGCAAGATCTGCAAACTCTTACTATTGTTCAACTACATGGTATTCTGACTGCTTATGAAATGAGACAAGGAGGTCCCTTTCAAATCAAAGAAGTTGCTTTTAAGGCATGTGCAAAAGGAAAAGAAAAGGAAGTTGTCAAGGAATCAAGTTATATATCAGAAGAAGAAGAAGCAAATTTTGTAAGGAGACTCCAACCAGGTACTGGAAGATTCAAAGGTAACCTACCCTTCAAATGTTTTGATTGTGGAAGAGTGGGTCATTATGCTGCTAAATGTCTTTATAAACAATTTGAAAAGGGAAAGAGTTATTATGCAAATGAAGATAATAATGAAATTTCAAGTGAAGATGAAGAAGATTCTGACCAAGATCTGCTAGTGCTCATGGCAAAGAAGCAAAAGAAGAAGGCTACCCAAGAAAAGAAGATATCTCAGAAAACATGTGCAGCAGAAAATGAAGAAGAAGAAACAGGTATTGATTGTTGTTCTTGTAATCCACTCACTTGTGCATGCAATGATGAAGATAGTGAAAGTAACAGTATAAGTCTAGAAGCAAATCTAAAGATCAATGATGAAAGTAATTTTTGGGATCAATTTAAAAGGAGGGAATCTATCCTCAAGGATGTGATCTCTAGATTGAATGAACAGATAGAAACAATGAAGGGACAGATAGAAATGTATCAAAGACTGCAGGACAAAGTAACCAATCACAGTGAAGGACTTGAAGCAGAAATCATCTCTCTGAAAGCAGACCTTGAAGCATCAAATAAGAAGAATGAAGAACTTCTACAATCATTCGAAAAGGAAGGACGTGAAGCAGAAATCATCTCGCTCAAAACAGATCTGGAAAAATCAAATAAGAAGAATGAAGAAATTTTACAAATATTTGAAGAGCAAGAAAATGGGTTGAAAGAAGAGATCTTAAATTTGAATGATCAAGTAGAAGAAGGAAAAAGTGTTGAAGAAAGCATGATGAAGCAATGCCAAAAATTGGAGGTTGAGGTAAACATTCTCAAAGGTAAATTAGAAGAAAAGGATAAACTCTTGAGGTTTCAAGATAGTACTAAGATTCTTGACAATATTCTTAGTAGTCAAAGGTCTCCTTTTGTTAAACTTGGTCTTGGTTTTCATGAAACTGTTAAAGGAGAATCTAGTTCACAAGGAAGTGCTAAAGATTCAAAGGATATCAATGCAAAGCTTGAAGTGTTGAAAGAAGCAAAAGGTCAACCGACAATCATGAATTCTCAAAGGAAATCATTCAATAATGTTGAATGCTTTAAATGTCATAATCATGGACATGTTGTAGCCAATTGCAGAAGCAGATTGTTTCAGCCACAAACAAACAGATCCTACATAGAAAGGTACTCTAGTTTCTTCAAGGGATATTGTTTTTCATGTAACAAGTATGGACATAAAGCAGCTGATTGCAAAAGAAGGAAGATTAGAAATACTCATTATGATTCTTATGCTTATTTCTCTGGACACATGAGATGTTATTCTTGTAACAAGTATGGACATGTAGAAAAAGAATGCAGGTTGAACAGATCTGAGAAAGTGGACAATTTTCAGCACACAATTAGAAAGTTCAAGCAAATTTGGAAAAAGAAGGAGTACTGGTCAGAAACATAGGGAATATTGACCCTACTGCAGTCATCAGCTTCTAAAGCTTACTTCTCTTAATGACTGCAGAAGTGATGTGAGATACATTATGGAGCTTAGCAATGTATCGTCACAGGGGGAGCGATGTATGATGATTCTCATGGTTGATTTGGAAAATCTGATTATGATTATTGCTAACAGAGCATCTGACATGAAGAAGACAGGTACAGGAAGGACAAATTCAGGGGGAGATGGAGGAATGTGAAATTTTCTATAATTCACTTTCCATACGCGGGTTTAGTGAACTAAATCTGCGTATACACGCGAGTTCCAGCAGACACAGTCGTGTATGCATTGATGATAAGAGAATTGGGATGACAGCTGAAGATCGGGAGCAGAGGTTCAGGGGGAGCATCAGTCCGACTGCTAATGATTGTACTGTTAGCATTATTCTGGTTATACTCATGCTAATGAAATGATACATGGTTTCTTATGTTGAAGATTATGGATGAGCCCAGATTTCTTATTTGATGAAGAATATCTTTTGGATATGATGGAAGTCTTATGATTCGGAAATCCGGACAGATCATGTAGAGATTGTTGCTGATGACTTGCTGTTAAAAGTATTCATATTGCACAAGCTAAGGAGGAGCCTTGGACATATGGAAAGGATGTTTGGATGCACATTTTCAGGGGGAGCACTAGTCTTGCTGAGTATAATGCATTGTTGGAATTATGATGATTCTGAAATATGATCTCTCTCTTGAGGTCTTTCTGGTATTGGTCATAAAAAGTCATACTTGTAATTTGATAAAAAGGTCTTGTTGAGATCCATGATGTAAAATTGTAATATTCAGTCATGTAAGGACTTGTAAAAATTTGTAAACCCACTTGGTTGGGTAGCTGAGTCAAATTTGTAAACCCACTTGGTTGGGTAGTTGAGTTGAGATGTGTAAACCCACTTGGTTGGGTATTTAAGTCTCATATGTAAATCCACTTGGATGGATATTTGATGTAAGTATGAGTCATTGGTGATAGGAAGGTCATAGAGTCATGTATTTCATTGAAAAATATGTTTGTAGGTTCAGCATGAACTCAGGGGGAGCATGGTCACTTTAGTGTACATCGGATCTGCAAAACGCTTCCTTCTACAAGAGGAGAAAAAAAAAACCTTGTGTTGGTTTTGGTCCGCCCTTTGCCCTTGATGTCAAAGGGGGAGAGTGACATGGTGTTTGAATAAAGAGAAAGAATGGTGTCAAGAGTGACATGGTGTCATTATATTCTTAATGTATCTATCTGTTGTGGTGATCAAACACCATCGTGGTTGCCATCAAGTCCAAAGGGGGAGATTGTTGGCAATATGATGCCGAGTGTTGTCCTTGATGGCAACCCACTTGATGAAGATGATGGCAACCTACTTGATGAAGTTGTCCCTGATGGAATATGTCTTGATGAACTTGTTAAATGATGTAAATCTGATGTATATACAATGAGTACAGAAGGTAATGATGGAAGGAATGTCAATATGTGCTAGAACATGATGAAAAGAGTATGTCTCAAGGCATACGCGGATTTGTCTAGACAAAGTAGCGTATGCACGCGGGAAATAACGTGCCAAGTCGCGTATGGGCAAAAGCACTCTAAATATGTAAAACCAGGGGTAACCACCATGGTATTGACCCATTGTATTGAGTAATGATTCGTCTATGTGACCCCGTCCAGGACTACCATCGAAAGTAATGTGGTTTTGTCTCATGGTATTGATAAAGGGTAAACCTGTATAAGGAGAAGAAATTCATTATGAAAATGTGTGCAAGAAGTCTGAGCTTGAATGAATACTTCTCTCTGAAGCATATCCGAATGGAAAGGGTTACAGTTGAATGAAAGATCTGAATGTATGATGCACCAATGAAGAAATGATGAAGAAGGGAATCTAGATCTGGAATGTATTTGTATCTGCTAGATCTGTTTATGGAATGATTAGATCTAAGATGAGGCGAACATCTGTCTGAAGTAAAGGGTAAAATCTGAGTGATGTATCTGTTCTGAAGAATTGCAATGACCTAAATGTCTGAAGAACTATACGCTAGTTCGCCGCAGAGTAAGCGCGTATATATGCAGGTTTGCTGAAGAGAAAGCACGTATGGGCAGTAAAATTAGCTCTGTAATATGTACAGAAGTATACGCGGGTTTGTATGGTCTAAGGCGCGTATATACGCAGGATCAGTGAAAGGAAAGCGCGTATGAAGATTAGGGTTTGTTGAAGTATGAAGTATCAAATGTCTGATCTGTTCTGCTGTGTTACTGCTATCTGTTGATGATGTATGATTGAGCTCAAATGTATGGAGTGGGTCCAGTCTGAAAATATGATGAAACGTGGCCTGCAAGTTGTGTTCTAAAGGAAGCTTTGGATCTAGTGTGAAAATTGATGAAACGTGGTCCATGGTGGTGCTGAGGGTTGTAGCCTTCAGTCAGGGGGTTGTAGCTCCCTTCCAGGTGAGGCTGGTAAACGAGATCAGGGGGTCGTAGCTCCCTTCCAAGAGAGGCTGGTAAATGAGAGCAGGGGGTCGTAGCTCCCTTCCAGGAGAGGCTAGTAAACGAGCGTAGGTGGGTGCTTGCGTGCTGGTAGGAGGCTGCGCTAGCACATATGTTGTAAGATGTTTTCTCTATAATAAAATATTGAAGGCTGAGACAACGGCAGCAGTGGTTTTCTCCCGACTTGGGTTTCCACCTAACATCCTGGTTTTCATGTGTGTTGCTTATGTGTGATGATTTATTCTGTTCTTACTGCACATGTTTATAGTTTATTGAACATCTAATGAATGAATGATGGAATGATATTAGTGAAGAATTAATGGCATAACAAAATCTCTGTGTATACGCGAGTTTTATGAAGGATATCCGCGTGTATATGCTAGTTAGCTTCAGCAAAGTAGCGTATGGGTTTTAGTGAATGGAAAAGTAAAAAGTTTTGATTAAGTCCTAAATACTGATTCACCCCCCCCTCTCAGTATTTTTCCCAACAATT
This sequence comes from Pinus albicaulis, assembly GCA_034641835.2. Lineage (NCBI taxonomy): Eukaryota > Viridiplantae > Streptophyta > Pinopsida > Pinales > Pinaceae > Pinus > Pinus albicaulis. The sequence continues at coordinate 1,527,698,599 of CM076579.1, forward strand.
CGATCATCACTTTTTTCATCATGACCTTTGGTCCCATTTTAGTCAAAATTTTCCACACTCTGGAGTCCTGTCACTGATATGTTCAAGAGAAGTCCTTTTTGTCAAATTCAAACATCCTCTACTTATCTGATCCTCTCTGCAATAGTCCTGAATCACTCGTTTATCTTTAGAAATCCTTTGTTTTGTGTCGATGACGTGGGAATCATAATGGCTTGCCTTCGACGAATCACTTCTCGTCAACTTCAGCTCATTTTCTAGGAAGATGATCTAGAAACTCCTTTTCAGTACCTTGGAGCTTGCATGCCTCAATGACAAGTTCTTCGTGTTTGACAACAAGTTCACCTCATTGGCCTGCAATCAGATTATTATGCAAGTGTTCGACTTCAATAAATTTATTCATGCTTGTAGATTGTGTTGTTGTACCTTCAGGACCATTGTCATTATTTTTGGCCTCGCTCGTGCCTGTTAATAGTTTTCATCATTGACCAATAATCAAGTGGTTTCTACCATTTTTGACATCAACACATCTATTCACACGGTTAGATTCATACATTAGGTAGATCAAGATTGCGACAAAGACCCTGGGTCACATTTGTTATTTATCTAAACTGTGTGGAGTTATTGATTATTCATAATTGTATGGATGATCCTTTCTATACAAATGGTTGTGACCATTTCGTGGATCCATTTCCATGATCTCTTTCAGATGGATGGCTGCAACCATGTTGTGGGTTCATGTGTTATTTTATGCCTATTCAAAGATATTTTATTAGGAATATTCATATCAGATATGTCATATATTGTATTGTGTTTGATTTGGCATGTTTCCTGGAAGTTTTATGAGTCCTTGCCTTGGCTCGTAAAGCATTTCACCCATCACTCCTTGTTCTTCCCTTCATGCTTTAGGGGGCATCTGTTACAAAATAATTTGTCACCCTGTTCACTTCCCATCCCCGATCCTGGAGTTCCCATTGACGAATAATGTGCAGTATATCTACCTTCGAAAAATACATTGTGATATCCTTTAAACACTTAAAGAAAGTTTCCTTGAATAATTTCTGAAGAATCTTATCTCAAACCATAAATTTTTGGGTCAACGCTTTTCTCCAATTATCTTCTCATGTTGATGGTAGGTTGCACATTCTATCCTAGGGTTGTCAGCGGTCTTCTGACTAGAAAAAATCCGTTGAACCCTTTATGGTAGTGTTTCCTCAAATGGAGGAGAAGCTTCGAGCTCTAGAATCTTCTAGGATGATGAGCTGGATATTATTCGGTGGAGATATGGTTGAGCTCTCTCATTTGGAGCTCTTGATCTTATCAATAGGGGATTATCCCTTGAAAATTGGACCTTCCTCCTGGTTTCATGGGCTTTTAACTCCCTCTCCATTCCTATAAATTGATCCCCATCCCTCCACTACTGGTTGTTCATTGTTGGTCTGGTTTGATCATTAATCATGTATCCCTATGTTGTGTTAATGCCTAAATTTCCATTCGAGAGAAGGATCGATTGAAGAGTCTAGGTTTGGACTCAGACTACACCAAAGGGAGGCATGTAACATCAAGGCCACAGTTGTAAGCTTCCAATTTTATATTATCAATAATACATCTGGTGTTTCACTTTCTATATTTCTTTGGATATCCATACAAGTAGCATAATTCTCCTTGATATGTTAGGTAGTTGATATTCAATGTATTCTTTTTACTGGATCATTTTTGTTGTTGTCTCTTGGTCTCTTGCAGGTATTTGAATGCCACAAGTAGCCAGGATCGAGCCTAAAGGATCGTGGATCGAGGCCTTCATCAAAGGATTGAGCATAGCATCAGGAATAGGTAGGCCTTTTCTATTTTCTCATCCTGCCTTGAATATTAGCTAAGAAAGTGTCCATTAGATAGTCTCGTGCATTTCTAGACCCACTCTAGGGCTACAAAGATCACCTCTGTCCACAGAGGGGATTATCTTCACAACAACATTTCTCGCATATTTGATCCAACTGATATTCTAAGTTTGATTCCTCTTGTTCAAATATTTTCTTTCTTTGCAAGATATTTTTCTTCTGTTCACCTTGGGGCAACCTTGAGGTTTCAGTACCGAAGTTGGTTCTGTCGTCTACCTCTTTGTCCCTCTGTTAAATTTCAAAATTTATTTACCAGAGGTCATGCACGTTTGATAAACATGAACTATGAAATATAGCAACATGCATCCCCTCCCTAAAAAAAGAGAAAAAATCGATGATCAAGAACTTTCCAATGCAACTATTGACACGTTACTTGTTAAAATTACACCACGAAAACTTTATAAAACTTAGAATATTTTATTTATGATTCTTAATCTAATGATCCAAACACACTAACATGTTACTTGTTTTTATTATTATTATTATTATTATTAGTATTAGTATTAAAAGTATGTCACAAAATATATATATAACTTAGACCCTTTGATTTATGATTTATGCAAAAGAACCAATATGCAGAATAACAAACACAAATTTTTATGACATAAAATGATTTCATGTACTTTTCACACATAAGTGTATTGACATCGATCTGTAAATACTAATGATAAATCAAGCATAATAATCGTCTACTCAAAATGGAAATTCATGCAACATCACTAACAATAGATAATGCCATGTTAACAATTCAAAGGAGAGTTAAAGCAATATCTAGAAAGAATGAAATCTTATATTGTTTGTCGGTTTTCTATAGTCCAAATGCACCAAAATTCTACGAAGAGAAACCCTACGATTATTAAGATCCCCTACTCGATTACAATGTTTTGTGCTAAGAATATGGACATATGATACAGTGCCAACAAACCAAAAATGATGCACTTGTCATTAATTCTAGTATCATATCCCCATATTCTTAGCACATAACATTATAATCGAAAAAATGAAAAATTCAAATACATGGAATTGATTGTCACCAAAGTACACATCTGAAATTATTTTCCCCTTCGCACACTTCTCCCACACACTTTTCTTTCACATAATACCGATTTTTAAACAATGGAACCCACTTAACATCACTCATTCAGTTTAATGTATCAAATGATTTCATATTTATTTAACTTCATATGTTTCTACCTCGCACCTAAAATAGTTGCATGTGGTCATTATACACAGAAACAATAAATATAGGGCTAAGCAACATTGAGAATGGACATTGTTACCAGCAAAGCAGCCTTACAGTACATACCTAAAAAAGAAATTCCATAGAGGTTTGGATCTATGCAAAGTACATGATTTGCGTAGAATGGAAAAGCATAGATGAATACACCTTCAACTTTCAATTATGCCTTAATGACATCTCTATATATCGTATAAAACAAAATTATAGATTGGAGATGCCATCCAAGATCAATTGAAAATAAAAAAAATATCTTTTGCAATATATAATTAATTTGGAAAAGAGCCAACATTCAATTGACCACGACTATTTATCCTTGCAGAGAGATGACAATTGAATTGACAGAAAGTAGTCAGCGTTATTACCTAATCAGAGTTTAATTGTCCTCATCGTTATCTAGATACACTGTTATCAATGCAACATTGACAATGTATAGTCAGGATAAGTGACAGTAAGTAATTTTTATATAGATTTATGAAGGAACAAAATGAAATACAAATATGAGCAAAGACACAAAAATACAACAACAACAACAAAAAACTTCAATTCATTAATAACAAAGTGCTAAAAACTATTTACATGCAGAATGGAAATAAACTAGCTCAGGCGATGATAGCTTATCTCTGAGAAAATATGTGGCAGCTACATGTCTTATGAAATTTGTTAAAATGAGACTCAAAGGATTATTTATTATTTAGAAACAATGGAAAACCCTAAACATCCAAAAAACTAACCCTAGGAGATGAAGCGTTAAAAGTCTGTGGGCCCCATTAGGGTAAATTGGTACATCAACTTCCTAGGGACGTAACTTTGGCATACGATATTTTTTTATTTATATGATACCTAATTATAAATATCTATTTGAGGAATAAAAAATTTGACTACAGGCCCCTTTCCACGGGCTATTATTTTGCATGTTTTCCAAAAAAACATCGTTTAGGGCCTCAAAACGACTCACAAAGTTCAAGACCTAAAAAAAGTGCCAAAAATAGTAAATTGTTCTACAATTAAGGAAGTTGAATGAAATAATGGTGGGGGTCCAAGTGGAATAGGTGGATGGCCACCAATATCCACCTGGATCATTCCTACCCCCTTAGAAATCAAAGGTCCCAATTGCATTGAGTGCATCCATGAGATGGGGAAACTTCTGCTAAACTTGGTCCCTGATGAGCCACTTGCCTTGGTGTGAGAGTTTGCAATTTTTGACATCCCGATACAATTGGATATTTTTTTGGTGACTATTCTTGATCTGTGTGTCCATGATTTGATCAATTGTGGCTTGATCCATGTAGTTTGGGTTAATATTTATTGGCGTGATTTGTTTTGCAATGTTTGATGTGTCAAGTAATGGTGGAAAGTATGGACAAAGGCGGTCCACATTGAACACTAGGTGTAGGCCAAGGAATGGGGGAATGTTGAGATCAAACTAATTTTCTCCCACAGCCTTGGTGATGGTTTAAGACCCATATTAGAGTGGTCTAAGCTTATGATGGACTACGGTAAGGCGTTCTTTCATAAAATGCAACCAAACTTTATCTCCCACCTGAAACTTGTGAGGCACCTGATGTTGATCATGTCACTACTTGTACTTAACGTTGGACTTCTCCATGATGTCATAAACATACTATCGTATGTGTTTAATAAACATGGTTGCTTTATCAGGCTTAGACTATACATGTGTGGATTTTGTTTGTGTAGTCGCATGAGGCATGGTGACATCAATCAAACAGAATGGTTGAAATCCCAAACCCACTTGAAAGGGATTGTGACCAGTCAAGCTATAGATAGCTTTGTTATAGCTATGTTACACATAGGGAAGGCTCTCATCCTAGGTTTGTGGATGCTTGTAGTTGTATGTGTGGAGTATATGCACTAACATCCTATTGACGACCTTTGTATGGCCATCAGTCTAAGGATGGAATGCAGTCGCCTTAGTAAGCTTGGTTTCCAATAGTTTCTAGTGGCTTGAACAAAATGTGCTCAATAACCTGCTATCCCGATCTGATGTAATGGTCCGCGGGACCCCAAAATGTACCCACACTCATTCAAATAATAGTTTGACGGCGTCCTCTGCTGTGATACTCTTCTTGTAGGTTGACAATATAGAAATCTTAGAAAATCTTTGAATGACCACAAATACAAATTCATTACCATGCTTGGTAGAAAGGAGGGAAAACATATAGTCCATAGAGATGGATTCCCAGGGCTAGATCATAGTATGCAGAGGAGTGTACAAGCCTTGCTTCTTGATTTTTATCTTGGATATGGCACAGGAAGTGCAGGATCTGGTATATTTTCCAATATCCTGTCACTGTTTTGGACAATAAAAGTACTTTTGTAGTACGGCCAAATTTTTCTTGACACCAAAGTGTCCCACGACCCGACTGTAGTGCACCTGTGAAATCAGCTCTGCATGCTTGCTTGAAGGAACACAAAGGTGGCCCAGATAGTATACTAATGTGTCTTGGAGGTGGAAATCTAAAAATTTATTGCCATCCACTTTGGATCATTTTTGTACAGTTGTGTCCATCTAGAGGTCTCATGGCAACAAGAGTCGAGAACAATAGTCAACGTTATAACTGGGGACCGACTGATGCAATATGTAACATGATTGGTGTTTCCCTTTACATATTTAATGTTCAAGTGGAATTTTTGCAGATATGTAGACCACTTACGATGGAAATCATTCTGCAACTTCCTTTATTTCTATATAAACTAAAGAGGTCAGTGATCGGTGTGGATGACTGTCTCCTTCCCTATAATGTAATTCTTTCATTGTCAGCAAACCTGCATGATAAAATACATCTCTTTATTATATGTGGGGTATTTATGAATTATATCGGAAGGTGTCTCACTATGATAGGCCATTAGATGCCCATGTTAGGTGAGGACTGCACCAATAGCATATTCAGAGGCGCTTATCTCAATTTCAAATGCTTTTTGCAAGTCTAGAAATGTGAGTACAGGTGCATAACAAAGGTGGTGCTTCATCTCAATGAACACATTCTGTTGAGACTTGCACCAATAAAAAAATTCTTTCACTTTTCCCTTGGTAATCTGATTCAAAGGGCGGGCGATATGGGAGAATCCCAACATGAACCTCCGATAAAAATTGGTGAGACAAAAAAAATTGTGAAGCTCTGTTAGAGTGTTCAGGGATGTCCAATCCCGAATGACATGGATCTTAGATGGATCGCATGCATTTCTTGCTCATCTATGATGTAACCCAGATATTGGACCTGGCTCATACCAAAGGTGAATTTCTACTAGTTGGAACATATTTTATGCTTCCACAAGGTTTGAAGGACCCGTTGAATGTGTTTCAAGTGCTCTTCCCAACTCTTGCTAAAGATGAGGATGTCATCCAGATAAATGACCATGAATTATTTGGTGAAGGGCCATAATATTTCATCCATCAACCTCATAAAAGTAGCATGCGAATTTGTCAACCTAAAGGGCATGAACAACCATTCAAAAAGGACTTCCTTGAATTTGAAGGTGGTCTCCATACATTTTTGGGCTCTATTGGAACCTGGTGATAGCCAGACTTTAGATCGATCTTGTTGAAATAGTTCTCCCCCTTGATCCGGCCTAGAAGGTCATCAATATGTGGGATTGGATACCTATTCCTGACAATGATTTTTTTTAGTGCCTGACAAGCAATACAGAGCCTCCAGGTCTCATTCTTCTTCTGTTCAAGTATAATAAGGCTCCCACAGGGTGAGGAACTCGGTCGGATGTGCCATTTTTTAGGTAACTCCCGGATCTTTCGCAAATGGACCACAATTAATTATAAACGATCCATAGTTAATAAATAAAGTGGTTAACATGTATTATGCAAGGGACCAACAATAGTTAGATTTTTGTATGTCATTAATCTATAAAAAGTCTTAGATAGTAGGGTAAGGATCATCGATTCTTATTGTAATTGAACTCTACTCTGTTGGAGGTTTCCCCCTCAAAGAGGCAAGTGAACATTGTATTTTTCTTCTGAATAATAATATCTCTTTGCAACTTGTCTCATTTCATGTGATATTTCTGTGTTTTGGGCTCTATTTTTTCGTATTATTGGTATTTTGGTTTTCTCGTAGGTCAAGAGAATAACTAATTCAATGAGGGAACTAGATCCACAATTTTAGGGAATTGGAGGGAAACATTCCCCCTATTAAATGAGGCTACCCCTCAAATCTTTTTGTATAAATAAAGGGACCTAGCATCCCAATATAGAGTTCAAATTAGTGGAGAATAGACTTAGAGAAGTAGGAGACTTCTATGCTTAGTATTTTGTTATGTAATATTTTGAGAATGAATGAAAGCCATCTTGTTTTCAGACTGATACATCTTTAGAAGGTTGAGTCCACTTAGGTTAGGGCCCAACCCAAAGGATCTATTTTTTCTCATTTTTGTATTTTATTCATACATCTTCTTTCTTGTATCTATCTAGCAGTATTTTCTTTCCATTATAGCGGAATTTTCTTAAGAGAAAGTTATTTGTGCAAGTCGGTTAATCACCTCCCTTGTGGGAAGTGTGGTTGTATATATTGTGTTGTAAAGCCAAAAATATAGTTAATTTCTTGTTGTAATAGTTCGATCTTGAATTAGTTTCCTTTTTCATATCTCTTTTTTGCAATTAAAGCATTTGTTTGGTAGTCTTTTCAAGCATCAAAAGAACAATATATCTTGTGTGCAGGTCAGGGTATGGGTTTGCAAGGATGAGAATTATCATTTACATTTTTTATTCCATCACCAACACTTTCCTTATTTTTCCAATAACCTCTTCAAGTAGACTGTTTACAGAGATCACTTTTCAGATTTGTTAGAGGCCACAATGTGCATCTTTCCTTGTGCAAGATGGGCTATTGAGGAGAAATAGGCTTGGAAAGAGTTGCATACACCCTTCCCCTACCTTCTCCCACCATATATTTCCTTAATATCACCTTCTAAGCCCACAAAATTCTCTCATATCTGATCATGCAGCAAAACAACACTATCGTGTAGCACTTTGTCTTGATCCTGTAACACAATGAAAAAATCCTCCAAATTCATTTTGATTTGCTCCACAACGCTCCTAACCACCAGTAGGCACTTTATAATTATCATAAGACCATAAAAATGAAGAAAATGGATTCATAGAACTAATAGGAACTCTTCCTTGGCTAATAAAGTAGATAAACAATGATTCCCAACAACCCTGTAGCAAAATAGTAGTAATTTTATGTTATTTTTTAGCATGTGTTAACAAGACTTTTTTGAGTTAATTCCACTTTTATTGAGCCTTAAAAACATTCTATTCAATAATAAAATTTACTCCATAGTATTTTCACTTGATCAGGTTAGGCATTTGGTAGGTTGACTAGCTCACTAGTTCTAGAAGTTATGGTTTTTGGAGTAGTAATTTTCAGCTAGTTTTTAGCACATCTTAACAAGGGTATTTTTGAATAATTCCACTAGGATTGGAGACATAGAAAATCATAATTAATAAAAAAAATCACCCCATCCTATTTTCATTTGATTTTCTTGGGAATTTTTCAAGTTAACTCAAGCAACAAACATCTTGTAGCAATCATGTAGCAATTTGTTTTCAAGATATTCCTTGCCTAGATTCACTCCAAATTCATGGTAGAAATAGATTTATAGCCTATAAATGCTATGAGGTAACTTTGGTTTATCAGAGGCTTGGTTAGACCACTATTTATCTCTTATATTGTTTGCTTCTTGAATGTTGATTTCTGCAATTAGTCTAGATTTTTTTTTCTGCGATTTACTTCATGCAAAGTGTGATTTCCTTTTTGCAAGAGTAATCTAGGACTTTCCTTTCCTGAAAAATAGAACATATTTACTTTAATGTAGTTTCTTTTCCATCAATATAGATTAGATTTGCGTATTTTTCACTATGTTTTACATTTTTGCAAATAGAATAGATTTCCTTCCTGCTATTTACTTTCCAAGTAGAATATTCCTGCTTATTGTTATTTACCTTTTGCAACTTAGGATTGGTGGCTTACTTAGATCTTTGTTCAATTGAAGTTGTTTCATTTCCTTCTTTCACTTGCATTAAAGGTATTTGGGTACAACCAACCATGGAAAGGATTTCCCTCTATAAAACTTGTAATTTATAATCTGCATGAATTTTTCTGCAATGGCCTATATCATTGCCTATGTTTATGATATATGTTATCCTTATCCCTATTTAATGAATTTATTTAACATTTATGGTTTTATCCCTAGTATATTTGGTTTGGTTGCATTTCTCATGGATGCACACCACTCATTCCTTCCTCTTCGGCACCAACCATATGATGAGCCCCAACTGTTTAAATTAATTCTAGAGGCAAGTGAAAGCCAAGGCAGAAATGGGAGCCAACTTGTTTAGGAGCTGCAAAAGTGAGGTATGAAAATTTCTTATGTAATTCACGCACCTGCTTTCATATTAACAATCTAAGGACCTTTGAGAACTTGGTGGATACATCTGGCATGAAGCTAAACATCAACGAAATCACATTAGATCTCATCCTAAAGAATTTCAGTGCAACAGATGCTTGAAGGCTATGGCCATGAAAAGTAGTTTAATGAACAAAGCATCTGGAGGAAATGGAACCGGAAAAAAACAATAAATTTTTGGGCTTCGCCTAAGCTATTATCCATATTATAAAGGAGAAACATGGCTTCTAACACCACTATGACCATTAAGGGTCACTCAATAGTTATGGCTTCTTCCACATCTGTCGGGCTCCAAGGTATGATGAATCTGCACTTTCTTTAGTGGCTAGTTCTAATCAAGCGCAAATATACACAAATGTATATGTAGTGTATATATATGCAGGTATATAAACATTTGTATATATTCCAAAGGTCTTTCAAAGTGGTTTGATCACAATATTCCTGCACTACAGTTGTCGGTTCTCTAAGACTATATGAACATGAAAATATTAGGAAAATATCAATGTGTGTTTCTTCTTACTCAGGAGACATGGACATGTTTGAAAATCATAATGTGAAGGAGGATGGCTTGATTGAGTGCCTACATTTTGGGGAGAAGAAGAGAAGGTTGACAATGGAACAAGTAAAAATTCTAGAAAAAAGGTTTTGAAATGGGTAACAAACTGTAATTCAAGACAGAAGCGCAACTGGAAAATTCTCTAGGTCTACACCCTACAAAAATATTTGTATGGTTCTAAAATCGTCCATTATAACCCTAACAAAAAGATAAATTTTTTATCTGACTTTGAGATTTATTATTCAATTAATGATTTGGATTGAATATTTTATGTCAGACTTCTCTCTCAATCTGATGGGAGATCCAAATTCTGATAACTCTGTTGTAAATAACATCAAGAAATGGTATGACACTCCACCAAAAGTGTTGTTGATATTGGCCACTAATTAACGACTAAATTAGTTTTGGGTATCCATTACAGGTGTAATGGATGAATAGGAAAGTAGAGAAAATATACAATAACAACAAGTCTCAAGGTTTCAGGATCGAATCCGACGAAAAACCAACGAATGTAGTCCTTAAGCTGATAAATTATCCAATCGATTTATCAGTTTTTGATGAAGATTCCTATAAAATGCTCAAATCCATGGAGACATATTTATCTGGTAACCAGTAAAAGGTGGGAATTGTGGCATTATGACCGAAACTGAGAGTTATATTTTTAGTATCCACAACACGCGAATATTTGAAATACCCCATAGCCAGTTTCCCAAATCACTAATGTTAATCATTGCTGCTCAATATGCTAGCAGTGATATTCGGTCGAAGGGGCTCAAAACTTAAAGGGAAACTCACTGCATTTTGAAGCAAGCTTATAGCCCCCAAATTAGGTTGATGCAAAGCCTCCCCTGAGAGGAGTTTAATTGAAGCGAGAGGTGAAAATAACATGAGACAGATCAATGTCAAATAATAGAGCACCAAGAAACCACATTTTCTCGTGGAGGAATGCATTGTGTCGAAGCTGGAACTGTCAATCAACAAGGATGAGGAGCCCTCTATAGATCTGTTTAATGGAGAGCCCCGACTCAATATAGGGCCTGAATCAGGCGAAGGGATATTCAGTCGAAGAACAAGTAGCATGTGGTGCTTTAAAAATTCACCCACTATGCCATGTATTGCACTACCGTCCAAAAGCACAGGTGGATCAAAATGGGGTTAATCAAGCTGAGGATATTTGTTGTAACTTGTTTTTCAGTTTTGAAGAGAAGGGAACTCTATAGGAGAGCACAAAAAATCCGAAGAGCAATGGCAGCGGTAATGGTGTGGTTGTGGCAAAGAATTGAACATAAGACCAATAGGAACCACATGGTCAAATATGATAGGATTGAAGAAGGATGAAATTTAATCTATCTCATTCGCTGGAGTGAATAGCGTTTGCATATCAAAACGCCGCAGAGAGAACGCCTTCAATGTAATTATGAATCGGTGGTTGTCTTTCAATTGACCGAAAAAATGGATCTAACAAAATTCGTTAGTAATTGTTGTCAACTTCCATTCAAATAAAGCAAATACTATAAATTTGTTGAAATTCATACCACAAATACCTCTAATTATATCATTGGTCATAAGTGGTAGAAATAGATTACGCTGAGAGGAGTCTCAATTCAGGGGGTTGAATGGATTATGAGTTGTGTGATTAATGTTCAGTTGTTGTTATAGTAAATGGTTTTCCCTCAAAAAAATTTAAAGCTGGTCGTGGCCTTAGACAACGTTGTTCTCTTTCACCGCTATTATTTATCCTAGTCATGTATGGACTCAGTCACAAGATCAAGGAGGCGAATAATTTTGGTTGCTTCAGAGGCATAAAACTGGGGGCTAGAAATTATATTACAGAGCTTTTTTGTAGATGATTTCATGACTTTCGGTATGGTGGATAGGGTACAATGGGAGACTATGCATCAATTAATTAACATATTTGGAAAACCCTCAAGCATGAATGTAAATGATGGTAAGTCCTTAATTATTTTCAATGAAGGCGCACAGGAGGAGATAAAACAGTTTTTTGATCTCTTTCAATTCAAGATACAAAAATTGCAACAAGACTTCACATACTTGGGGTTTCGATTGAAGCCTAATGGATATGGTATAGCGAACTAGAGGTGGATAATGGATAAATTCTACAAGTTAAATTCATAGACAACAATTTTTTTATCTCTTGGAGGTAGGCGTATACTTACACATGCGGTTCTTCAAAAACTTACTGTATATTGGGCTTATTTATATATCTTACCATCATACATCCTTAACAAGATAAACAACGTTATGGAAAATTTCATTTGGGGAGATTAAAAAAAAAACACAGGTACGAGCGTAAATTAACTTATTAATCGGGTGTTTATTTGCATAGTCGCAAAAGCTTTCAATTTTTTTATTACCATGTAATACTTAATTCGAAAAATATGAATTTATAAATATTAAAATATTTAAAATTTGATAAGAAAAAACTTGATAAAAGCATTGGATGTGAAAACTATTCGAGACGTGACAGGTGGGTTGCATATCCGACTAATCAAACTAACTATTTTTAACCACATCTTAATTTTTCATTTGCACCGTAGTATTTAGGAATTTGAAATGATATAAATTTATAATTTATTTTAAAAAATTCTAAATTTTTTTATTTAAAATTTACAATTCAACTTACCAGTCGCTTCCCTGTCAGCTTGCAATTTCTTCGAATGCCAGTTGTCCTTCCAAAAGAATTGTCATATAAAATATTTTTTATGAGTTAAAACTTTTTGGCCGTTTGAAAGGCAGAGTATATAACACACTTTTGCACAAGAAACTTGCTCTAATCTTTTTCCTGAGTCTGAATACATAGAAATTTTTGCACAACCAATCTGCTCCTTTAATTTTCTTATTTTCTATGTTGGTTTGGGTACTTTCTAGTCCAGATTTGGTTTACACAACCCATTTGCTCCTTTAATTTTCTTATTTTCTATGAATTGCATTGGTTTGGGTACTTTCTAGTCCAAATTTGGTTGTTTCATTGCATGGCCATGCATGGCTTTCATTACAGTGCATTTTCTTGATTATTTTATCTATTTGTTTGGATTGTAATTGATGCTTTTTGTTAAGTTCATTTTTTTTTCCCCTATGTTGGATGCTATGTTTTCCCATAATTATATTTGGTTGTTAGATGTAAGGAAAAAGATATATGGGTAGAGACAAAACTCATCATATGGGACATATATAGAGTTGCAAGTAAGTTTGTTTTTGTTTTTAGTTTTTTTTTTTTACTTATACGCATCAAAATGTTAAATTGCTAGTAGATAACCGATATGCATAGAATAGTTGTTTTAACCATAGAGATAGACATAATCATTTGGTTAATGTTTCAGTTTACTTGACCTGTGATTTCTGTATTTGATTCACAAGTGGTGTTAGTGTCATAAATGGCTTGTAAGTGTTGAAATTGGCAACAAGAAACATTGAAAATGACACCCATAAATGGAATCCAAAAAATGGCACCCATAAATGGTACAATATGAGGCTTCTGATTTAAGTTTCCCTTAATTAAATTGGAACAACAATTGTAATTTCATCTCATGAGAACTTGTATTAGTTAATTAAGTTAGGAAGACCTAGTTAGCTTAGGAAATTCGAGTTAGATGTCGAAGAGGAGGCATGTAGAGGATTTTCCTATTTTTAAGGGGTCCGATTACAGTTATTTATGAGTTGTAATTAGTCAACTCAATTAATTGAGTTAAAATAAGTTTAACTAGTTATGACCGAGAGATGAACTAGTGATAGGTCTAGTGAATTAAAATAGATTTAATTCACAAGTAGTGATCAATCAGTTAAATGATAATTCGATATAAATAGATGTTTCCATGTTAGTTTTAAGGAATTACTAGTTGAGATTGAGGTTAAAGGGAAGAGATCTATCAATTGCACTGTTAGAAAATTGTACAGATCATGCACATTAGGGGAATTTTGAGGTCTAAAATGGGCCTTCTAAGAAAAATGTACAACCAAAATAAAATTTATAAGAACCAATAGGATTCAAGATGATGATGTCAACCATGGGGGATGATTCACCATTTTTTGATTAAAAGGGTAAAAAGATTAAAAAATTATAAAATAATAAAACTATTTTTTCAACTCGTATTTTTAACTTATCTCCCTAACGTTTTACTCAAATTTTGAGTGGGAGTACTCGTTGGATGCAAAATTTAACTCCTCATCCAAGGAGTACCCATGTTACATACTTTCAATCGTTCCTCCTACACGAAAAATGAGAAATACATGAAAAAACGTGATTATAATTAAGTTTTTCATGTATTTCTCATTTTTCGTGTTAAAGAGTCCATCAAAAGTATAGAACATGGGTACTCCTAGGACAAGGAATCAAATTATGCATCCAACGAGTGTTGCCACTCGAAATTTTAGTAAAACCATATGGAGACAAGTTGAAAATACGAGTTGAAAAAATAGTTTGTACTTTTTTCCCTCTAAAATTTGATGATGTGATCTAATCTTATTTTATTATTTCCACTATTATTTTGTAATTTCCTTAAGAGGCCCATTTTATACCTCGAAATTCCCATAATGTGAGGTCATCACAGGTTAAAGGGAAGAGATCTATCAGTGATACTATTAGAAAATTGTACAGGTCATGCATGAGGTCATCGGGAAGGCCTTGAAGGATTGCACAATCATTAATTGGTATTTTTCTAATTAATAGGGGCTCAATTAGCCCAATAATGCGTAAGGAAGGCATGCCAGGAAGAGGCAAGAAACAATTTAAATATTGGACTAAACTTGCTTTGATTGCAAGCCATATCTGAGCTAGATCAGAGTGATATAGTTAGCAAAGTGCAGGAAGTTTCTTAGTGGAGGAATAAAATTATATTGTTTTATGATTTTGACCATATGCAATATAGAGATAGAGGGGTTTTGAGTAGTTTCTTTCCCCAGATACATCTTGTGTTATTTTATTGATTGTCTAGTTCTCTTACTTGTTATGTGATTGTGCGATCGTGCTTTGTTTCCGTAAATTGTAGAAGGATTCAATATCTTGTTTTAGTATATTACAAGGTTAGTTTGAATATCGTTGTTAAATTTTATACATGGTATCGGAGCATTAGGAATCACAATAGAAGAGAAGAACAAATTTTGTTTTGAATAGGTCCGAATTTGTAGATTTATTCTTTAGAACCCAACAACAGATCAAGATGTCTTTCAATGGCTTGAGACTTGAATATGCTCTTGAGGTCAATTCAAATTACATAGCATGGAAGGACATGATGGGGATAGTACTGCTCGAGGATAACGGATTGAAGGAATTCATAGACAATGATATTTCCCAGCCTACAACAATAGATGCTCAACTTCTATATGCATGGAAGAAGAAGGTAGCAAAGGCGAGAAGGATCTTGTTAGAAGGAGTTCGAGATCATATTTTCTCAAGTCTCCATGGGAAGGCGACTCCATATGCTATGTGGAAGGACTTGACAAATCTATTTCAAAATAGAGGCGAACAAAGGAAGTTGGTGTTAAAGGAAAAGATCAGAAAGATCAAGATGGAGAAGGGCGAGACGATACCAAAATACTTGATGAAGTTCACTCAATGTCGAGATGAGCTTGGAAGTGTTGGTGTGATAGTAGCCTAGGATAATTTGGTGAGCCTATCTCTTCTAGTATTTCCAAAGAACTGGCATAGTTACCAAGACTCTATGAATGGGAGGGAGAAACTACCAGACTGGGAGCGTTTGTGCTCTGACTTGGTAATAGAAGAGATAAGGCGGAGCACCAAATATGGGGCCTCTGGCACTGAGACAAAGAAGAAGATTTTGCATTGGTTGGAAAAGGAATTAAATCCAAGGGAAATAAGTCCCAAGGTGAAGAGGGCAAGGGAGACTTGTCCCAGATCAAGTATTTTCACTGTCATGAGCACATACACCGTCTCGAATTTTCCACAGAAGAAGGCAAGCAAGAAGGAGTTTGGAGTTGCAGCGGGTGAAGCACTAGCTTCAAAGTTTGAGCTTGATTTTACTCTCATTACATGCATGGGAAACACTATAATGGGATGCATGTGGTATCTAGATAACGGTGCCTCGTTCCATATGACCGGGAATAAAGATCTCTTCAGTGAATTGGAAGAGAAGGACCTCGAACAAAACATAGAGTTTGGAGATGACAGGAGGTATAGCGCGACCGACATAGGTACAATTTCCTTTCAGAGGGAGTCTCGCTCCCCTCTAAGGCTGGAAGATGTTTTGTATGTTCCAAGACTAAAGAAGAATCTTATCTTTGTAGCGGTATTGGAAGATCGTGGTTATGATGTAATATTTAGAAAAGGAAAGGTCTTCCTTAGACACATCACCACGAGACGGAACTACCTCTCAACTTGTAGCCTTAGAAACAGTCTCAGAAGGTTGTGGAGCAGTCATAATTGGAGAAGCGAAGAAGAGACAAAGTGGACACATCGACTCATGCAGAGACCTCCATTAGGGGGAAATTTCGAGCCAGATGGGTAGAGGGAGCACATGCAGCCATACCTCTAAGTGAGAGGTGGGGCGATGTGTAAACATAATACCAAGAGAAGACATTTGGGAAAGATCCATTGAGATGGCTTTTCTCATGGATCAGACCTCACTGCGAGGAGCCCACAGTACACAATACTAGGAAGGATTAGTATGATTGACGCAATCATATGTCAGGAAGACATAAATCAAAGTGACAGATGTCATATATTGGAGCACATATCAGAGTTCGCAGTAGTGCAAAGGGCACAGATGGAGAGTCAGCGACAACGCAGAGTTTTCAGTAGACAGTGTAGTAGCTAGAAGCAGTTAGAGACTCTAATGACAGATGCATTATACTGATTCATTTTTTTGAGGCTATTCAGTTTTAGGAGTTGCACGAGCAAACAACATTAGAAAGGTATTGCATGCGAAACATTCCAAAGGTACCAGATCGGGATAGATTGAATTATTTTCTTGTTGAGAGGGAGTGTTGAAATTGACAACAAGAAACATTGAAATGGAAACCAAAAATGGAATCCAGTGTTGAAGATTGCAACAAGAAACAGTGAAGGAGGCATCCTGAAACATCTTTCCTGATCCTAGTTGGAAAGTGATCACCAAAACTAGGTGGGGGCCACACAGGTGATTTTTGTCGCAAAGTCTATTTTTAGACTATGTCTATTTTTAGACATATGGATCATGGTCTATGAGTTGCAGGATGCTATTTATGGATGATTGGTCGAGTTGGTAAAATTAGATGGACCTCTATTTTTAGACATTGGGCGGTTTCTATTTTTAGACTGCCGGGCTAAAAATAGAACAGTCAAATATTATTAACCCTTAATAATATTTAGACTATAAACATTATCTTATCCTCTTGGAGCACTTCAGTTTGATGTTTGGATGTGGCACATGCAGCTAACAGAAGGAAATACGCTTTTCCTAAGGGTTAGTTGAGCTATTGCATGGTTGACTTCAGTTAGAACTCATGTGGCAGAGTTTGGTGGAGTTGATGAGACAGTTGGTGGAGTTGTGTTCTGTTTAACTTAGCTGAACTAGTTGTATTTAGTCTAACTGAAAAATACACTAGTGATGAGTGGTGTGAATTAATTATTAATTAATTCACTAATTATTAACTCATAAATCAACTAAAGAACACATCAGTTAACTGCAATGCATGGACAGTTCAGTGGAGACCAGTGTTAGAGGTGGGTGAAAGGGTGAGTTTGCTATCAGTTGTGACTATAGCTGTGCATGAGATTTGCACACACATTGATTGAGATTGCCAATGAGGATTGCGCAGTTAAAGCCAAGGGGATTCGAACTTGGATCTATTCTTTTCTCATCTTGGATTGCGCAGTAGAGGCAGACAAACAGTGGAGGAGATTTGAACCTGTGACTTGTTCAAATCTGAGCTAGTTTGTGTGTAACAATTGGAGATAGTGCTGAGAGCTTGTGAGGATTTTGTGCTATGTATTGTTACATGTTCTCTATCATTATAATATACAAATATTTGGGGGTTTTCAACTGTATTCTTTCCCCATTACATATTGTGTTATATGTGTGCTTGATTATGTTTTAATGTGCGCATGCGACTACTTCTATTTCCGCATATTGATGATCAATTGTAGAAGAGGTTATGTATTATGCATGAAGCTTAAATAATGTGTAATCAAGATAATCTTGGTGAATAATTCAGCTATTATTCAAAATTCTACATGGTATCAGAGCAAAAATTGATCATCAGATCTATTACAGTGATTACAATTTAATTCGGTAGACAGAGTCTGTTAGTGGTCCAGGTAGCCTCTGGATCCATCCTTTCTTTGAAAGGTGATATATCTAGTAAACGCCCCTATAGTCGATCTCTGTGCTAGAAATACTTTGTTCTCACAAATCATAAGCGGTTGAGTTTTGAGCTGGTGGAATTCGAATTTGTAGCAGTGTTTTCTTGGTGTCGAAGTCAAAATGTCTTATCAAGGAGTATGCTCTTAAAGGCAGCTCGAATTATATTTCATGGAGAGATGATGACAATGGGCTGAAGGAGTTCATAGATGCTGAAGTTCCAAAGCCTAGTGATGCAACCTTGGTTGAGGCTTGGCAAAAGAAGACAGCAAGGTGTCGAAGGATTCTGTTGGAGGGCGTGAAGGATCACATTGTATCCAGCCTGCATGGTAAAGATTCTCCATACTTGATGTGGAAAGCATTGACAAATTTATTCCAAAGCAAGAGCGACCAGAGGAAGTTGGCGCTCAAGGATAAACTCAGGAAAATAAATATGGAGAAGAATGACACTATTCTGGTATACTTGACAAAGTTTGTCCACTACAGGGATGAGCTTGGGAGTGTAGGAGTTAGTGTGGATGAAGAGGACTTGGTGAGCTTGGCTCTCCTTGGTCTTCTGAAGAGTTGGCATTCCTATGAGGACTCTGTCAATGGTCGAGAGAAATTGCCAGGATGGGAGCGACTTTGGTCGGATCTTGTGCAAGAGGAGATAAGGCAGAGTACCAGGGATGGATCTTCATCAAAGGCATCTGATGAAGAGGATTGCGCTTTGGCTGCCAAAGCAAGGAAGGGGAAGGGAAAGAAGAATGCTTCTCAATCCAGTGCAGATGGTAAAGAGCGTGACATGTCCAAAGTGAAGTGTTTTCACTGTCACGAGCATGGACATTACGCCACGAATTGTCCACAGAAGAAGAAGAACAAGCAGGCTGCTGGAGCTGCAGCTGGTGAGGCTCTTGCCTCGCAATTTGAGCTGGACTTCTCATTGATCACATGCATGGTGTCTAGTGCATTGGGATTGGGGTGGTATTTTGATAGTGGCGCTTCCTTTCACATGATGGGAGATGTGAATCTTTTCAGTGACTTGGTGGAGAAAGATCTCCAGTTTCATGTTGAGTTGGGCGACAATGGAAGATACAATGCGACCGTCATTGGTAACATAACCTTTCAGAGGGAGTCAGGTAAACTCATTCTTTTACAAGATGTAGTGCATGTTCCAGGTTTAAAGAAGAATTTGATCTCAGTCGCAATGTTAGAGGATAAAGGGTATGAAGTTGTCTTCAGTGAAGGAAAAGTTTTCCTTTGGCATAAGGCAACAGGACAAGTCAAGAAGGTTGGGATTCGAGAAAAGAATCTCTACATACTTGAAGTAGATGGGATGTCTACAGAACTTCCTACTGTTGGGAAGTGCAAGAAAGACATGCAATTGATGCTTGAGAGGGAGAAAGTTTTGCATGCAGGTAAGAATGAACCTCGGGATGTGGAGCAGCCACAAGATGAGGATCATGGAGTGGAAGAAACCACTCATGCAGAGAAATTCCGTGCCAGATGGGCAGAGGGAGTGCATGTGGCTATACCACCAGGTGAGAGGTGGGGTGACATGCATGAGTAATCCCAAGAGGATATTTATGGGCAGGATTCATGAGATGGTGTGGATCTCATGAATTGAACTTGGCTACGAGGTGCCCACAGCGCAGCAGTAGGATGATCAGTTGGATTGATGCAGGCAGATCAAAGTGACAGTGTCGAATACTGGAGCGCGGATCAGAGTTGATAGCAAGTGCAGAGTGCATGGGTGCAAGAGTTCAACAGCGCAGTGGTTCCTGATGACATGTGCAGTTGGTACCAACAGATGTCGAAGACTTTGATGATAGACGCATCAGACTAATTGAGTTGTTTGGAGGCTATTCAGTTTCAGAGGAGTTGCAGAGCAGATGCATGGAGTTGCATGGCACTTGTGAAGGTTGCAGGGCGAATGCATGGAGTCGCATGTCGCATGCAAAGACAATCCTTTCTTGTTGAGAGGGAGTGTTGAAAATTTCAACAAGAAACAGTGAAGGAGGCATCCTGAAACATCTTTCCTGATCCTAGTTGGAAAGTGATCACCAAAACTAGGTGGGGGCGACACAGGTGATTTTTGTCGTAAAGTCTATTTTTAAACATATGGATCATGGTCTATGAGTTGCAGGATGCTATTTATGGATGATTGGTCAAGTTGGTAAAAATAGATGGACCTCTATTTTTAGACATTGGGCGGAATCTATTTTTAGACTGCCAGGCTAAAAATAGAACAGTCAAATATTATTAACCCTAATAATATTTATAGACTATAAACATTATCTTATCCCTCGGAGTACTCTGTTATTGGATGTGGTACATGTAACACATGTATTAGAAATACGTTTTCCGAAGGTTTAGTTGAGCTATTGTAATGGTTGACTTCGCTAGAACCTGGCGTGTTAAGGGTTTGGTGAGAGCTGATGAGACAATGGTGAAGTTATGTTCTGCTTAACTTAGCGAACTAGTTTGTATTTTTAGTCTAACTGAAAAATACACTAGTGATGAGTGGTGAATTAATTATTAATTAATTCACTAATTATTAACTCATAAATCAACTAAAGAATACATCAAGAACCTAATGCAAGGGATGTCATGGAGACCAAAGCAGCAGAAATGGGTGAAAGGGTGAGTTTACTATCAGTTGTGACTATACTTGTGCATGAGATTTTCACACACATTGATTGAGATTGCCAATGAGGATTGCGCAGTACAAGAGGGTGGGATTCGAACTTGGATCTAATTCATTATTCATCTTTGATTGCGCAGTATAGGCAGGCAGACTTGTGGAGGAGATTTGAACTTGAGACTTGTTCAGCTTCCGTGCTAGTTTGTGTGTAGCATGTGAGATAGTGCTGAGAGCTATGAGAGCTTTGTGCTATGTATTGTTACATGTTCTCTATCATTATAATATACAGATAGTTGGGGGTTTTCAGCTGTAAGCTTTCCCCATTACATACTGTGTTATATGTGTGCTTGATTATGTTTTAATGTGCGCATGCGACTGCTTCTATTTCCGCATATTGATGATCAATTGTAGAAGATGTTATGTATTATGCATGAAGCTTAAATAGTGTGTAATCAGGATAATCTCGGTGAATAATTCAGCTATTATTCAAATTTCTACATTCAGAAAATGGCACCCAAAAATGGTACCATATGAGGCTTCTGATTTAATTTCCCCTTAATTAAATTGAAAGAAAAATTGTAATTTCATCTCATGCCAACTTGTATTAGTTAATTGATTCAGGATGACTTATTTAGCTTAGGAAATTCGAGTTAAAGGTCAAAGATGAGGCATGTAGAGGATTTTCCTATTTTTAGGGGGGTCCAGTTATAGTTATTTGTGAGTTGTAATTAGCTAACTCAATTAATTGAGTTAAAATCAGTTTAAATAGTTCTAACTAAGAGATGAGCTAGTGATAGGTCTAATGAATTAAAATAGATTTAATTCAAAAGTAGTGATCAATCAGTTAACTGATAATTCGCTATAAATAATTGTTGCATGTTAGTTCCAATTAGGAAGACCTAGTTGAGACTAAGGTTAAAGGGAAGAGATCTATCAGTTGTACTAATAAAAAATTGTACAGGTCATGCATGAGGTCATTGGGAAGACCTTGAAGGATTGCGCAATCATCAATTAGTATTTTCCTAATTAATAGGGGCTCAATTAGCCCAAGAATGCATAAGGAAGACAAGCTAGGAAGAGGCAAGCAATAGGTTAAATATTGGACCAAACTTGCTTTGATTGCAAGACAGATCCAAGCTAGATCAGAGTGAGACAATCAACAGAGTGTAAGAAGTTTCTCAGTGGAGGAATAACATTGTATTGTTTAATAATCTTGACTATATGAAAATAGAGATAAAGGGGTTTTGAGTAGTTCCTTTCCCCAGATACATCTTGTGTTGTGCGATTGATTGTCTCTTTATCTTACTTGTTATGTGATTGTGCGATCGTGTTTTTTTCTTCCGTAAATTGTAGAAGGATCCAGTCTCCTTTTTTAGTACATTACAATATCAGTTTGAATCTTGTTGTTAGATTTTCTACAGTAAGAGCATGGCGGAAAAATACTTGGCATTTAGGAGGTATTTTCTGACACTGACATATTTTGTGATATAAATTAATTACTGAAGAGAGGGCATGATATGCCATCGTCGGGGCCAAGAGAAGGACCTTTTACTTCTCATTTTGCGTGAAATTGGTGCAGGAACTAGTAGAGAGGAATTTTATTTTTCATTTTGTGTGTGAAATTGGTGCAAACATGTGGCACGTTTGAGTAAATGGTGATTCGTACAACTTTCAACTTCATTCTCTTATACTCTGTGTGAGGTAAACCATTTAAAGGTCTGGCTAATACGACCTAAAATAATTATATAGAAATCTGATCCACAATTTTCAATGTAGAAATCCACCAAAGTTGTGTGATTTAATGCTCGACGGTTAACCTTATTTTTGTATGTTTTTTACCCTATGTTTGCATTGTGCGAGGTTTTTTTCATAATTTTTTTTAATTTGTAGCAGGATATACACACGCCATATACATCAATTGTCACACAACTACACCAACACAACAATAGTAGCAACACCATGAAAATTGTGTACAATATGATCTCCATCTCCAGAAAACAAGAAAAAAAATCCCCGCAAACCATATAGGCATCGAATGTGCAAAATGCCCTTCTTCATGTACACGAACATGTGAAAAAAAAACAATTTTCTGACATTTGAAAAACCCCAAGAGATTGTTCAAATTTTTTTTAGTAAATTTTCAATGATGTGCGGACAAAAGCATATCTGCTACAATGTAATTGTTGAATTCATTATTGGCTCTAGAACGGAAACAAAAGATGTTCAAAATCATTTTCAGTAACATGGAAACAAAACTTTCGCTTCTATGTAAAATATGATATCCGCTACAGTCTAATTGTTAAATTCACTATTGGCTCTAGAATGAAAATAAAAAATGTCCACAGTCTTAAACATGGGGAATAAGCATATGGTAATGAGGAGGTAAAATGAACTTTCAGATCGAGCGAGGATTCAATTTATTCATGACTTGGCAAAGAATGCTCCCATTACTTAAGCATACTCGCTCATCCAAGACATTTACTATGGTGAACATGCTTCGTGACCTGGCAAATAATGCTCCCATTACTTAAGCATGCTCGCTCATCTGAGATATTTACTATGGTGAACATGCCATTGAGCCAAGCAACTACAACTAGAGTTTGGAAGGACTGATGAACAAATAAATCAATCTCTGCAAGAGAAACCCTCTTCTAGAGAACCGAGAGGGGAATAAGCCTTCCCATTAAGCCATTAAGAAACCATTCAACAATAAGCAATTGTTTGATTACTTTTAGAACTTGCCCATCCTAAACTATTAGTTTTCTCTTAACTATTAACTATTAATCCTAGGGCCTAAAATTATTCCATCGTCTAACATTCCATCCAATGGTGTAGACTAATACACAATGGCAGCTAGGGAATTCTTTCTCAAAGGGAAACACCTTATGGTGTAATTGCATCATCTAAATTCCACACAAATCAATCAAGATACACCTCTAAATTCCACACGGTACACCACATGGGTTTGATATCCTAGCCCATCCTTAACTATTAGTTTTTTCTTAACTATTAATCCTAATGCCTAAAAATATTCTATCGTCTAACATTCCATCCAATAATATAGACTAATACACAGTGGAAGCTATGAGATTTACATCATGTAAATTCCACACAAAAAAAATCAATCATGTACACCTCTAAATTCAAGAGGGTACACCGCATGGATTTGATATCCTTTCCATTGTCCGGATTTGACATCCTTTCTATTGGACAATGGAATATATGCGTGTTGACCAATCGCGAGGAACAATGGTGATTTCCTTTGAAGTGGATGGCATTCGCTCAGGTTATGCATTAACGCGGTAGGAAATCCTATAGCTCCGCTGCATATATGAATAAAAGGTCTCCATGGAGGCGATGGAGGAAGTTCGATCTCAGAAATAGTGTCTTCTGCACTTACAATGCTATACGATGAAGCATCTTCTTTTTCTCCAATTCAGTATAAAATGTCATTCTCGTTATGTTCCCGCCCACCTCTTCGATCACGTGCAAAGTTATCTTGCTATGAACAACTACATTTCACCCTGTAATCGAAATTTCGAGTACATCGAGAAGAAGGATTCTGAAAAAGAAGATAATTTGGGAGAGAAACCGAACATGAGGGATCCAATAATAAACAGTCACTTCATGTGTGTTGACTCCAAAACTTATTCATCACTATTGCAGGGATGCGCCAAGACAGGGACATTACCAGAAGGAAAAATAATCCACGGCCGCATTGTAAAAATTGGATTGAAACAAGAAGTTTTCCTGCAAAACCACCTTATTAACATGTATGGTAAATGCGGTGGTTTGGAGGATGCACGCCGAGTGTTTGACAAAATGGCTAAACGAAATGTGGTTTCTTTTACCGCTTTGGTTTCGGGATATGCCCAAGATGGGCGAGGTGCAGACGCTTTGAATCTCTTTTTCCAAATGCAAAGTGAATCTATTAAGGGGAATTGCGTCACTTTTGTGAGTGTCCTCAAGGCGTGTGGGATTGTCGGTGATTTACAGGTTGGGAGACAGGTGCATAGACATTTCTTTGAAGCAGGTTTTGAATCCAATATCTTTGCAGGCAGTTCTCTTGTAGATATGTATGCCAAATGTGGTAGAATTGAGGACGCACGCAAAGTGTTTGATAAAATGCCGGAACATAATACTGTGTCTTTAACTGCAATGGTTGCAGGATATGCGCAATGGGGTCATTTGGATGAAGCACTTGAACTATTTGATCAAATGTCTGTAAGAGACACAGTTTCGTGGAATGCAATGATTGTTGGATTAACCAAGAACGAGCATAGCGACAAGGCCACGAAAGTATTTTTTAGAATGCAGAGTTCTGGGATGAAGGCAGATAGAATTACTTTTGCTAGTGTTCTCAGAGCTTGTGCCAATCTTGCGGTTTTACAGCATGGTAAGCAAACCCATTCACACATTTTCAAGACTGGATTTGAGATGGATTTGATAGTTGGGAGTGCTCTGGTAGATATGTATGCGAAATGTGGGAGTATAGAAAATGCTATGGAAGTGTTTGACAAAATGTCCGAAAGGAATGTTGTTTCATGGACTGCAATGATTGCAGCATGTGCTCAGCATAGCCGAGCAAAGGACGCCCTTCAATTGTTTGAAAAAATGCAAGAAGCGAACGTGAAAGCTAATGAAATCACTTTTGTTAGTTTGCTTTCTGCTTGCAGCCATGCCGGACTAGTAGATGAAGGTCGTCATTTTTTCAACTCAATGAGAAAAGAGCATGGGATCACTCCAAAAGTAGAGCACTATAGCTGCATGGTTGATCTTCTTGGCCGCGCTGGATTCCTGGACGAGGCAGAGGAATTCATACGCGGAATGCCAGTCCAACCAAATCTCGCAGTATGGGGAGCCTTGTTAGGTGCCTGTAGAATCCACGGAAACATACAACTAGGAGGACGTGTAGCAGAACAGCTTCTGCAGTTGAAAGTGCAAGACAACGCCACTTATGTACTGTTGTCAAACATTTATGCTGCCTTAGGTAGGTGGGATGGTGTAGCTAAGGTAAGGAAAGTAATGAAAGATAAGGGACTAAAAAAACAGCCCGGATGCAGCTGGATTGAGGTCAAGAGTGGTCTGCATGTATTTATTTCAGGAGACAAATCTCACCCACACAAAGATGAGATTTATGCCATGCTCGATAAGCTGGCTAGGGAAATGAAACAAGCAGGTTATGTACCTGGCACAAATGCTGTGCTGCTTGATGTAGAGGAAGAGCAAAGGGAACTTCTCCTTTGGTGTCATAGTGAAAAGCTGGCGACTGCTTTTGGGATTATTTCAACACCTCCTCGGACAACCATCCGAGTTATGAAAAACCTTCGTGTATGTGTTGATTGCCACACTGCCATCAAGTTTATCTCTAACATAGTTCAGCGAGAAATCATTGTGAGAGATGCCAACCGTTTTCATCATTTCAAGGATGGGCAGTGTTCTTGTGGAAATTATTGGTGAGGGCTAAGTGGGGCACGCAACGGATATACATTTTTTGATGAGATGTTTCCCAGACTATGGCCTATGTATGAGTGTATGCCATTTGTAAAAGGCAAGATGCAAAGTTTAATGGCGTGATCAAGGAAAAACCCCTTCAACAGTGTTGCATAAGAACCAAATTATACTAAAATGAATCTGGAGTAGTAAGAGGACATCTTCTGAAAAGGGAAGTTGAGAAACAAAAATCTAGATTAGTAGGTGGTCAAATAACAAAACAACAGACAAAGGGGTAGATTAGTAGGTGGTCAAATAACAAAACAGCAGACAAAGGGGTAAACCCTAGACAAATGAAGAAGAAACCTAGCCCATAAAAGAGGACAAGAAGACAAAACAAGCACACCTGTAGCAGAGAAGGTTGATTGGATCACAAGCAGAGGCCAAGGAAAGAATTAGGCCCTCATCTGCTTTGAAATCACAGGAGAAGCCTACATCCAGATCATCTACCATGAAAACACCAATGCTGAGCTTGATGCATTCATCTGGAGGAAACTATCGGTGAGGGCAAACTGGAGCACACAACGGATATAAATCTTCTGACGAGGTGTTTGCAGACCATGGCCTATGTATGAGTCTATGACGTTTGTGAAAAATAAGATGCAAAGGGTGTGATCAAGGAAAAACCCCTTCAACAGTCTTGCATGAAGATCGAATTATACTATAAAGAATCTAGAGTATAAAAAGGACATCTTCTGAAAAGGAAAGACGACAAACAAGAATCTAGATTAGTAGGACGACAAATAATAAAAAAAAGCCAAACAAAGGGTGAATCCTAGACGATGAAGAATAAACTTAGTCCATAAAAGAGGACAAGAAGACCAAACAAGCACTCCTGTAGCAGACAATGTTGGTTGGATCACAAGCCGAGGCGAAGAAAAGAGATCCTCATCTGCATTGAAATCAAAGGAGAAGCCTAGAGCCCAATCAACCTCCATGAAAGTACCAATGCTGCGCTTGATGTATTCTTCTGGAGGATGGTCAGGCTGAGCATTATCGATTGAATGTCATATACATCAACATGAGGACTAAGTCATGAAGATTCAAGGTTCATCCATGGGGTACGCACAATTATGAACTATAAAATTTAAGTTTCTTAACTGTTTGAAATTCTTTCCTTTCCTTCTCCTTCCTATGTTTTATTGTATATACCTGTGGGTTCCCCAGTTAACAGGTATTGCAGTTTCAGAGATTAGAGTTGTTGAAAATATTTTACAATCTTGGAGCTGTTTTCAGAGATCATCAGTATGCAGCCTATCTTACTCGACTGCAATCTTGCGTTTTCTTTGTAGACTTCATTCTATTTATTTTTGTGATTTTTGCCAGGACATAAGGTTCCTAAGATTGGTACAAGATAATACATTGACCTATATTATATATCCTAATACTAAGTGAGGATACACATTCTGTTTGCAGGGACACTTTTTTCGATAATAATTTGCAATCATGAGGAGATGGAAGTCTCAAGCTTCTACAGATATAAAATAATTTATCGTCTAGATTATCAACCATGATTTGAGGTATAAAGTCCACCTTTCAAAAGCGGAACTGTCATATTTCTGTTGACATGCCAGATACCGATAAATGGTATGGTGAAATTTCAAAACATGGTACAGTGAAATCCCAGTTTTCTATAAAGGTATCCAACCATGTGAGGAGTTATGATAATATAGCTTTACAGTACCCTAGTTTATTCTTTTTGAATTTGATGATTCATTGGTAAATAGAATCTTTCAACCCTTCAATATATTGTAGGCAGGTTAGAAGAGGTGGGGAATATGGAAGGAGAAGAGCTAAAATGTATTGTTGCTATAGCGGGAATAAATCACGCTTGACTAGAGTTTTCAGATTTAGTAATGTCATATATGTGTGACTTTGGCTCTGAAATGGACGAATATGATTGATGTAGTAAAAGATAAAACTAACTAAAAGCATTCATATATTACACACTAGGGTGTATGCATCAAAACACACACACTGATTACATTCAAATTACTCTAATAAATAGAGTTTCTAAGATCCAATTTATTCCTGAGTTAGAAAGAGAGGTTGAGAGAATTTCTCAACCATCACAAACCAACATCTTAAATATAGGATGTAAGCATTAATTCCAACATCCCCTCTTAATGCTTACATTATTGAAAACACAATCATTATTTAGCTTCTCAGTATAGGCTCCATCAAGTTGCCTCATAACCCCTTGTAAAGGTGTAGTCGGCAAGTTGGATTCCCGAGTTCGACTCCTGAACTCCTGAATCAAGGACCTCCCGAAGTCAATTACTGGACAGCATCCCAAGCTGCCGGATAATCTCATTAGAAGACCACTCTACATCTTCAACGAATGAGGGACCCTTCCCTAGATCCACAACTGCCATACTATCTGGACAACCATCCATATTGAGCCTTACTTCCACTCAATCTCTTAAGTACTGGCATCAGACACATAGCTGAACTGCTAGTCATTCTATGGACGAGCTCCCATCTACCATGATACATGGGTGCTAACCGTTGTATTCGCTAGTTGTATAGAAGAGCCGTCTAAATACAGAATGTATCTAGATTCAACTATTACATCATAACCTTTTTGTTTGATTTTGAAATTCTTCATCACTTAATTTTTAACACAAATATACTAATACATAATTAATGTATTTTTCAAAAAAAAACTATCCGTGACATACCCAACATAGAATCATTTTCAATCTAACAAGCACCATCCAACTAATACTGCAAATGCAGGCCATATATAACTGCAAATCGACTAAGGACTTGAATGCATTTCGCCATAGTTTCCTGGCTCCCTTCCGTAGAGATTGGCTCTGCAAACGTGTACTACCGACCTCTGCACAACATAAAGTCTGTTTTTTTTTTTGATCCATAGCTTGATGTGCTCCCTCCTCCTTTATGGTGGATCCTCGCCAATCAACAGATGAATCAAATTTGTGAAAGCGGGCGACTATTATGTTCACTCTTCAGTTGCACTCTACAATCATCTATAGGCTCTCAGAATCCATAGGCTGCTTGAATATTGAGTGATGAGAAACCTGCCACGACAGGCACATGCTTAAATCCCAGTCAGGTTGTGACGAGCGGCAGAGCATGCACAATACAGTAAAAGAACTCAATACGGCATTTTGTCTTTAGTCCAACCTGTTCCACTTCATCCAATCGTTCTATTATGCAGATCAATGCAGTGTTTCAAGTGTGGAGACTATAAATCTCAATGTAAACCCTAATCATCAACCTATACAGATATTAGAAAATGTTGAGGAAAACCTCATTTTTGATCAAGATGAACACCAATCCAGCTCTGAACTGTTCTAAGAAGAACACCAATTCACCTCTGAGATATCCTCAGAAGAACGCCAATCTACCTTTGAACCAATTCACCTCTGAGATATCCTCATAAGAACGCCAATCTACCTCTGAACTGCACTGAGAAGGACAGCAATACAGCTCCGAAATATCCTCAGAAGAACACCAATCTAGCTCTGAACTCTCAACAGAAGAAATGGATTCACCTGCTAGAAGACAGGACATAAACAGAGAGAAAATATACTCTATTAGCCACCGGTCCTCATTCTATGAAAGACAGATATGGTGTAGAATTGGCTGGCGTAATTCAACTGGTCGCCTTTGCCTCCCTTTTAATGGAGATTGTTGCAAGGCTAGAGCATGTCGTAGAAGCTATACACGAGCTCGGAACGCTTGTAGGATTTAAACCTTATGATTCTACAGAGTTTACAATTGTGGAAATCCCTGTGAAGGTGCCATGAAATCAGCAAATGTCATTTTCCATGTACTGCAATGCTCAGATGCCTCAAAAGGTGTTACTTTTCCGTAGAGATTGAATCATTTTCAGCGATACGCTAAAACACGTTGTACAATATTGTATCATGGTCTGATTTATAAACAATTACCGCTTCCATATATAAACTAACACACTATTACGCATCAACAAAATACATTCTCTCAATCCATTCTCTCAATCCCAGTACGAGCTTGAAGCTCTGATACCAAGATAAAACTAACTAAAAGCATTCATATATTACATACTAAGGTGTATGCATCAAAACACACACACACACTGATTACATTCAGATTACTCTAATAAATAGAGTTTCTAAGATCCAACTTATTCCTAAGTTAGAAAGAGAGGTTGAGAGAATTTCTCAACCATCACAAACCAACATCTTAAATATAGGATGTAAGCAT
Organism: Pinus albicaulis; assembly: GCA_034641835.2. Lineage (NCBI taxonomy): Eukaryota > Viridiplantae > Streptophyta > Pinopsida > Pinales > Pinaceae > Pinus > Pinus albicaulis. Next base: position 1,527,729,374 of record CM076579.1, read on the forward strand.
TAATTCCAACAGTAAAGCCTTTTATGGTTTTTGAATGTCCATTTGAAAATGGCTTTGCTAATTGCTTAGACAGATTGCCATTTGTAAGATGTCCTTCAAAACTTGGAACCAATCACTTTGTATGGAGTTAGAAAGTTGTGGAGACTATAATTTTATTTTGCTGCCTTTGCATCTCGAATATAATAGCATTTTTCAGAAAACTTAAAAACAATGCCTAAGGACAAAAAATTAGAAAAGTGGTTTGTTTAGAGAAATATAGAGAGAAAGAAAGGGAGATTTTGAAGAATATTTCAATGTTACCAAGCTTCTCCCACTTAAACTAGGGTACCTAAATCTGGGATGTTTGACAAAATAGGGTATTCCACATAAGACGAACACCTTAAGTAACTACTCGTACAAATACATTAAAGTTTATAACCCCATTGTTTTTATGTGGTTAAAACCCTCAAAGAGGGGAATAGTCTACAACCCCAATGAACATGGCCACTCGAGGCAATTTATTAATGCAAAATAAAGATATGTATATAAGATTGATTGATTGATTTTTTTAATGACATGCTTGAGGCTGAATAGCCTAAGAAACCAAGAGAATAACAACCTTAGCTCATAGTCATACTCCATTTGATGTTGGATCTTCTACTATTGATCCCGACTAGAAGGCTAGCAGTCTGGTCGATCTTATCCTCATCAAATAGATGGTGCATGTTGTTGACCTTTAAGCTGTTTTCATATTGAATGTGGATATCCTCGTAGGCCACACATTCCATGACAAAGTCCCATTTCGTCTCCACCACACCGTTATTGTAGAATATGCAAGTTCTCTCTTCCCAAACTTCCTTGGGTACCCTCCACCTACCAATCTCAGATCTAAAGTGATGTGATCCTATCCTTAGTGGTGCAACTAACAACCTTGTTTTTCCTTTAATAGCTTCCCCTAAATATGTTTTCTCACCATGGTCACAAGTTGGGTTAAACTCTTTGATGTATTATGTTTTTTCATTGTGATTGGTCCACATGGTGGTCCTAAAATTTTCAAATACAGAATTTTCTATTTCTTCCTTGGTGTTAGGACATTCATGCAGTTTGATACTCTCCACTTAACCACTTTTTGTTTTGTTTCATCCATGTTTTCTTCCTACAGTCTAACTCCTCATCCATAGCTATCTTGGGTTAGAGTTGGTTATCCATGTTTTCAACCTTCTTTAAATAACTTATTCTCCTGATTATTGTTGTCACCTCTAATGGAAAAGGGCCTACTTTATCTAAAAGAATTTCATATGGGACTATATCTTTTACTTTAAGATTGCTAGTAATTAGTTGCTTCTACATTCTTTCTAGTTGTCTCCATCTGCAAGTTGACATGTTGCTTCCCCATACTTCACAACTGTAAAGAACAACCGACGCAACTAGCAATCCAAAAGTTTTTTTTTGGTTTCTCAATCCCAAAGTTTAGCTTTTCTGCACCTATTTTGGAGAAAGTATGAGGCTTTCCATCCTCCTTGTATCCTTTTTTCCCTACAAGTTTCCCAACTGAGCTTATATTGGAAGTCAATCCCAAGATATTTGTATTCTATCACTATCTCTAATGGGTTGCCTTCGGAAATAAAGGTGATTGGGTTGTCTGTTCTATTTAAAGATAAGACTAGACTAGATCTATTTTAACTCCAAATCTATTAACTGTCGAGAGGGATCAGATCTCTTGTGGTGGAAACTTCCTTTTTGAGTGCAAAACTTGAGGAAATGTTTGCACCTTGAAAGATTTGATCTCTCTCGGGTTTAATATATCCGAAGTTAAGATGGATTTCAGTTGGTTTGATATATATATATATATAATCTCGGTAGTTAAGACAATATACTTGAAGCTATGTTGTTAGACCATGAACCTAATAAGGTCTTCTGTTATACTGTAAAACCTAGTAAGAATATATACCTCTGTCTTGGCAGGAGTCGAGGATATTAACTATCCTTTGTTTAATTTTATATTTTAATGTTATCATTTGGTCTCCTAAATAAAATTCAATAACATTTGTATCTAAATTAAGCTGTTATGAACATCTGAGAGACATATTTCAGTGAATTTTCATGCAGAGGTTAAAACCAACAGTTGACATAGTAGCAACTCCTAAATTTTTAATGCAGAAAAAAATATAAACAAAATGTAAGACATGCACTACATTTTTTTTTTCGTGCTCACGTTTCATGTCACACTCGAGTAAAATTTCAAACATATAAAATAAAATGAATAACATACAAAACAACCTAGAAAAATCTAATCTTTAGCATTTTTTATCTGGAAGACATGCATCTGCTATCTATAAAGTCAAAGTCTTTGTGTAGTGTGCTTTTATTGAGTGTTTTTTTTTTTTTTGCCAAATAGGATATGAAAATTGTTCAATTTTATGGTATTTGTTATGGAAATTAGGATCTATAAAGTCTTTGAATGTGTCACATTAGGGAAGAATACTTTAAATATGCCACATTAGAGAAGAATACAATGAATGTCTCTCATTAGTGAAGAATACTTTAAATATGCTATATTAGAGAATAATACCACGGGAAAAACCATGGGTTGTGAAAACCTGGAGCCCAAAAACCTCCATTCCTAAAATTACTATTTTATCTCAGATTTATTTAATTATTAATTATTAATTTTATGTTGTTATATATATATAACAACATAAAATTAATAATTAATAATTATATATAGTAATTTGATAATTAAAGAAGAATACCATGGGAAAAACATGGGTTGTGAAAACCCCAAAAACCTTTAACCATAAATTCACTGTTTTATCTCAATTTTATTAAAATGATTAAATATTAAATTTTATTTTATTTTTAATTTTTTTTCTTATGTAGTTTGACCATTAGAGAAGAATACCATGGGAAAAACCATGGTTTGCAAAAACTTGTAGCCCAAATTTTTTTGGTAAATTTACTATTTTATCTCAATTTTATTTTAATTATTTATTTTTTATTTATTTTATTTGTTTTCATTTTAATTTATTTTTTAATGTAATTTGACCAAGTCAAAATAATTACATAACATAACATATATATACTTATGAGCTCGACATGTAAAAAATATTCACATATTTAACTCCTACATATCTAACAATTAACTCCTACACATCTAATGACTACACATTCAACTTCTAACATCTAACACCTACACATCTACCCCATACTGGGTTGTAGAGCGCTTCCCGGCGCAATCATGATTTTAGTCTTGGCAATGTTCACTTGTATCCCAACCTCTTAACAAAAGTGTTTTAATGCCTTTAAGCGTTCTCTTAATCCATGCTATGTTTTTGAAATTAGAATAAGATCATCCGTGTATAACAGTAGGTTCTCCACATAGCCTATTAAATGGACATTGATCTAGGTGGATATTGGTTACCACTCACATGTTCCACTTGGACTCACAACAATACTTTCTATCAGTTTTCTATGTTGCAATGTAATTTCCTATTTTGGCAGTTTTCTATTTTTGGCAATTTTCAGGTCCTGAACTTCCAAAGCCATTTTGAGGCCCTAAACGACATTTTTTGGGAAAACAGGGAAAATGAATTGGATGACAGATGTTTGTAGCCAAAAGTTTTCCTCGAATAGACCTTTCTAACGAGTTATCGCGCACGCCAAACATAAATTGTATGTAAAAGTTACGACCTCAGGAAGTTAACATTCCAACTAACCCCGTAGGGGCCCATACCTTTTGGCGCTTCATCTCCTAGGGTTAGGTTTTTAGATGTTTAAGGTTTTTCATTGTTTCTTCATGATAAAAGGCCTTCGAGCCTCATTGTAACACAATTTAAAAGGCATGTAGCGACCACATATCTTCCCAAATTTAAGCTACCATTGTCCGAGCTAGTTTTCTTTCATTCTACGTGTAAACAATTATCAACATTTGTTATTTATTAATTGGAGTTCGCTTTCACTGTATCTTTGTGTTTATGTTTAAAATATGTATTTCATTTCGTTCCTTCATAAATATGAATAAATGGTATTAGAATGATCACTCTCTGTATTTCTGTCCATGGCTCCAACGAACTCGGTGTATAAAGAGTTGGGACTTGAATTGCTTGAACCCTTGCAAGACCCTCCTCGCTGACCTTGACGGCCTCCCATGGCGAAAGAAAAGAGAGATGAGGGAGCAATAGAACTTATCAAATTGTTGCTCGAAGAAGTCCTCAGGCACTAAAGGAACAAGATGATGGATAATTTTTCCCAGATCCTTCGGTGGATACCAATAGGCGATTCATCTGCATCAAATAGTAACTTCAAAGGCGCTGCCCCATTTAATGTCCACGTTAATTTTGACATTCCCATATTTGAAGGCCAGATAGACACGATGCTCTAGATAAATGGTTAAATTTGTTGGAAGGGTATATTTTTGTCCATAATTTGTTCGATAGAGAAAATATTACTTTCGCACTCCTTAAGGTTGCCCCCCATGTCAAGGACAGGTGGGAAAATCACTGTGAACAAAGGGTAAAGGAGGAATCCTCTCTATTTTCAGTCGCACCCTCTTGGGAATCTTTTTGAGATGTTAAAAAAAAATATTACCCTATTGGGAGCTATGAAAACAAGTACATAAATAGGACCACACTACTACCACAGGAAAGGGACCAAGAAGTGCCAGAGTTCATGAATATATTTCATAGCGTACACACAAAGTTGTGTATCAAAGACTCTGAGTGACATCTAGTGCTCAAGTATCGTGGCTATCTACACAAATACATCCATAAAAAATAGATTTCTTGGACATCTCTTTGCTTGGTGCAACATATCGATATGCTGTCAAGATTTAGTGAAAATTTAAACAAAAGAAGTGCGAATTTGAATATGCAAATCCAAAGCAGGGAAAAGGCACTCCCAAACCACAGAACAAAGGACAGAGCCAAGGCAGAATGACCCAATACAATTTTTCGAAGCCACAAGCAAAGAAGAACAATGTGAAGACAAAGAAAGACATAAGAAAGTGGTGTGAGTTCCACAAGAGCCCCACTCACAACACAAGTGAATGTCGCGCAAAACAGTCATTAGTGTCGAGCTGAAAGCTTAAGAGTCAGACACATGTTCCTAGTCTAATCTAGAACTCGACAAGGGGAAACAAATAATTAATGTATAACCCAAAGCCATCGTTTTCACCAGTAAGTTCAAGAAAAGTGAGCTTGAAGATCTGGAAGAGGGCGAACGTCTCTTCCACTCACAAATGTGGGTAAAGGGTGCTATGCTCCATTTCATTGTTGATAGTGGGAGTCAAAAGAACCTCATATCAACAAAAGTCATTAAGTAGTTAGTCCTGCCGAAAACACCACACCTATAACCATACACCATGGGGTGGCTCCACTAAGGGTGAGATCCCTATGTCATCCAGTAGTGTCGCTTGCCCTAAAACATCGATCCCTTCATGATGAAGTATTGTGTGATGTTGCTCCCCCTGAATTTTGTGATGTCTTATTAGGTGAACCATACATGTGGAAACATCATGTTGTGTATGAATCTAGACCTCGTACTGTTATTATTACTTTTAGAAAAAAACTATACAGGATACAGAGGGTAGCCCCAACTTTTTTTATCTTTGCTAAGCAATGCAATAAGATCATCTCCTAGAATGAGAATTTTTTTCTTCCCGATTCACTCTCAAAGTAAGGGAAAGGCCACATCCATGGCCTCTAGGAAGGGCTCCTCTGTGCATCAAAAGTAGGTGGATAAGGTCGTGGAAGAGTACAAGGACAATTTCTCCTCACCCACATGGGTACCTTTTCACTATTAGGTTAAACATTCAATCAATATGATCCCTTGTGCACCTATACCCGATGGGTTAATTAACCATTTCTCTCTTCTAGAAAATGAAGAAATCAAGTATTACATCTGGGAGTTGCTACAAAAAGGGCACATTCGACCAAATTCCTTGCCTTGTGGGAAACTAATTGTACTTGTGTAGAAGAAATATGGGGTCTGGAGACTCTGCATTGATTATCAGGCATTGGAAATAATCATAGTAGGAAGAAATACTCGATCCCACAGATTGATTGTTCTGAATATAATTTATATAAAAATAATAAAATTAATGTAAATAATAATAATCATAACAAGGCTATCGAAATAGTCATTAGTAATGAAAAGAAACGTCTTAAATACACGACCATTCATGAAGAGGCACCTGCCTAGGATATATAAGCACACCCTCATCCTCATTTGTAATCATCTCACTTTTATTCAAATATTCTTATATATAATTACTTGTCCTACAATGGATGTCTTTGTCTTCAAATTATTCTGAAGAGTATTGGAGTATACGAACTTTGTTCGTTACATTGGTATCATAGTTGTTCGATCCTCTAGCCGCTCAACCGCTGCATAGAGTCATTTTGATCCGGCCTTTGGCCATCAAATTATCGTCAACTTTGTTGTTGTAGTGATCGAAGGATTTCACTATATAGTTTTTGGAGATTCTCCATTCTTACATTAAGCCTTTGGCCATTAAAAAAAATAAAAATAAAAAGAAAGGAAGAAAAGAAGAAAGAAATAGAAAGATAGAAAGGAGCAAGAAAATAATAATAATTGAAAAGTAAAAAAATTTAAAAATATATATATATTTTATATAAAAAAATCATATTAAAAAAAAAGGGCTTTAGAAAATTTGAAACAAACAAACAAAAATAAATTTAAAAAAAGGAAATTATATTAAAAAAAAAGGGGTTTCTATAAAGAAAAAAATGACCAACCACTGTTGCTCATCTACACATATCGTTGTTTGCTAATAACCCTAGCACGACGTCGTTGCTCGACTGCAACCACCTTCGTTTCTCAACTGCACCCTCCTCTAGCATGTTCCTCATATAGTCGTTGTTCACAACCGTCCACAATAATTATCATCCGATTGCAACCACTGTCGTTCATTTTTTGTTGTACTGTCACTGACTCACCCTGTCCCCCTCCAACACCACTAAAAATTTCAACAAAAAAGTTACAATGTGACCATCAACCTTTTCCACTACGGCCTCCATGCCCAATCACAACCGCATTCTCACTCACTGTTAATGACTTCGATCCGCCCAACCACCTTATTTACCATCGCACTTTCCCATGCACAGTCATTGTTCTAACTACAATGACCATCGCCGCCAATTTCCTTTTCCTCCTGCTACAATCTACCATCACCATTTCAGCCTCACAGCATCCAACCTAAGTCTTTGTTATGTACGTTGCATCCATCGTTGCTTTGTGTGGTTGTGCCATTCCAACTTCTACCATATAGTACAAGTGTTATAGGTCATTTCGTCGCATCTGTTCAATAGGTCTGCAAACCAGATCAATCCACATACATGAACATGTAGTCATCATCCCTACACATTGGAGGAATTTTGAGGTCTAAAATGGGCCTCCTATGGAAATTATAAAATAAAAGTGGAAATAATAAAATAATATTAGATTACTTCCTCAAATTTTAGAGGTAAAAAAGAAAAACTACTTTTTCAACTCATATTTTCAATTTATCCCCTTGTGGTTTTACTCAAATTTCGAGTGGTAATACTCGCAATCACGTTTTTCATGTTTTTCTCATTTTTAGTGTAGTAGGGTCCATGAAAAGTATTCAACATGGGTACTCTTTAGACGAAGAATTAAATTTTGCATCCAAGGAGCACTCCCACTCGAAATTTGAGTAAAACTTTAGGGAGATAAGTTGACAATAAGAGTTGAAAAAATAGTTTTACTATTTTATTAATTTTTTTACTTTTTTACACCAAAAATTATGAATTATCCCCCATGGTTGACATCATCATCTTGAATCCTATTGGTACTTATAAAGTTTATTTTGGTTGTACATTTTTCTTATGGGGTCCATTTTAGACCTCAAAATTTCTCTAATGCAAAGCCTTAAGCATGACCTTTCCAAATGTTTGAGTTTCTGGGTCTAATTATTGAAAATCAGTAATTTTAAGCCCCAACACACCCTACCCCTTTAGAGACCTGCATTCAACACTGTTTTTTATCTTCAACACTAACGTCAATCAACAACATCTTGCTCCTTGTTGGGGGTGCGTTGATTCTATTAATTTGGGAAAATTAAAAAGAATCCTGAAGCTTCCTCTTCCAGAAGCTTTTAGGGATTGTTTTAACCATTCACCTTGGATAAGAAGCTCGAGTCCTATGTAATCCTACCTTGGATATTTCACCTCTTATACCTTGAGCTCATCTTCCCCTCTTAAATGGATCTCAAGCCTAGATTCGTAATTGGATAAGAAGTCCTAAACTATCCTACCTCTCCAATAAATTTACTACCATCCGCAACATCAAGGTTAGATTTTGGAGACTGGTAATACCCTCATGATGTTGCACTGAATATAAGAGATTCATCATCTTCCTGCATTAGGGTGACATCGATGTGTGCTTTGCGACAAGGAAGGACAAGTCAACTTGGGAAGATCTCTACAAGATCAGATATTATTATTGGTTGTAAATCTCTCATGTTTATGTTAATACAAGGAGTATCTTGTTTTCTATATGTGTTGTGTTACATTTATATTCATGTATTTCAATTTATTGTTGATTCATTGAATAGGGTAATAGAATTATGCTACATACATGTTGTAGATCATTGACTTATTCTAGTTGAATGTGCAGTTCCTAATTATAGCATTCAAAGCTACAATTAGAGCTTACAAGCTAGGAGGAAAGTAAAGATTGTGATGGATTCCAAGTAAACATATTTCCCATTCTTCAATTTCTCTAAGGGAAACTCTATATTCTTTGTTTTATGTTGCTCTAGATCGATCCATTATGTCCGCAATCATAAATTATGTATAACAAATTGACGACTCCACCGGAGATCATTTATTTCCCTTAGTGGTTTCCTTGACCTAACACCTTTTTCACCTCTTAAACCGATCCTTATTTATTCACTCAAACCTTGATTGACACTAGTAAAACCATTCTGTAAGTTTGATTTGATTTTTGTGTCGTATTTTGGTTAGATCTTCCTCAGCGCACCCCCTACTCTAGAGACAAAGCACTTCAGCGCACCCTATCCTTCTTTGCACCTGCGCTGCAGAGTGTTGGTGCCTATTCTTCACCTGCGCTGATCCATGTAAGACAGAAAAAATTGCATTTCCTTTCCTTTCTCTTTGATTTTCTTTGGTCCAACAAGTTTTCCTTGTGTCTTTGAGTGTGTCCCTGTCTCTTTGAAGCCAATACAACACTTGATTTTGTGTGAAATTGAGTGAACTTTCCTTTGTTCGTTATTTAGAGGTTTTCTTTAGTATCTTAAAATAATTTGAGTGTTTTTTCTTTCATTTTTGCAAAAAAATTCCCCCTCAATTTTGTATCAGTGTTAATCACCACTGAGTGTCATGACCTTTTGATAAGATTTTGTTTCGTTATTTTTTTATTCTTGTCAATTAAGGGTTGTATGTATAGATTGATTGTTGAATTTGAAAAATAAATTTTATATTACAGTTAAAGTATGTGTGGTTCCTCTTCGCCAGCGATCAAATTGCATTCATATGTTTCTTTGCATTTGAAACATTAAAAAAGAAGAAGAAGTATTTGCATTGCATATAGGGTTTTAACTTTGATTGGAATAGTGAAGTTAAGGAGATCGATTGTTGCATCACTTGTATGCTGCATTGTTGATTGATTTCTTCTTCCCCTATTTAGTTAGGCCTTTCATTGTTAAAAATAAAATGAAAAGAGTTATTTTTGTCATATTAGTTGCATCATAGGTGTGTTCAAGTGACATCATGTTTGAAGTCTTGAAATCAAAACATAATTCAAGTAACTCTAAAATTCACTCAATTAACCAAAGGAGCATTCGAAACTTAATGACACACATAAAGGTCTAGGGTAGAGACATGTTCTGGCGTCTATAAACATAGGAGTTCTTTTTTTTGCCAGCATTGCATTATGGGGGGATATTTCGTTCCACGTATGTAAGTGTATCAAACTGTTTTCCACGTACCTTTGAGTATATCAGATGGTGCTCCGTGCATGAAAAGTATATGGGAGCACTCTCATCATACGGTTACACATTAGAAAACACTAGCATGGACTGCGCTTCCACGTACCTTCAGGTATATTTTGGAAGTCCACACTAGGTTTCTATCTTCACCTTAGGTAACCGATTTGGTCACCTTGTACACTCTGATACACCAAACACAACATTCGGGGATATTTCCTGCACGCACGTAAATCCTTAGTTTACCAAAGTGGTATATTGCAGTTCATGGTGACCTGGTAATCCTTTTTGCCTAGTTTACCCCTTTTTATATTTATTTTTTATTCTTTAATTTCTAAAATCAATTAATTGACCACGAAAAAACATCCTCCTCGTGGAACAACTCCTTAGTGGATCATTGGTTGAGACTAATGGTGATAGTTCCCGACTCTACCAAGAAAGGAAACCCCTTTGACTGGAATCCTCGTTCTTTTTCTTCTTTTGGAAATATTGGTGCTCTTTATATGGAAACATTGTCCATTCCCAGATTTACCATTGGTTTTCCAGTCTGGCTGTTTTCAACCCCTATGGTTATGAATGTCAAAGCCGCTCCTCAACCAACTTCTCCTCCACTTAAACACCATCAACCTCAAGTCGATTCTAAAATTGACCCTTTTCCTTCTTCACCTGTTGTTTCTTCATCACTTTCTTCCTCCTCACTAATGAAAGTATTGATTCTATTAACCATGAAGTTAAGAAGAAGAAGAAAACAACGATGAAGAAGACGCCAAATAAGCAAAGGGACAGCCAATCAACCATTGATACCAATGCAACTAATGTAATGAAGCCTTCAAAGCCCTGCAAAGTGAAATTCCCTTGCATGATTTTTAATATTGATCACCTTCTAAGATATTGTTTTGGTATTACATTGGAGTTAGAAGTGTGTTCCACCAGCTCAAATCCGCCTTTTTTCATTAGTCTCTGGAGATCATGCTAGTGACAAACCACCAACTAGTGATAGTAAGATCCACGGGAAAAAGGGTAAAGTTAAGTTTCCTTGTAGGTTATGTGAAGGTAATAATCCTATTCATATTTTTCCTTATATGGGTGAAGCTTCAAAAGTGTTTGAAAAACTTACAAATTCTCAGTGTCGTCTTCCGACTAGTTATCGAAAACTTTCTCCCAATCCTCCACTAGTTGATGAAGTGATTGACCAGAATCCGTATCCAATAAATCCTACTCTCTCTAAACATGAATCCCATGAGTCAATTCCCAACCAACCATTGGTTGAGAAAATGGTTGACTCCATTCCACCTTCAGTTGATCATACCTTTCTTGTAGAGATTGAAGTTCATACCGCTTAGTTTCTTCTCGTTTCTTTACGTTCCAATGAACTAGGGGGGAATCCTCCTATTCCAACAACATAGGGGGGATATCCTCCCATTCCCACGTCCATTGTACAGGGGAGTACTTCTCCCATGCTCGTAGCACAAGGGGGTAGTTCTCTTGTTCCATTAGGGGGATTTTGAGTTCTAAAATGGGCCTCCTTAGGAAATTATAAAATAATAGTGGAAATAATAAAACAATATTTGATTACATCATTAAATTTTAGAGGGAAAAAAGAAAAAAACTACTTCAACTTGTATTTTCAACTTATCTCCCAAATGTATCATTCAAATTTCGAGCGGGAGTACTTGTTGGATGCAAAGTTTAATTCCTCATCCAAGGAGTACCCATATTGAATACTTTCGATGGATCTTGCTACACGAAAAATAAGAAATACATGAAAAAATGTGATTGCAAACACCTTTTTTGATATATTTCTAATTTTTTGTGTTGCAAGATCCATCAAAAGTATGCAATATGGGTATTCCTGTGATGAGGAATTAAATTTTGCATCCAACGAGTACTCTCGCTTGAAATTTGACTAAAACATTTGGGAGATAAGTTGAAAATACGAGTTGAAAAAGTAAATTTATTATTTTATTATTTTTTATTATTTTTACCTTTTTACTTAAAAAAATGGTGAATCATACCCCATGGTTGACATCATCATCTTGAATCCTATTGGTTCTTATAAAGTTTATTTTTCCTGTACATTTTTCTTAGGAGGCCCATTTTAGACCTCAAAATTCCCCTAATGCCATGACATCTCCTCCAAGTAGTATGGTCACTTTCATTGATTGGATTCGACTAGTAGGATATCATCTTCCTCCTTACGTGCCCTTCTAGATCATAGTACATGCTTATAATATATCTATATCTGGCACAATCATAGAAGAAGGCACATCTGTTAGTATTTTGTCCTCAACGACTTAGCAAGGTTTTAGTTCTTCATAGCTTGTTCCCATTACCAAGAATATGTTAGCTTTTAACAGAGGAACCAGTCAACCGTTGGGGATCCTTCTTCAATTTCCTATTACTTTGGGAGGAAATACTGTCTATATTTATGTGATGGTAGTCCAAGGCCCTCTGGATTTTAATTTACTCCTTAGGCATGAATTTTTTATGACATGGGAGCTCTTTCCTCTTCACTCTTTCGTGTGATGTGTTTCCCTCATAAAGGAAGAATCATGACTATTGACCAAATTTTGTTTGTTGGTCCTAATTTGACTCCTAATCAACCAACTTCCCTAAATGATCCTAATATACAAGTGGTATCTCCCCTGCTACAGATTAATTATGTGGCAACCTATCACATGCCCTTACCTACTATTGAAGATGAGCCTTTGGTTTTTTTCTCACCTTCATTCGACCTAGATCTAGTAGGTGATCTAGTGCATATTTTGCTAGTGGCATTGGATCCTGATATTTCCATTAGATCCCTTGATATGTATCCCTTCCAGAGCATTTTTCTTTCGTCTCATGAGAACCTCTTGGAAGTCATGGCCTCTTATGGGCCATGATTAGAGTCCTGGGGAAGATTTCATTTTCTTGTGTCAAGCTTGTTAAAAAATGAAATACGACACCCCTTGGAGTAGAGTTATTTTTCTTGTGTCAAGTTCATTGAAAATTGAAACAAGGTTCCCATGAGAAGAGTTCATTTTCTTGTGTCAAGCTCATTAAAAAATGAAACAAGGACCTTGAAGCATAGTTCTTCTCTTGTGTCAAGGTCGTTAAAAAATGAAGCAAATCCCCTTCTAATTCAAGTCTTTGATTATATCTCGTAAATTCCTAGTTGATTCTTTCACAACGCCGAGAAAATATTATAACATAACCTCAAACTTATGAGGACTATGAAGACTCGAAAGCATAAAATTCATAATGCGTTACATATTAGGAAATAAGAAGTTTCTTAATCACAGAAATCTCATTTAACTCCCAAACATTTACTGTCAAACATTTAGACTGAAGTTCCTTCAAACCCTGGCTCCAAATTACTAACGGGAGACCATTATTGAGTTTTCATTATAATAAAATAAATTAAACCCTAAAACTTCATTGGGTCGTACCCAAAGTTTTTTCATATAAGGAAAGATAAAATAGAACCCTTGTCATAGGATATGGATCCAAAAATCCAAGCTAGAACCGACAATGACCACCTTTGGATGCCTACGCAAGGCCAAATATTTTCTCGGTATCTCCAGATGTTATTTAAAGGATGAAATATCGAGGTATATGGATCATACCTGGTAAAAATTCAATGAATTCTAAAAGGATCTGGATGCATCAGTTAATTCTGGTGGAAACTATGAAACCCCCATGACACTAACATATCCTTGTAAGGCGATAGAACTACTCTAGCATTGACACAGTAACAATCTGTGAGAGCAAGGATAGTCAGAAACCAGGCAATCTGGGAAATAATTACTATATACAACCTTACCAGTTGTTGGCCCTTAACCCATAAAGCTTTGTGCGAGCCACAATAGGGGTTGAGAAGCTAAACTACAAACAAAAAACATATACGATACCTATCTACATAATATTCTTGAAACAAGTCAATTAAGGATTGAAGCTTCACAAATTTAATTGCTAGAGAATGACATTCAGTACCTACTCAAGAAATTAGCTTGCCTGCCACCTTCAGACTTGAACTTCTGGCACGAGGTTGTAGAGCCCATCCACTCCTCAAAATTGAAAGTGCTCGAAACTATACCGAACCTGAGCGATCGAGAAGATATCTTTGTTCTGATTTCGACACCGTGAACAGTTCGAAAAACCGATGTCGTATGTGAGAGATATCATGTTCTGATCGATTTCCCAAACAGCTAAAATTGCCACAGGTTTGACTAAGATGCCTAGTCAGCATGCAGGTGTATAGTCAACAAAAAGGGGAATATTCTTGAGAATATTCCATTTTCTCCAAGCCATCGAGATCTTTCCACGTGGCACATTCTGGATCGTTTGATGTGGTACGTTGATGATTTTTGGTCTGATGGTTGGGTGACACATGGCCAACCCTGAGGCTGCCACGTGTCCCTTGTATGGTGGTATAAAATTTTGTATAGGTCTGGGAGGTTTGACCCCGTGACCTCCAGCGCGCCCACAACGTTCTACACCATCTTCGCTATACTGTGGATCTTACCCTATAAGGGCTCCACGTCTATTTATGTTTTAAACATATGTTAAATGGGGGGTCCCAACCCGCCGACGACCCTGTTTACATTTGTTCACATGACATGTTTTCAAACCGCGAAAGATGTTGTTACAACCTGTTAGCCACCTATAAATTTTTGACATAGCAAACAGGTGGCTAATTTGGTTTCTAAGCCTTCAAGAGAGACATTTTCCTTGAAAATCTATCATTCTTGAAGCCTTTGTGTGTCCTATGCCCTTTGGAAAATCTTCACTGATGTTTCCAATGGAAAGCCTCGTTGTTTTGTAAAGGAAATGCTCTAACAAAGGCCTCCATTTGCCCTATGACATCCCCACAAAATCTCCATTTTCATCACTGTTCCCCCTTTCAAAATTCCTCCAAATTCCCTTCATTAGCCCTCCATCTCATCATAAAACCATTTTTAAACCTCATATTATCCTTCATCTGGTTTTAAAATGCCTTTTTCTGCCTATCGGAACCCTCCATTTGGCCTTGAAAAACACTAATTTTGGCCTAAAAACACTCTTTTTACACTATATGAGGCTTAAGCCCCCGAGGGTTTATTCCTTTCGGCTCCTTCGCATATAACCTGGCGCCAAGAACCAGGCATTAGCCCTCAGGCTCTAATCGCAATCAGAGTTCACTTTGTTCCAACTTTTCCTTTGTTCATCAAATTCTCCGACGCGATGGACCTTTTCTCTGCCGATCCGCGATTAGATATCCACCGTCGATCTCTTCCGATTCGACGGCCAAGGCTAAATCGCGTCGCTCCATCCGCCCTCCACTTCACTCATTACTCAGATCCTCCGATTTAATCCTGACCGTTGAATCCACAAGAACCAACAGTCAGGATTCAATCGCTCTCCGCTCGTGGCCCTTTGTCGTTCCCCCCGCCAATTTAATCTGGACCGTTGATCCTTTCCGATCCAACGGTCAACGCTCAATCGCATCGCGCCAGCACAGTCTCCCCTTTTTTCTGTTCCCCCGATGTGTGATCACCGTTTTAATCTCTGCCATCCATTCCTACAGATCCGACGGCCCTTATCCTTTCGCTCATTCCCTTAACCCTTCGTCCTCCGCTTTCTCTTTTAAATCTCCATCGTCCGATCTGAAGATCCAATGACCCACAATGAACCCGATGGTCCACATCCGCCCGCGCATCTTACCTTTTATTGCGCGAAACCTGCACCGTCAGATCTTCCGCCCCTCCATCCAACGGCTGAGAACGCATATCGCGTAAATTTTGCATCCGGGCGTTAATGTTTTGAAATCGCACGATATAAACGGTTTTGGATTTCCACGTGTTAGCCTCTGTATGGAATGTGTTATTTTTGCAAATTCTGCTTACCACCTTCAGCCTCGTGCGAAAACCATTCCGCTTTTCTGCCTTACCACCCTCCGCAGTATTATTTCTCTTTTAATCCTGACCGTTGATCTCTGAGATTAGATGGTCATGACTTAATCTCACCTCCATTTGTTTGCCCACCATCTAACCTCCCAAATGTTTTCCTCAAGCGATCATAGCCATCAATTTGTCCGATCTAACGGCCTTGATATAATATCGCCCCACCCTTCCTCCATTCATCCAACTGACTTTGCCGATGAATCTTCGCCGTTGATCACCATTAACCTACCTGATCCAACGGTCACGACATAATCCCGTCTCTCATTTCATCTAGTCCTCTGAACGATTCGATCAATGAATCTCAACCATAGATCGCCACTGTTAAATTTGATCGGACGATTAAGAACTCGCCTCACACTAGGCCTCCATCAGGCCATTTTTCTTCCATTTCACCATGATTTTTACCCATTTTTTCGCCTACATCCTCCATTTTCACCGCTACACCACCATTCCCTCGGCCCTCCAGAGCAGCCTACCCCACTCCCACGAGGTTTTTATAACATTTTATTGTGTTTTGCAGGTGTTACATATGATGAAAATCACTCTCTGTCTCATAATCACAGATAGTGAAATACAGGGCGCAAAATGTCATTTTTCAAGCCGAAGAGTGCAGGGAAGACACCTGAGAAGGTTTTAAGCATGTTTTTATCAAAGGGACAGTGTTAAACCCTGTTTCAAACCCTCCAGTGCCATTAAAACCTGCGTATTCACAGACAGATCAGAAAAGAAGCGACAAAGTGTATCAGTGACAAATTAAAGGGATTAAATGCCTGTTATTGAAGATAAATGCTATAATCCAGTGTTTAAAGGACAAAAACACAAATTGAAGACCTTAAAATGATCCAGAAGGCCTAATAAAACCTAAAAATGCATGAAACAAGCCATATCAAAGTTTTCACATCAGCAGAATGTTCTTTCCCAAGAAAGGACAAGTTCCCATAATGTTTTATTCTCCATCAAGTTCCTGAGAAGATCATCACCCTGACAGAAGTCCTAAGATTGCTAGAGCATTAGTTACAAAGTATGGAAGGCCTGAAAGTCATTTATCTGCCTTACTTGTCTCAGAGTACAAACATAGTACAAAACAACCAGAAAGTACATCAAGGAACATACCTCTGGAGTTATTATCAGCCCGTCAAAGGCCCCTAATTCATCCAAAGAGTACTAAAAGTCAATACAAGGATATTATGACAAAATGGGCAGAAAAAACACTTCTCCCTTTGTTTTAATGATGCAGTTAAGTTCTATCTACCTCTACTGCCACTCTTTCAGCTATAAGAACTCTTCAGAAATACATTGTAAATGTTGGCTAACCGTGGATTGTAAGCTATTTCATTGAGATAGAGTTCTGTGTGTATTAGTTGTAAAATAGGCTGGGAGATGATTTTTAGTTGATATCAAGTTGCTGGACAATGATGTATGTGACTGGTGTTGCTCTTTAATATGAAAAGCATGTTCATTGGATCCTGATATAAATCAGTGGTGATGTGTTCTATCTATTACTGTTTTCCCTCTGTTATGCAATCATATTTCATTTCTCTGATAAGAATCAGTAATCTAGCTTAGGATATACTGCTGTAAAGTACCCTAATGCTTCGTGCTCTTCTTATCTTTGATGTTTTCTGCTAATTGTGTAATCTAAGAACAAATTCAAGATAATTTAACCAATATAGTAGTTGGTTTTATCCATGCTCGCTGATGTATGAATTTAGAGTATATTTTTAGATGTTCTTGTCCGGTTTTAATTGAAAGAATTGGGAAATTGGGAGATTTAGAGTTAGTTCTGTCTCACTAGGGTCCTTTTCCAACAGTTTGCCTTTCTAAGATCCCTTAAGTTGAATTTCAAAAGCAGAGAAGGTTAAAAGTCCTTCTCTGATCTTAGGCTTCACTTTGTGTCCATCTTGAATGTTTTCTATTATTTGAAGAGTTAATCTCATTAGGAGTTTGATCATAGATGGTTAAGGCATGTCCTGTCCCTAGATTTTCTCCTAAGGGGTCACCTTGGAAGGTTTCCTTGTCATTCACCTTCATTTCCTTATTGTTTCATCCCATACTATCATCTTAAGAGATCCTTTGATTTAGATGACTAACCCATTTGAAAGCCTTGGATATTGAATTGCAAGTAAATCCTTTTATGACCCCATCGACCAATGGACTTGTATTTTCTTTGAATTATCTCCCCATTGCTAAAATCGTTCTTTATTCACTTCTTTACCTTACATTGAACCCTTCTTTCATGTTTCCCAACCAAACAACAAAACAAAACAAAACAACAACCCTCATGCCCTATAAATAGCCTAATACCTTAAATTGAACTTCAAAGATACACATTTCTTTATCTTTATAGATAGATCCCTCTCTGGATCTAGGAGGGTTAGATCCTGAGATCCCAAAGTGGTTTGATGTTGTATTATCATTTGGTATTGCCAAATCTGCTAGATCATAGGAACCACAACACAACCAACGGTTCATAACCGTTAACTCCGGTGACTATCACTCAAGCCTTATCGCAGTCACCGTGTTTGAAGCCGATGGTTGGGCTCGACGGTTGGCCTAACCGCGGGGTTTGGGGGTCGGCATGTGGCCACCCCCTCCCCCTTAACCATGAAATTAAATGCGACAGCTTGTATTCCGGCGGGGATTTTAGTGCGCCTCCAAATTTAGAGATTTTTGTTGTTTTAACTGCAGTCCTCTATTTTTAGTGGAGGTTTTGTAGGAGACATTGGAAAAAATCTTAGCTCGGTCAATTTTCGACCAATTTGGATGAAAAAGAGACTACTTAGACTAACTCGAGCATTTTGGATCCATTGGTGCAAAGAAAACAACCATTGGAGGATTTTAAACACATGTATTTGCACAATTTTGAGTATAATGAAATATGGACATGCCATTGGGAGCTGGACCAATAGATGTAGCCCAAGAGGGGTGAACTGCTTCATCATGCTTGCTGTGTAAATCTTATATGTGGTTTTATTTATCTATTATACACTACCATTCAGTGTTATTTAGGTTTATTTTCATGCTTAAAATTCACAATTTCATCTATGATTCATAGTTAAATTCCTCAATCCTTAAGAAAACAAATGGAGACGAATATGTGCATGTTATGTAACTGAAAAGACACTTAGCACAACAAAATAATACAGTCCTTTCAGAGCAGAGAATTAAATCTTAGTCTTACATGCACACTCAAGGAGTATCACTCATGAATTTTGTGTGCACAATTAGCATGGATCTTGATTCCTTATTAATTTCCTGTAGAGCTCAAATGGTACTTCAAGCATGGCTCTCGTATTCTGTGCTCAGAGATTATGCACCTAGCCATATTTTCCATTTAATTTTCATAGCATGAAATAAATATAATAGGTGTATTTTTTATATTGAAGACATGCTCTATTAATTATTCTAAACAATAAAGGTCCCTATTACATTGAACAAAATATCTCTGCAATTATTATTCACTTCAACAATACCTTTGATGAATTGCTAATATTGGTGTAGGCTTCAAGCCTCGCTGGCCCATTCAATTCCTACGTGGTAAAATTTTGTTTGTTAGCCAATTTGGCATAACTACCAAATAATCAGGGATCTGCCAAAGAGATTCCAACTCATTTTCCAAATATGCTATGCCGCCAATTCTTTTCTCAATACCTTGACACGTATGTTATTTGGTCCCTTTGGCCCATAATACCAAGCGCTATGACATGGTATTTAAACATGAGTGATTAACTGTTAACTTCAATGGCCCTTGGTATTTTCACCACATAAAATCAGGCCTTGGTGCTTAAACTTCACCCTCAACACCTTTATCCCGGTGCAATTATCTGTGCACATCTATATTCCTCTGAGTTAGGCCTTGTGGGATGACGTGTCTCATGGGTCCACCCTACGCCTTCTCCCATTGGACATCAACTTCAAACTAAACCATCAATGTATGTATCCCATAAATTTCTCCCTTCCACCTTTGTTTTTCGCTAAGGTAATCCTTACATGATGAGTAGTATAATGGGTCTACCTTTCCTTCTTTTCATTGTCCTTGTTCCACCGCTTTGTCTATTGACATGTACCAATGCGTGTATCCGAACAATTTCTCCCTTGCCCCATTTTATTTCCTTTAGGGTTAATCCTCAATGATGGTCTGTCTCGTGGGGTTACCCTTTGTGAACTTCCATTTGCCTTTTCTTTATCGTGTTGGTCCGGTGCCTAGTTAGCATGCAATTTATTCCTTTGCACATTTTTAACTAGCGAGGATCAAGACCTCAAGGATGATGTTTCGTAGGTGGGTCCGCCCAGATATTTTTCAGTGGCTTTGTGATGCCCAACTATTCTTTCACTATGTCACGATGCTTTGTTAGCCCACTGGTCTCACACTTGTTCCCTTTTATTTCATCTTGGGTAAGGCACCATAGATGACATCATGCTTACATCCATTAGGGGAATTTTGAGGTCTAAAATGGGCCTCTTAAGGAAATAATGAAATAATAGCTAAACCAATAAAATAATATTTATAAATTTTCAATTCACTTTTTGCACCACAATCCATGTAACCATAGTTAAATTCAATTCAAAAGTTGTACCAAAATAAAATTAATAAAAAAATTGTATTGATGTGACTATAAATAAGAATGAGCTTTTCAAGAAAAATTCATTATCATTGAACAACTAATGCATTTTTCCTTTGTACTTAAATAACTTAAATAAAATATAAATATAAATTTATACATTCTTAATTACATTATATGCTATTAATTAAAATTTATATTATTTAAATTGTATAATAACATGTAATTAATATATTATATAAAAATAATATAATATTATATAATATAATAAATGTATAAGGATATGCGTTGTTTCTTTCAAGAAATATGAAATGAAAATAATATATTTTTATTCAAAAAGTGTGAAATGACATTTATTATGAGTACTTTACTTTGACTTTAAAAGTACTTAGAGCACTACCATGGTTAACCATGAGTTTTTATCCACCATTGAGAATGTGACAAGTAAGTACCTTTAACTCAATCAATGCCACCTCAACCATTAGGGATGATGTCATCCCCTAAAATGTGATTGATTCTCATAAAGTGAATTTTTATTGTACATTTTCTTTAGGAGGCCCATTTTAGACCTCAAAATTCCCCTAATGACTAATGCCACTTGGGTACCCAAAAATGTTTAATATGCATGCCATGTGTTCTCTATACTGCCACATCATGTTGATGTCATCTACCACGTTTATTCCAACACATCAACATGATCCAATCGCACTGCACCATCTATCCCTTATTGTGTTGATACAACGTTTCCTTATGTTTCCATCACGAGCCTTTAACTTTGCATCCCTTAAAAGTTTCCAGGGTACAATCGTCGAGATGAGTTGTGCAACAGGCTCCACCGCTAGCTAATAGAAATTCTTGCCACCATTGTTTTTAGGTTCACATCAGCCTAGTTTTCATAGAAAAAACACTTACTGGTTTATGCAGATAAAATCACCCATTCTGGCACCTTGATACATGGTTTTTGGTATATAGGAGGGGGGTGTCATGTTGGAAATACTGAGAGGGGGGTGAATCAGTATTTCTTTTCAATTGTTAATTTTACCAGTTAAATCACTTATATTTAGAACACAAAATGAACAATGATGGAATAGATACTTTTATTAATTTATTCTTCTGATAAGTAAGTCAGTGAATGATATAGGGCTCAGGCCACATTGGCGCGAGTTTTCCTAGGGCTCAACTTGTGTGTCAGCAACTTGGTATTTTCAAGGCTCCAACCTTGTCAATTTGAGGCACCAACCTCTAGGGCTCCAACCCTATCTCTGGTACAGGCTTCGACTTGGTTTCTTGAGGACTCCAATCCTCTAGGGCTCCAACCCTATCTTCCAAGGCACCGACCTTGTATTTATGAGTCTCCAACCTCTTGGGCTCCAACTCGCAACTTCACTTCCTCAAAATATGTTTGGTTATTCTTCACAGCTCCAAATGTCTTCTTCAACGAGCCCTGTCACACTTAGTCTCCACGTTGCATCATCAATGACCACCTTTTCTTCTTAGAAGGTATCACCACTTCTCTTCATCGTACCCAACCAAATTATCCAAGTCACCTCATGATGACATCAAAAATGCATCATGATCTCCAATAATATTTCCAAGTTTAGTTTCAAAGTGTCTTCACAAGATGCTCCAAGGTGTTTTCAATGTGCTTTAAAAAGATGTTATCAATAATGCTTTCCCAAGCACTTTTCAAGAATTCCAAGAACTTCACTGCTCCAGGGGTCCTAATATTCCATTGTCTAAAGGCTTCCAAGGCCGTTGCACTAGTACAAGCCTCCAAATTTACTCAGTCTGGGCTCCAACTATCGAATCTCCATACACTTCAATGATTTTCTCCAACGGTGACACATAAACTCAAACTGTTTCAAAAATCTGTATCAAAATGGAATCACTGGAAGCTCTTGACCCAAGCATCTGCTTCCTTGGTTTATTTCTTCACCTAGGATCAGAATGCCCACAAATCAAGGCACCGTGATCACACCGCCCAATTATGGGCTCCACCGAGATCACATTTTCTGCCAAAGTACCTGAATAGTCTACATCATTTATGAAGACTTTTTCAACGTTCTGCAGTGTCATTGCAAGCAGACAATCTCAGCACATGACAACCAAGTTCTTCACTACACTGTATGGCTATTGAAAGAAAGCAAACGATCCTGAAAGGGAAATGAGACTAGACTGAGAGAAGCACCATCAAAAGGAACGAACAAAAGAGGATTGGCTAAACTGAGAGATTCACAGATGCTGTAGTTGCCATCCAGCTTTAATTCAATCGGGGTTCTAATTTCCTAAAGAAAATGTCAATGTAAATGATGTTCACTCATGACATAGCTGAATGGATAACCAAACAAGGGAAACATCTCATATAATTCTCTTTATTCTCCTCAGCCTTTCTTTCTATCTTCAGTTTCCTTGCTCTAGACACAGCCTGTTCCATTATCTTTATTTTTATTTTTTTCAATGCTTGAACTTAACCATATATTTATAGTATTGTCTTGTTTCAAGAGACATGATCATGGAGAGCCATAATATTTAATTTATTTCAACAACACAAAATATACCATTCTTTTATATCATGAAAATATGATAATACGACTCCATTATTTTGGAGTTTAACATGATGAAACTAATTTCAATGTATAAATACCTCACATCTGCCCAGCCAGAATACATATGATAAAATATGGATAGTATTCTTCTTATGATGGCCAAATATTAGCTTGACATATGAAGATGGACTGACATGCATATGTAAACATCTGCCTGCCATGTATATGGGACACCATGCTGTACTCTCGCATAATACTTTATGTTTAATAAACATGTATACATATTTGTACACCATGTTTCCCGCATTATACATTATAAGCTGCTATGGTGAAATGATGAGTGCCATGGAACAACAATTTATGTCAAACACAACATTATGTCTGTGTATGGTCATAGGAACATGTTTACCTAGATTATACATTATGTTTACACAGAACATGTATAAACAGGTAAGTTGAAAGCATCACAAGTTGCCACATATTGGGCATTATGTTCACCATGTATGGCTTCAGGGAAATATGTTGTTCCGCCATTAATCTGTTGTTCATCCTGTTAATAAGTGAATTTCATGCCAGCCCTCAAAACATATTGTGGTTTATGATTATGTTTATTAACATGTATATGTATGTATATATGTATCGTAGCTCAAGGTAACAAAGGTAGCAACAAAAGGTTATGGTTTAGGATTTGCAGGACAGGGTTAAGGTTTCATGTTAGGATCATGGGTTTACAGAACAACAAAGGTATTAGTACACCTAGGTTTCAACCATATTAAAAATGACATACTCATTGACACTAATGACAACCCCACTAATATGTCAATCAACCATATGCTTTTCATCATGGTTCATCAATAAAAAACTTCCTTCTCATATTCCCTGCATAATATGCTACTACATGAATGTTGACGTTTATAATTTCATTTATGCACCAGTGGGGCTTACGTGGAACATATATCCTATGAACATTTCTCTATTATTTAAAAATTCTACCCACTAATACTTTCATTTATTTACCCACAATCTTTGGCCACATCACCACACTTAACTTGCTCCAACCAGTCTCCAACCATTTTTGCCTCCTAAAATTTAAATTTGGGGCTTCCTGACCTTGAATGAAATAAATACTACTCTAGGACGTCATTTGTAGACCTGGATTTATACTACTGGAAAGATATTTTGAAAGACAAATTCAACTATTTTACTTCTTATGACAAGAGTTGGTTTAGAGAGGAAAAATCTCCTTCAAAGTTCACGACTCTCTAATCCATATTTTGGGTAATACTTAGTTTCTTTGTATATCTCTATACTATGATGTTTCCTACTAAAGACTACAACACCATATGTGGACTTCTAATGACACACTGAATATCAATTTGTCCATCTTTCCACCACAGCCTATTGGGGATACTGCATAACCTGAAATAAATCTAAACATACTTTTCACCACCAAACTGTTAAATCATGATAATCTCCACACCACTTTCTTTTCCAAACAATACCAACTATAATATAAAGATATTTATTAAATTATATAAAATATTAAAAATACTTTTAAAATTTTTTTATATATATTATGTTCATATGATATAATTAGTTAACATAGATCTTCACAGTAGCTGATTAAATCTAATAAAGTTGAAAACATTTTTATGGCTTTATGTCAAACATTCTATCATTTAATTTATTCATTTAAAGTTTTTATGAAATTCTGTGAAAATTGAATATTTATTTATCACTAAGAGGAATAAATAATATTAATGCATTAGAAAATGTGTTAACAACCTAAAACTGAGTGACTATAGTTAGGTGGGGAGACATAGTTTATTGATGTTTTATAATGTATAATTATAACTAACGTAACATGTAATACTTCATTTTTATTTATCATGTACTCACATTGATTTTTCAACAGAAGTTATTTTATTTTTATTTTCACGTAGGACACATGTCAAACTCCATGTTGAGTATGGAGATGAAATCACACTCTCTATTGTGTTGTAGAATGTCCTAATAATAATAATTTTGTATAATATTGAGGGGTTCAATTATATAAATTAAAATGAATCAGAACACAAATAACACAAAAACACTTACCTCTCATTCTCACAATAAATATTTTGACAATCACAAAAATTAATAACTAAATTTTAACTTTATTATTAATATTATTATTGTTTAAAAGACAGCACTTAAAAACAGATGTAAGAAGATGAACATTCCTATTTCAACATGAGTATTTTGGATCTGTAAATAAGTTGTGTTCCAATACTATGAGCTAATATCGCATCTTACTATTAACAAATTCCCAAAAAACATAACCTAATATTCTATGAGATTTTTAATTAATCAATTTAATTTTAAGAGAGGGTATAAAGGGCATAACTAATGCAACCATATAATTAAATGTATAATAAAATACCTAAAAGAATCAATCATAATTTATACATAAACACACACTTCATCATACATTTCACTATAAGAGTAAAAAATCATTAAAATCAACTAAATTATTATTATTATTTCAGTTGTCTTTAGGATAATTCTGACAATATTTGAAGATCTAAACTAAAACTCAGAGCAGGAAAAGAATCTTCATAATAGTAGAATATCCTTATTGTTATTTATTGTGTCCATGTAGCCCCCATATTTTATTGTTGTGTCCCATAGAAGCACACTAATGTTATTGAAAACAGTCTTGCATTATTATTGTTATGTGTAGGCTATGATTATATTGTGTCCATTAGGCTCTCATATATACAAAGGATGTATTGTCATTTGTATCATTCAATAATTGTTCATTTACAAGTATGTACAGGCAGAGCTTTATCCTGAAGAGGCTATTTATGAAGTCATTGATATATATTTTCTTCTATTTTGTGAGCTGTGTTTCATAGTATTTACAACAAAGTTTTTGATTTCAGGGCTTTTTGCTTCAAATAGGTCATTCAGTATTTTCACTATAAAAAATTCTATAAAGGATTTAGAAGCAAAATATCGACTACATTGAGAAGAAATATTAGTGAACTTCATGTGTAAATTTTAGATCTTGGTTCACTATATTTTCTAAATTTTTCACCAAAGAACATAGGGTTTTGTAGGATCTAGAAATTAATTTAAAAAGGTGACCTTGGGAAAAATTACCCTTCATAACTTTCTCCAAGTATCAATTTTGAATTTTGTAAAAAGGATTGAAAGTGCAACAAAACGTAGTTTTACATCATTTTTAGAAATATAGGTTAAACAATGACATGTGGAATCAGTGCAGCTCGCTTCCGTTGAACTGGGTATAATCAAGTCATCGTGTAGGTCGTGTATGCAATTTTGCTTGAAGAATCAAATCTTAAGCCCATCATGGCTCATGCGCCATAAATCTTAGACCTTAGAGAACTGTGGTACCAGGATAACAATTTCAGTTTTCATGAGGCCCCAAAAAATAAAAAAATGTGTACTATTTAAATACTGTATTGTTAAATTTTTATTGGAAAAATTGTTAGAACTGATTCATATATAATGAAGCATAATATCGTTGTTTGATTATGAAATTCTTCAAAGATGGTAAAAAAGGGACACACGAGTAAGAAACCAGAAATATTTACTACAACACACAGAAGAGGAAAATACACATATATCAACATATAGACCATGCAATAAATTTTTCTCTAGGAAAGAGGCAAACTAAAAATGAATTGAAGCTAAGTTATTGGTACAGAAGAAAAATAAAAGAAACATGAAGAATAAAAGTGATTTAAAAAGTATACATGGAAGGTTTCATAAGGTTTGATAAAGTTGTTACAAGAAATGATCATAAAGGATAATGTACGCCATGAAATCGTGATTGAGAAAAAATAAATGAAATATGATTTGGAGATCAATGAAGAGTTTAAAGAATTCACCACATTCAAAGTTGTATATTAGGATGTTTGATTCCAAGATCCAGAATAAGTGAGGCTATATATATAATTATTTACTCATATTTATACTACACACAAAAGGTCGGATGTACTTTATATTTAGAAATAAATGAGTGTTCAGTATGGGATGATTTGTTCTTGTAACAAATTTCCGGTTAAAATTCCAAGTAATAAAGTTAATAAAGGTAAAACAAGACCGTGATGGGACACGTATTCAAGTTGATTATTGTAGCAAAACATAGTGCAGACTGTGATCACTTATGATTAAATAATGGGTATGAAAACTGAAAAGTGAAATTAAAAATGTTTAGAAGTGGAGAAAAGTGTTTATTTGATCAATGCTATGGAGAATAAAGGAAATTAGATAAAAGGAAGTTGAGTACCAATGAATGTGATGAGGAAATCAAGAAAACAGAGGTTTCATATTTAATAGAAAACCCTGGATGACTACTCATAAATTTTGATCAAGTAATTTTGGAGCTCTCATTTTCCGTTCTCCTACAATTTGGAAACTTAGAGATTTCTCGGAGCACTCTTGGAGAGTGTGACTATTGGTATTTGGATCAAGAAGGTAAGTGAATAGTAGGTACTGCAATATATTTCCTGACCAATAACTATAATGGGTTTTTCTTGCAAGTACTTAGTTGCATGTATGGTTTTATTTCTAGGTTAAATGTGGCACAGTGCCGTGTTCCCCGGTTATGATATGTCATTACATGTGCCACTTCAGATTAACATTGGTTTTTCCTAGTTCTGCCATTTCCTAGATAGCCATGGTAATGTAGTTTTAATTTTAGCCATTGTGTTCTCATGTTCCTCAGTTGTAGGCTGGAGTTGCTCACTCTAGAAGCCTGGTTGGAAAAATACCTGGAACCCTGGTGCTTGGAGTTAATAGTCCTAGAAGCCCTGGTTAGACAAAATATTTTAAACCTGGAAGGATAGTTATGGGTTGGAGTTACTATTTCGCCTGCTGAATAAATGCCTGCAGCCCTAAAGAGCCAAGTAGATACCAATATGGTGATGGTTGTGATTTCTAACCATGACTTGGAATCACTAGTTAATGGTTGAGTTGTTTTTTTCCTCTCCAAAAGCCATGATTTATTTGAAATTCTGATTGTTCATGTTCCTGCCATCTGCGCTTTCAACATTTATGTACAGCCTGCTGAGGCATGAGAGACTGTAGCCCAACTGGTCACAGTCGTGTACGCTGAAGTCCCAAACCGGGTTTTTCTAATAAATCACAATATTCTTTTCCTTGTATTTATATAAATGTACTTGTTATTATGTTGTTTATATGGTTATTATATCATTTTTATTTATATATATATGTAGGTTATGAGTATGTTTTATAAAACATGAGCAAAGTGATCTCACTGTATACTTGATTTGTAATGGAATGAACAAATGAATATATGATAATATATGATAATACAAATAAATTGATATACCACCTTTCTAGAAATTCCCTCTCTCTTTATAAGTATGTATATCTCCATACTTATATGTTGTTATCACCTGTAGGTATCTATTAGTTTCTCCATATGCTTGATGAAATGTCTATCATTGTTGCAGGGTCCAACTGTGTCATCGATCAAGTGTTTTCATTAGTACCACGCCCGTTGTTATTTATCATTCACAGTTCATGTGAGTTCTTGGAAAGGTGGCTCAAGTCCTGGCTCCTGAAATTGCAGCAAGGCACCTAAAATGGACATGAATTATCACTTAAAAAATGTCCACCATTGGGATGGCCCAGATATGGGAGCAACTTGGAGGGTTCTAGCTCACAATATTGTCTTATCATGGGAGTGACTGTGTATTTTAGTGCAAGATATGTGTGCTCTTTAGGAGTTAATCACCTAGAAAGTTTGGTTGATCCTATGTGTTTTGTAGGCAGGACTCAGGTTTCAATTTTTTAACTTAAATTCAATTTTATCCTTCAATTTAAAAAAATAAGAAGAAAATAGCTCAGTTATACCTCAACATTTATTTAATGGATACATATGTGCAAAGTCATTACAAGAGCATGTAAGAAATTTCATTTTTACAATAATTTGTTAGACTAGAAATTACAAATAGAATAATACTAAAGCCACCATAGAGGAAATTTATTAGTTAAGAATGCATGCTTTCTTGTAAAAGGTTAAAAGTTCAAATTAAAAAGGTAGAAAGTGTGATACATATATAGACCAACTACTAAGTTTAATACATTTATCCATATTTATATGTATATTTTCATAAAACTGACCACATAAAATAAAAAAGCAAACTTATCCTAACAATATATCAACAAGATGTGATTCCACTATTTGGCTTAACTAGACATATTACAATTCTTCATGATATTTATATGAAGAAAAAAACACGTAATTCTACAACATATTTATATGAACATTTTGCAAATTTAGCAATATGTAGGAAATAATTTTACAAAAAAATGTATCACACCAACATTCGAGGTTCTCCGCTCATTCAAATATGATGTACCACTAAAATCGATCTTCCCCACCTACCCAAATTACATCATATTAACCCAAGACAAAATAATCACAAAACTTAAGGACAAGCACACTTAAATAGAAAAACTATAAGGTAAAAAGCAAAGAAAAGAATATAAATTTCAGGGTGTTTGTTAAATAAAACTACACATTTTAAAATAGAGATATGTTTTTCTGCAATGCAGAACAATAGAATTACAGTATAGCCTAATATTTACTATCCAAGACAGAAAATATTCACATATTTAATCATGGAGGTAACCTTCAAGTATAGAATATTATGTATTCATGTTAATAGAATTAGTTTAGACGCTTCCCTAATTTTCATAGTTAATCAATTTGAAAATATTCTATATGTTGTATATAATGTTGTGTTTTACACTTAATAATGAAAATCTTAAATCTCTACATTTATATATATTAAAAAAAACTTGAAATTGACTTAAATACTTTTATTATTTATTTATTAGATTAGTTTATGTATATTAACAAAAACTTCAAAAGTGAGTGTGATTATCTTAATTTCATATTTTTATCTCATTTACAAATAAGAATTTTAATTTATAATTGTCTTTTCATATACTAATGGGTCAATCGTAGCATGTAGAATTTTTTGACAAATGATTAGCATATGACTAAGCCTCTCAGAATTTAATATTAATGTCGTGACATTAATGAATATGAATTTAAAGTATTTTTTTAAATTTAATTGAACTATGTAATAAAATATTTTAATCCTTAGTTCACTAACTAATTATAATGCTAATGTTTTCTATCTTACTATTTTCCTAGAAAATAAAATAAAAGACAGATAACAATTTATAATTAAAAATTATATTTATTAAATGAGAAAATGAGAGATTGGTCAACCACATTGATGTAGAATTTTCCTTTTTATGTGCTAGTATATGAGGTAAATTTTAAAAATATAAAATGAAGATATGATTATGTAATTTTGCAGTTCTAATATTTAAGTCAAGAGAAGATATACAATGATATGAATTTTAAAAGTTTTTTAATGTACAATATTTTATACTGTAAGATTTTCCATGATTTTCCATATTTATATACTTCTTAGAAGATTGCCACATTTACCATCTACCTCACTGGAACCTTAACATTATATATACCAGAAGATTTGCCATTGACAGCCTTAAAATTAAACAAATTAATTCTCATTAACATGGAATCATACAGTATAATCTATCATGGAAAATTTCATTGGATAGACAGAATATTATATTAATACTAAACAATCAAAATGAATGATTTATTTTGCCTACCCTGCAAAACATATATCTATGTTTTCCATACATGTAGGTTGTTTTATTCATGCATTTTTCTCAAGTTGTATTATTTTTTTATTTATTTTCTGAAGACAGGCTTTAGAGAAATAAGTATGCTGAAGCATATTTCTAATTCATCTCTCACTTGAAGTTAACATAATAATTGTAAGATAAGGAGAAGAGATTATGCTGGTGGGGAGGCATCATACCCAAACAGAGCTATACTGTAATGCTGAAAAGATCCTAAGTCATCAGAATGTTTTATATGATGAGTCCATATTATACAGGGCAGTTTCTGTAGCCAGTAGGCTGGCAGCAAGAAGGGTAGTCGTGTCCTTGATGGGCTCCAATACCTTTCTTCTTTAAAAGGGTTCTGCTATAACCCTAGTGGAATTCAACATTATTCGTTGCTCCAAAATTACCCGATCAAAGCAGTTATGGTAGTTGTTTCTAGGTCAAGATGGAATCCAACACCCATTTAGCAAATTCCTGCCAGTAACCTAGTTCTAACATTGAGCCAAAGAACAATTCATGATAAAACCTAAGTTATGCAACAGCTGGTCAACCAACATAGACTTTATATATATAACTGATAAAGGTCTAAGTGAAAGTAAGTAGAGAGAAGGAAATTCCATCCAAGGTAGTGTTTTAGGGTAAAACATATATTTTTCCTATATTGGGCAGACTGCCCCATGTTTCCTGACTAAGTATATAGGAATGACGAGGCCAACTATTTTAGGTTTAAATTTATGTATACATCAGGACTGAATATATGGATTAAAAAAATTCTAAAAATGAAGGGACAAGGGAATAAAAAGAACAGAGAGTGTGAGAGATGGAATTTATAAAGAAGTGGAAGATTTGTACTTTACAAAAGGAGGTAAGAGTTGTGTGATGTGAATAATAAGCAGATGTTTACTCGTTTTCATTTTTTATTTCTTGTAATAGATTTACATCAATGATGTATACACTAAATAATGCGGTATGAAGTCATGTAAGATGCAATGGATCTAAAGATCATACTAAATACATGAAATAATACTTACATAAACCTATTTAAAGCAATATAAACATCTCAATTAATAATTAAAGTTTCATAATCTGTACAATTAAAGTACATGATTAGAAATTTGAGATTCCTGATCACAATCAAGTTCTATAATAATAAAATTTTCATTTCCACTATAGTAAAAATCTGACAAATATCAATTTTTATTTCTCCATCACCAAGAACAGATCATAATGATGAAAGATGAGTTTTCAACAAAATTTAAATATACGTGACCAAGATTCTCCATAGAAGTACCAAAATAATCACCATATGCTTTTAGAGAATTGGGAGATCACTTGAAAGCCACAAACTCCAACCAAAACGGAGGTAAATAATTTTGTACTTTTCTAATTTAATAATCCTATCGTACTCATCTTTTAAAATCTTCTCCAAAGGTGCAATTGTTGTTATAATACATTTATACTATATTTAACTCAACGCCCAAAAAAATAGTTACCATTATCTACCTCACCATGCTTATCATTTTTATACATTATTAATGATATCATGCTGCTCCCACAATGACACCCAAGATAGCCCAAAAATGAAAAAGACTTTTAATTTTTGGGACCTAAAATGTTGTCATGGTTCAACAAAGAACGTCCACAGAACCCAAGAAAGTTTAAAAGGTGCTAAGAATGTGATCCAAAAGCCATACAGGGCTTGGATAGCCACGAGAATGTGGGGCACTCATGATTAGGTTTGATTTCATTTATTTAATTTACATTTGTGGTCGCAGGTTGGTAATGTGAAGCCATTTTCACAAACTCAGCAACACAGAGCAGCTTTCCAGCTTTTATTATTTTTTTTTCACCTGTAGTTATGCATGCTCATATGACTATTTTTACTGAGATAGTTAAAAAAGAAATATAGTATATCAAAAACTATAGCACACTGAAATTCAACTAATATAACTGAAAAGTCCCAACTTAGAGAAATAATACACCTAAATTTAACTAATAAAGAATAATTTAAAATTCAACTAATATAATTCAACTAATATAATTGAAAAAACTGCACTGTATGTAGAAGCACAATTAAATGAAATAATATAATTATAAGTAAAACTAATTAAATTTAGAATTGTATAATTATCCAATTGTGTAAAGATTTAACCTAAATTCACAAATAGATTGTAATGAGAGAAAACCTAACTTGGTGTAAAGATTCAGTAAATTCAATTACAACATAATAGTAAAAATCCTAACTACAGTAAAAGATTCATGGAAATTCCACTATAATATAATAAGTAAAACCTAACGCAAGGAAGCACACTCCAATTGAATTCATCATTACAAAGGCTCTTAGCTTTGATTGCATGTAGAGTATTTGTCACTAAAGAAATTAAGCATCGACAAACCAATCGTAAACAATCAATAGCTGATAATTTTCAGTAAATTTACCTAATATTCGCAATAAGAATGAAATGTAATGGAGAGAATTTTCTTTATAATGTAAAATTGATAAATGTATTAGCAAAACATATATTGCGTTTCATCAACAATGTATCATATGTCATAAGCTCTTCAAATAATACATGAGCACTGTATCTTTATGATATAATATATCACCAAGCAGATTCCAAACTGCCTAGGTCTACTTGAGGGAGCAAAGAGACACAGAACAATGAATTGCTATTAAAATTAATAAAAAATTCCATAATATCATCAATACCTTGTTCTTTGATCAAATAC
Organism: Pinus albicaulis; assembly: GCA_034641835.2. Classification (NCBI taxonomy): domain Eukaryota; kingdom Viridiplantae; phylum Streptophyta; class Pinopsida; order Pinales; family Pinaceae; genus Pinus; species Pinus albicaulis. The sequence continues at coordinate 1,527,762,810 of CM076579.1, forward strand.
TTCACCTTCACTAATGTTGTCACCATTTGCTGGAATATTCTGCTATTAATGACCCCAGGAATGATCATGCAAAATCTAAGTTTCGCATTATATTATTGTTGTACCGCAATTTATAATGAAAATAATAAGCATCGGGAATGAGACATTATTTTATAATATAGTAGATAGATATATTGTATACACCATTTAAATATTCGTATATATATATTTAAATTATTTATATATAAGAACATCAGAACGATACTTTCGTTAATTGATATATAAACTATAATCGTCATCGATATTTACATGATAATGTTGCTGTTTCAAAGAAAACATACATCAGAAAGGCACGTCTGCTCCGCCTTCTATATGTGGTGTTGGACACGTGCTCATCTTTGGCCTCTTTGGTAACATCTAGATTCGTTAACATATTTGATACCAGCATTGACTATTTCAATGCCCTGGATGAGGTCTGAATCGATATGGATTACTTGATTTCTCCAAACTTCGATTCCACTATCATTTTCTATCCATTCGTCAAGTTCAATTGCTTGAATTCAAAAGATTCATTCCTTTCCATACCTTAAAGCGAGTTCATATATTTAAACGAAAGTAACGAAGAAATCATCTAAATAATTGAAGAACTAAAGATATGCCTTGAAATGAAGCATCAAGAAAATTTAGCAATCAATTTAAGGAATTGAGGATATTTAACTTCCCAAAGAAATTTCTCCCATAATCAATATGTATTTTCTCCTTAAACAATATCATGAATTTGGCGATAAGTAATAATGCCAGACATCATTTTCCTCATTCAGATAATTCATGTTATATTAATCGCATCTAACATAACGTCAACATAGCAAATATGAAAAAATCTGAATCAATATCAAGATCCAATTCAATATCCTGTTGTCTTCAATCATATTTATTATATTCAACCAGATAATAAAGGCAAAAAGTATCGCACGAATATTGTTCTTCCTCTCCACCAAAGCACTGCTTTTTAACAGACCATAAGTCAAAGAAATGTAAGAATTATGAAGAATGAATTGTAGTAAATACTATCACCCATCAAAAGAAAGAACATGACTAATAAGAAAGATCCAATACCCTAAAATATATGGCTATGCAAGTGAAAGAATCAATTTTATTCACTCCTTTATATGTATTAGAGCATACAAATCTATGGGACTAGGAAACCATTTCTATTTCGTTATTACTTAGTATAGATAAATTTGTTTTTTAATCTTTATTATCATAGGGTTTGAAGTTTTTAACAATGTGTTATGTATTTACAGAGATTTTTGATTTGATCCACTTGTTTTTGTTTCGCATTTATAGTCTTATGAAACTACATAGAGTCTCAATTGATCTATTGCGGATGTTACCACGTGCATATATGTATTTAAATGGCCATGTTGTTTCATGTTTTACCGAATAAAGTTTTGCTTCTATTGTTTCTTATGACTATGTGGTTGTGTTGTTCATAGCACCCCCATTGATAAATGCCATTTCTCCTGTATTCATAAAAATTTAATAAAGAATTAGAAAATCCTATCTAATTTTAAGATCTGCTTTTATTATGTTTACCAGTTTGTTCTCTAGAGTCATTAAATAAAGACACACATAGAAGTAAGAAGTGAACTTATAATAGGTTATAGCTGAAAGAAGATACATATGAGATATGTTAATGCATCACAACTAGTTCAAGTTAGCAAAACTTATTCACGTCTAGTTATATCATGAGGGTTTATATAATGTGGGAAAATGTTGAGAAATATTTTTTTTTTTTTTGTAAATGCTAGAGGCAAGACTGATGCAGCTACATGTCGCTTATATTAGAGTGCACACTAATATAAAATATTTAAAAATTAAGCAACATAATATAATACAATCTTTAATTAAAATTAAATAAAAATCAAGGAAGCATAATATAATACAATCTCTGATTAAAAATTAAATAAAACAAGAAACCATAGTAAACAGCTTTGTCATTTATATCACAATCTCACATGCTGCGTCATTGGCACAGACTCAATCTATTTCATCTCTTTTCACAGCCCCAAAGCCTGACAACATAGCTAGTCCGTATTTTTCTTGTTACAGTAATCCCATATGCTTTTCTACCTCATTCAGATCCTCCTCAATCTATCCCAATCGCCACCTTCCTCCCTTGTAATTCTCATGTGAGTTGTTATTGTTTATTTGTTTGTTTTCAAAACAAATTTACATATCGCTTTCGATCCTCCCAATCTACCTCAAATCCCCTTCATCATTAGCTTTCCTTGTCGTGGAATTGTTGAGTTATTCAAAGTTGTTTTCAAATAAATGAATACTTTTTCGTTGATCTCTCAATCCACCCTTGTTTGCATTTCTCTGGTTTTTATCTCACCAGAATTGTAGAGCACAGGTTGTTTTCAAATGAAGTCTGGGAATAATTTCAAGCTTTTTTTAGTTCTTCCTCGAACCTCATAGAATTAATGATTATAAAATCACCACATCAACTAATGTAATCATTAATCAGTAAAATCACTAGGTTGAACTTGATCCACATCATTATTAGTTCATCATGTCATATATTATAATTATTCGTATCAATGGATCCCACACCATCACTTATCATTAATAATGGCGTGGAATCTAATAAAATATCTCCATATTTTTAAAAGTTTTGTGACCCTTTTAATTTCTATTGTACAACACTTGGAACTACTACTTTCATTAGCAACATTTAGAATCAGTTAAGAACGGTTATTTTTATAATAGCCACTAATTTCCCACAAGATGCAAGAGGTTAAATAGATTATTAAACTATCTATAATTGGAAGTTTGATTTTATTTGAAAATAATAATTTGTATTAGATTTAATTATTTATACATTTGTATTGTTGCAATATAAGAATTAAATATGATAATTGAAATATCTTATGATGAAAGTATCATATATAATTTTATCACTTATTTATCACTAAAGATTAAATCATTTGCATAAAATAGTATTGATTGAAGAATGGGTACTTTCGCTAAAACAAATTGTAAATAATTAAAATATCTTTGCTCTGTTTCAAGAGGCAAATCTTGTTTTACTTTTTGGAATCTTGTTAATAATTCTTTTTAAATGATGTTTTGTCAAATTGATAATTTATCTTTACTGAATAGAAATTTAATACTGACATTTTAATAAAAATTCAAACGATAATTTCATAATTTTTAATTTGTAATCAACTAGAGATATACATGTTTTTTTAATGTTTATTATAGATTATATTTGATTTTTATATTTATCTAATTTTATTAATCCCAAATTTACTTTTGTTTTTATATTTTTTAAATTGTAATATTTAGAATTTATTTTATTTTATTTTTAAAATACGATATCGTATACATTTAAAATAAAAGAAAATTTTAAAATCAGAATATCATAATCTTGAGAAAACCTAATATTTAATTCCACAAAAATCTTTAAGAACATATGCACATGCTAAAATGAGAATAACTAATTGTCAAAATACTCCTCGTCACGAGCAAATGTCTCATTGATTGTCAATACTTATATGATGTTGAAAGTGATGATCATCCATATATTATTTATGACTGATATGATGTTCATAACAATTTAACAACAGCCAAAACCGAGAATTTGATTACATATAAGTACCACATCAAAGGAAGAAATGTCAATTTAGTTGTGTAAAATTGTTGATAATGTTATTCTATCACAACTTATGTATCTTTATAATGATTGATTACTTTCATTAATTTACATCATAAATGCATACTGGATCGAGCACGAGACACATTTTATATATAGATATTGATATAAGAATTGCACTAAGTCAAGAAAATAATTTCACCACCTGGGATATTTCCAAATCGTGATTACGAAGAAAATCTCGTTAATATCAAAGATTATTAATTTTATTTCATCTATACTGAAAAATGCGTTTATCAGCTTTTGACGCCTAATCCATGATAACTTTACGCTGATAATGGCGAATATAATTCATATGCAACCAAGTACGATGAAGAAATTTATTTTTTAAATGTCTCCACCGTAAGTAAGCCACCATATAGATAGTCCGAAAGATATACCTCAAATACATCATCATAAAAAGGCTACAAGAACAGGCATTTTTTGTGCAATCATCTGATATCAAACTAAAGTGAAGGGAAGTGGCAGCAATGGACATATAACTAATTCAAACACATTTTTGTTGACTAATAACTTAGATAAAATTAAGACAGTGGAGTTTAAAGTACAAGCAATTCCGAATAAACAAGGTACCCATAGCTAATAAATGAAAATGCACCACATGTACAATGCAGTACAAATAGACAAAGAGATAACCTCAGTGCTTCGTATGACATATTTATACCCCAATACTATATACAATACAAAATCTGCTACCAGGATCCTCGATAAAGAATGAATCCAAAGAACGGCACCACCAAACAAAGTGATGTACTAGTCAATCCTCCTTTTATGAGAGAACCAACAAAGGTCTCCTTTAATGTATTTCCAACAACACAGTGACAATTGAACTCCAAAATATGCTCATCATCACGAATCAAACCCACAGAAGTAACTATATTAGAGAACCCAAATTTTTTCCAATCATCATCAACAATGGAAATAAAATTCCAGACAAGTTGATAAGCTATCATAGTAGTAATGAGACCAACGTAACCATCATGAGATTCGAATGAAAGAAGAAATAAGGATATTTATTTTGTTGGATAATCCAATTAATTAAGGTAAGTCTTTCAATTAAAGATTTGGAATCAAAAGACTAATCATATTGTAAATTATTTAAATAAGATTTTTAAAAATATATGAATTTATGGCACCAACAAGAAAAATATAAAAAACTATCATTCTCAGAAAGTAATAGTTATATCATCTAAAATATATTTATATAAAAAAAAATATCAACATAATCTGAACTTAAGTTTCAATTCTTCACCTGAAAGTTTAATTGGCGAAAATTATTAAATTGCAAATATGTGGCAGTGATGATCAAGGCTCTTCATATTTTTTTTTTTTAAGATGGACTCAATCATTTAATCCAAAATTTGTAATTTTCATATAATATTATATATGAATTGAGAATTTTAATTTAACACTCAAAAAATATTGCATAAAACATCCCAAAACAAACGAGATATATGACAGATGGAGAATTGTAACGTTAAAAATATAGAAGAAATACACAACAAATCAATACACCAAGAATTTCACAGAGAGATAGATTCGTGAAAGAATAGACAGAAAGGTTTGTTTATAAAGTATTAACGCTCTTTTCGTTCTATTCTCCTTCAATAGCTATTATAAACAACTATTGCTAAAGATGCCTGTTTTGAATTGTAGAAGACATACAACTGATTCATTATTGTTGTCACAGCATATAGATGTTGAGTGGTAAAATATGATTATACTATACTCTCTTAATTAGATGTAACAAGGATCACATCCAAAAAGCTTTTATATCATAATTATAATCCAATAACATTTCAGGTAAAACAAGAAGATAAAGGAGGATGAGAAAGATCCAGATTGCCTATGAAAAGGAACCAACAAACATTTGAGCAACAGAAGGGAATAGATATTATGAAAGATCCAAAGATATGAATAATGCTATTCAATTATCAAAATACGAGATTCAGATACATAAATTTGTTAAAAATTTGAATAATTCTTCATTAAAAATTTATGAAATTTATTTAGAGTATATAATCTTTAAACAAAAATATATTGTTACCTAAATGAAGAGAGACTATTATTTTTTCAATTATAAAACTAATGCATAATTTTTTCAATGAAAATTCATAGACGCCTCCTTACAATTGACAATTTTATAATTAAAAATATTAATTTCACATACTCCACCGTAAGAATTGTTAGAGATATATAAATAAATAATATTACATAAATATATTTAACTAAAATAAAATATTTACGAATATATTAAATATTAATCATATAAAGGTTTTCCTAAATTCCTCACCATCACATTCAAGTCTGGGAATTTTCTCTACAAGATCAAATAATTTGTTCACCAAAAGACCTGATATAGTTAGATTTATTGGCCTGACAGCTCTAAGGTCAAATCCCTCTCTATAAAACACAAGTCATAGAAGGTCAATTAAACATTCCATATTGTAGTAAATCCCATAATTCTTCAGTTTAATTTTAACCATTTATATTTAGTTGAAAATAAATCAGAATATTTAAAAGAAATATAAGAATACCAGAAGTTCATAATAAATTAGAATGACTGGCATCATATTATGTTTCACTAATTTTCCTCAATCAAAAAAATCAATACAAGGGAGAATTCAAAATATAATTAAAAACCCAGACATTTAATGGCCCCAATATAGTAACTACAGACGGGTAATTTTTCAAATAAGTCTATAAAGCCTGCAATAAAATTGACTATTAAAAGTATTTAATTGGCTATCTACGAACTTAATATGAATTTTTAAAATATATCTATATAAATATAGCTTTTACCATATATTTAGGAATGAAACATAGAAGGATCTCAGATACATATGATTTTTGATAAGATGCACCAAATAGACGTCTTCATCATCAATTAGTTAATTAAATGCTCTAATTTTTTCTTGTACCTATTATGTTTGCAATGTCAACTGTTACAATCCTCTAACATCGCTAATTCCATTTTAAATTAATCAACAGATAAGAACCATGTTCTTCATCAAACATCAATTTTCATAATAATAAACTAAAGACCATAATATTTTCATTAAATTGCGCAGTTCACCATAAGTGTTGAATTTTCTGACACCTTCTAAAAAACTTCATTTCAATTTCTCTTTTAATAACTGTTAATTACCTTCCACATCTTCACGTTCTTTAGCGTCAAATATTTAGATCCAAAAAAATGCTGAAGATAGTTTGATTATTTATTTTCACTAAAATAAAAATTTCACGTTTGTTCATTTCATTTTAGAATCATCAAGATAAGATATTTAATTAAATAAAGGAGTCCAAAGATAATGTTCAAGATTTTACCTTTTTCTACAGGCCACTAAATAATATTTTGTAAAATTGCATCTGATAGCATTTCTGAATCCATAACAATGAGTTCAGTTGAACGATTGAAGCCACCTCCCACCACGATCCTATAAGCATATGAACTTCATTGGAATTTAAGGGACCATATGATCTCATAATTCCTAATCCTTTTGACATTATAAGCCTCATGAAAATTTTGAAAGCAGGTTGTAATTTCTTTATAAAAAGAAAATTATCAACCTTTATTTGTTCGATTCTTTCCATTATAGTAGCATCATATATACGTCTTTAAATTAATTCTTTCCAACTGCAAGAGTAGCTAAATGTTAATTTCAGAATTTTAGAGGTAATCCATTCCAACATTCTCATAAACTCATATGACCACATATGATCATAGACCCATACACCCCACATTGCATGATTTAATTTTAGATTTTCGACTACTAGTAAAATCGTTAATAATAACCACACCATAAAATCAAGGTTTATTATAAATCACATACTTTTAACACTGCTATCTTTTAGTATACATCGGGTGATCAACATGGACAACCATATCGTATTAGAGCAACATTTATATCAGGTATAAGTCATTGACACTTTGTTACTTGTTACCAGAAGGCTTGTATGACCTTTTTTCGCCATGATATCTAGTCACAAGATTATGCTTCGTTAGGCTGGGGACGTTTTCCACCAAGTGTCATGTACATTAAAGTATAATCAAAATATATATTCATTTTAAATTGTGTAGAGTGTTGAAATATAAATTTTTCATATGGTCCAACCATCATTTTTATGCTTGTCATGGGGAGATGGATTTTATAACTCATGCTAGTTATTTTGACATTTTTCTCAAAAAAAAAGATCAATTTTAATGAAATGAAGTAGGAAAGAGTTTAGATTCTAACTACTTCCAAAATTTTCTAGACTTTCTCAACAAGGCTGACATTTATATGTATTGATGATTATTTTTAACTGATGAAACCAACTTCCTGCAAACCAATCCGTTGATTGCTTCCAGTGACACATCTCTGTTTATGAACATGATTTCATCATCATACCCACCAAATCTTGGAAAATTTATCCAAATAAAATTTCACCAATCACATAGCTACATTTACTGCATTTTTTTCCTTGAATTGATCTACACAACCATTTTTTGAACTTGATAGGGGTTGGATTTACAGAAAATGAATAGAAATTTTTGTTCACATGATGATTTCAGAGGCTATTATATGTTTAAAAGCTTATTTACTTCTTCATGAAGGAAAAGGTGATATATTTCACTTTCTTTGGATAGAACCATAATGTTTCTTTCTTGTGAAGATGATCAAGGCCGAATGTCTTTCTTAGCCTTCAATTCTTATAGAAAGAGACAGGTGAATCATTGCTTTTGTGTGCTCTCTGTATAGACTTGTATATTCCCTTTATTCCTCCTAATGATTTCATCTCAGTTCAACCTTTTTAATGTCAAGTAACATACTGAGTACAACATGAATTTTCATCTCAGAGACTTTCAAGATGCCAAATTTCAAATCTTCATCATTGCTTTTACAAGGTATTGTATGAGATATTCCAAATTGATCACAATGAATTTTTTTCACCTAACAACAAAAGATGAAGACCTTTTTTAGAAATGTTCATAAAATACCTGTAAACTTTAAGAAAATTAAACGCTGTTCAGCCTTCACCATTTCCCCCCGCTTTCCTTCTACCTCCCCATGAATATTTTCTATAGGTATAGCCTCATGCCATTTGAATCCTTAACTCTCCATATTAGTAAGTATAAAATTTGATGAGATGTGAATAAGGGGTATTACCAAATTTTCATCTTGAAACATAGTATGTCTGAACCCAATAGACCTGTGGGCTGTGTGTGAACCCAGGGATGTGATCTCAATCATTATTTAAGATTCTCGTTGTATCCTTGGATCCATCTTTGCTGTGTGTGTATATCACCCAGATATTTTCAACCATCAGAGTTTTCTTGCCTGTGTGAGTCTTATTCCGTTGAGGGTTTTGGAGTCACTGTGAGATTTAAATTTTTGTCCACCATCAACAATATTAGGATTGTTACCTATCTTAGGAGCTCCCAGGAGAATTAAAGGGTCAACAAAGCACATCACATCTACATTTTGTGAGGATGTTACTATTTTATGGATGTACTTTTTGTTCAGTCACATCAACAATCTATCACTAATCTAAGGATGTTTGTGGTTTTTTGAGGTCTCAAGGAATACTAGATTACCCACTTTAAAACCTGTAATCATGATCACCATTATGTTAGTATCCCTTAATTTGTTGATTAAGCACTGTTTAAAGGAAAATATTAAAATATTATTTGGAGTCTCATCCTGCCTCTCCTGACCTTAGAGGGTTTGCGCCTTCAAAAAAATATGAATTGATATGTTTAGGTTTTTTGATTTTAGCTACAGTGCTTTAGGTTTGTTTACTTGTTTAATGGTGGTTGTCAAACAGAAACACAGGATAGAAGAGTGTTTATACCATTAGGATATGGAGACTGTGAGAAATGAACAAACACAAGTCAAGGATTTTCCAGAGGGCAAATTATAAGGGAAAGCTAAATGACTTTGCGCTAGTGAGTATGAATATTAAATTGTGTACAAAGTAGGTGAAAACAAGTAATTACAATCCTTTGTCAAACATTACCAAGAAGGGATTTTTAGGAACACTATGCATGAATACAAACAACAAGAAGTGACAATTATACTTTTTGAACAAACTACAGAAAGAAAACATCAAGGCAAATAACGTTAGCAAAACCTAGAGAGTACAATAAACTTAGAAGTTCTAGTGATTTCACCTTCGTGGAAGAACATCTATGACAACATATATATGACCAAAATGGGACTTTTAATTTCTTACTTACAATTACAGAAACTTCAAAGCATCCTGTGACAGTGATGAGTAAAGGAATTATGAATTTTCTAGCAAACTCAATTACAATATTTTCTAGCAAAGACCCAAAAATAATGTTTAAGTGATTCTTAAAGAGGCAGTATACAACTATAAACTAATTTTAAGATCAAACTCTGCTGAATCATTCTTTAGATAACATACAACATAGAGACAATTTTAAAACTCTCTAAACTCACCTACAGAGGGAAAAAAACATGTGAGGCAAGAAAAGAAGGGCATAATTAATGTGCCTTTGACAACATACTCATATAAAATTTCACTTCTGCCTAGAAGAGAAAGACTAAAAATATGTTCAATAGAATACATACAAACAGAGAAAGAGACTGTCCATGTTCATGAATCCTGAAAAAGTGCTGGGATCCACGTTGATATTTAGTCCAAGAGAATAAGTACACAGCAAGCCAAAACTCTTACAACCCACTATGTCACTTCAACAATTGTCCAAACAAATGAAAAATGAGTCCTAAAGCAAGATATTTTTCATTTTTAAAGGACATCCCCAACCCTATTCAGCTTTTATGTCATTAATTGCCTGAGAATATCATTTTTTTCCATTAAGACCATGCAAGGCCCAAGGAAAAAAATATCTAATGCAATAAATGAAAATAACATCTAACACTCATCTTGGAGTGATTTTCCAAAAATCCCCAAAATATCTATTTTCATAAATTGTATCTTTCTTTTTAATTTTTAGGCACAACATTGAGGTCTATGCATGACTGTGACTGAAAAATATGGTCACCTTGCAATCGAGTTTTTAAAGGCCTCTGGGATGTCCAAGGAGCTCCGTATAGTTTCATGAAAACTTGTCGTGCTATAATTTCAAAATGTGTTTAGCTGTTCATCTGTGTCCATTTTGCATCAAAAATATAACCCCCAAGACTTATTAGGAAAAAGTACACCTCCAAACAAAAGGCACTTTGGTGAATTTTTACATGTTTTTTACTCCTGAGGACTCAAATCGATCCAAATGATCTGGGAATTTTAAAAGGACAAATGACAAGATGAACTCAAAATTTTGTTCAATCCTCATCAGTTCAAAAAATATAAATTTTATGTGATTACCAACTGACCCTAAAAAAAAAATAAAGAAAAAAAAAATTCATAAGGAAGAATGCCCAAAGTTGGATTTTGTCTTACCCATTATGTTTGGGAGACTTAGAAGCATTAATCTCAGGGTTCTGGCCATTTTCTTTGTTTTCAGCCTCCTCTAGGGGATTTTCCGATTACATCTTTCTACCCATTTTCTGCTTTTTTAATGCCTTTAACATTACACCGAGAATCGCATCCTCATTATCAGACTTATCATTACCATTTATCATTGCCTCTCATCATTACATTTGATTACTTCTCCATGTCTTTGAAAACCATATAACTCTTATAAACTGACAGGCAAGTGATATAATTTATATACAAACTTTATGCTAACGAGTTGAGAGAGTGCAGGCACGGCCAAGGAGAGGCTGCCAGTGTAACTGATGACCACCCCTCAATATCTAGAAGAAAACTACTTTAATGCACCTTCTTACTGAGTCAATTTTAAATAGTGAGGGTGAATAAGGATCAAACTGTTTTCAAAGGAGGAAAGAGAGATTTCAGCTTCAGATGTGAGATGCAGTACCAACCAACAATAACCACCCTGAATGAATTCTTGTTTTTGACCGGTATTTTTTGTTGCATGAGGAGGCTAATTAGTGCTGCCATGAAATTAGGTTTCACCTTGTGGTTTTTAATTTTCTAATTAAAACACCAAAAATTTCTCCAGGGTTATAAAATTTGCTCATTTAGTATTGCTGAAAACTGTAAGTAAACAAAAATATTTTAAGATGATTTGAGGAATTTAGGGTGTAGGAGGCCTTCCTGCCACACCAGTGCCTGTGTGAATGATATCAGGTTGGGATGAAAGTACCAATCAAGCCAAGCTCAGTTTTGCTGGCACCTGCAAACACACAACATTACATGCCAGTTATTAAAGAAATTTAAATGGAAAATCACTATGTAGTAATGCTCCACCTGCCACTTAACCGCCTAACACTTATCAGAATTTTGCTCAAAAACTCACACTTCTTCCCTTTTCTTTTCTTTTGAAATTTATAGCAGTTTCCTTCCATAGTAGCATGATTAATAATAGTTGCAGAAATGAGTTCTATAGGTGTATATTTATTGAAGCAAACTACTCAATGTCATACATTTTTCCTTTTCTCACTAAAACCTTTATGCTTTCTTCATTTACAGAACGATATTTGAGATGGCTCTTCCCTTTTATCTCAAACTAGAACATGCTTGTCTTGATGATTTTTTTGTTTTTGTTTATATACCAAAGATCTCAAACCTTGTGATTTTTAAAATACTTAACTCACTCCTTCAATTTGGTTAGTGTAGTTTGTTAGGAGTCATGCAATCGTCTTTTGATCATGAGGTTTTGACCATCCATTTTGCCATGTTAGCCTTAAAACTTCCTTTACTCACTTTGGTGTTCACACTTTTTTTCTCATTCAACTTAAAATTTATTAAACATCTGAGGGGGCTTTTCTATATGACTGGCTAAAAGCTTTCTACATTCATATTTGATGAGCTTCAACTATGTTTTACCTTCTTTGTACTTATGAACTTGTAGCCTATAAACAAACTGTTTTTCATCGATACTTCTTCATGTTTTCATTTTTCAGAAAAGGATACACCACTTACACCCCTGAACTCATGATAGTGGGAAATTCTCAAAGTTTTTTCATATCATATGAGTTGAAATCGATAATTTAACTTTCTGCACACTTTCCAAAAACCTTGAGGTGTCTAGTAACGCTTAAGATAAATTATCATATGTCTTCTAAGTTTCTCATAGCCTTCAAGTTCATTTACTTCTATCCGCTATCACTTTTTTATCAAGAATACCTAACTGCCCTCCAGTACTGATAGCTATTTTTGTGGCCTCCTATTAGTCATTTCTGCATTTGATCAAACGCTTGCACTACAGTGACCTTCAAAATAAAAAACCTGTTTTAAGTGCCGAAGTGTTTTGTTCTTTCCTTTGGCTGAAGATGTCTTTAATCTATAATATCTCCGGTCTTTACTATAACTTTTCACCAGGAATTTTCAACACTTCTGCAAAAGTGTCAAGCTATCCATTAAATGCTAGAAAACTGAAACTGAATAGGTCTTGAAATGATTCCTTGAAAAATAGAATCAACTTAATCTGGTGAGGTTCTGACTCACTTGAATGAAAATTATTAAGTCTTCAAGTAAAAACAGAGTTTGACAAGCAGTGGCCGAAGATCCAAAACCAAATGTAATTGATTAATGGTGAGCCCACAGATAATTCTGAACCATAAATGTTTGACAGAATCAAGATCATGAACAGTGAGAAGCACAGGAACTTATATGAAAGTGGAGATAAAAGAAAAAATAATGAGGTCATAAGGTGAAGAAGGATGAGATATGCAGTGAATCCCATATGAGCTCAGTGAGGGTAATAATTCAAAGAATGGAGAAATGGTATAATAGTGGTGAAAATTTTCATAGGGATAATGACAAAGAGAGATTTCAAAAATTTCAATATCTTAATGTTTTTAAACGAACTATAATATTTAATATTCATATATGTGTACCAATGATGACTAAACATTGTCTCCTTTTTCTTTACTAATGTATCACTCCCCTTGATACCCAACAGAAAATAAACCATCATGTCTATGTCTATGCTTCTCATCACCAAAAGTAATTTATCATCTCCACGGCGAAAGATCTGTGAACCTGTGAAATTGTATCAGGAAGACTTCAAATGGAAAATCAATCCACCTTTCTTCTCATGAAGGAAGAGATATTGAGAGGAAAGAGGAAACAGCTCCCACATTTGTCCTGGGCATCAAACATTCTCTGTGTGCCTGGCAAAATGTCGCAACCTGTTATTTGTGAGAAATAGTTCTAGCCACACAATTTGTTTAGCAACTGAACCATTTAGGAACATACTGACTAGAAAATAATGGTCTTGCGAATAAATGGATTCCTTGAGCATGTTTATTGCACTGTAAGTAATACAACAATGAATAGGTTTATCAAAACACCTACATATCTTGATGGTTCATTTATTTGATAGATGAATGCAGCAACAATAGTGTTGTTATGATAAAGAAATGATCCTTCTTCTTCTCAATCATGAAAATGATATTTCAAGAAATAAATCACCACCATCATAGTTGTTCTCACGATTTCATCATCACCAATATAATAGTATAAAATGTAATGAAAATCTTTACCTTCAAATTATATCAACCTATTGTTATGCTTGAGATACTTGCAAATCCCATGCGTTAATGACCTTGCTTTAGACACTTCTAAATATCTAATTGTAGCATAACTCATGATATTCAGTCTTATGTTAGCAACATAAAGAGGGTCTCATAAGAGATAAATAAGCTGAACCATTATCAGGTCAATGCACTAAGTTTCAAACGAATACCATTATGTTTAATAAAGACTATCTTCCAGCTAAATTTTCTAATACATCTTTAAGATATCATTTTGAGATATGAAATAGTCCTTGGGCTCTCGTTAATCTGCAATCCATGAAATATATATCTTCCGGCATAGCATCTTTAAATTTTTCTTCATATCAAATTTTAAATCACCAAGTAGGAAATTTTAACACAAGATAGTACGATCAACATATATCATTTTAATATTTTTTCCATCCTTTTTTTAAAATATATAATATTTTTCTGCTTCTTTTGAATATGTACACTTGAGTGTACGGTTCAGTTTGAACACGACTAGTCTTCATATCATATCCATGTAAATTTCTATACATGCATATAATATGGTTTCTATTATCTAAATTTTTGTTAATTAAATGTATGCTTTTAAATTTCATTGAAAGAAAATTTATACATTTGATAGATTTTAACTTCATATAGCAGTACAAAACATCTTAATAAGAAGCCTTCTAATTCATAAAATAGTAGTATCATCAAATGATAACTTCATTCTATAGATAATTTCGTAATGCCAATTGTTTATTTATTTCTACTGATCATGATTCATTCATTTTATCTTGGTGCTCATTTAAAGCAATAAATTTTTTATTAGTATCTTTAATTAAATTCAAGTCCATTTTTCATAATTATCAACCCTAATTTTTCATGACATATTTTAACCCAATATATTTTAGATGTACTATATAATACGTTTTTATTCTTCCATGTAAAGAGGTAGAAAAATGTATTATGTAGTCCTTTCATTTTATACTACATCTAACAAAATAATTATTATTCAATAAGATATTTTTTTGTATGAAATGTTAATTGATTAGAATGTTGATTGCATCAACCACTAACCTAAAAGTACCATTTTAAATCAATTAACCTGAATTACTTCTGTCCAGAGTGCTCTTCAACATTCATCACAATGTATTCAGAAACCAAGATACTTCATAAGTGAACTCTGGACTTTTTCATGATTATGAAAGTTATGAGTATCAAATGACACCAACAACATGATCACAATTTATAGAAAATCTAATTATAAATAATTATTTCTTTTATGAGTTTCAGTAGACACTTAGCTTTATAAAGGTAACAAACTTTTTATGAAAACACAAGCAATAAACAGATGCAATTAATTACAGAATTTGGCAATCAAATAATAAGTTTGATAAAAATATACAAAACATGAGATGAAAACATAATAATCCCAAGAATTGCTAGTGTTAGTCTCATAAAATGTATATTTACCTGTAGTGATTACAAGGGTGGTTTCACAACATACATCAACCTTCACTATGAAAACATATACATATATATACCCCTATTATTAAACATGCCTGCCTAGGCTAGACTTGTTTTTTAGCTAAGATACCTAAATTGCTTAAAATATGTTATGTTTCAAGAGATAATCTGTATTACTGTACCATCATAAAAAGAGTCTACTACCTACTTATTCTGCACCTACTATTAATCTTTGACTAATACAAATACCTGTTGATGCTGATGGTTAAATGATTAAGAGGAAGCACGGTGAGGCTGACTCCATTAATCACAAGCTATCCCCACAAGTCAAATTTCAAATATATGCAACAAAATTTGCTAGTAAAATGGCAAACAGACCTCAAAATATACAAAAATAAAGGTATCCCATAGCCGTGTGCAAAAACTGGAGAGATTTTTTAGACAAAAATGCGTCAAAGTTAATGAATTAATTAATAAAACAAATATTCCTGAAACTTTGGTAATGGGGTTACTTTGTTTTGTAACTTAAATTGCTACCTAATTTCCTTTGTTTTTTACTATTTTGAAAAGAATATCCTCCTGAAATTTTTTATGCATAACTTCGTAATTTATTATTTATCCATCACTCATTTATTTGACTTCCAAAAACTAATCAAAAATCCTACCACGTAGTGAAAAATAGATGAGAAGGGGCTATGTTGAACTTTTGCAGTAGTACTGCCATATTTTGCAAGCTATCTATCTTCCCCGACACTCAAGCACTTTCATGAGTAGCCATGGCTAAAAACATGCTTGATCATCTTCAAACTTAGGATTAAAATTTCTTTCTACCATGAAAGCCACATCAAATCCGTAGCAAATATCTACCTTTCAATAGGTGGAGTTGCTACAAAAACTATCAAATTTCTCTGGGAGATTTTGTTTCTTCTAACATTTATTCCCACCTCCAAGTCATTTCTAATAGCCTATACAAGCCCGAATACTAAAAACATTTACTAGCCATAGCATAAGAAAAAAATTATGATGTTACTCATATTCATGGAGTGCCATCAATTTTAGTAATAACGCTAGACCTTCTCCAAAATCTCATCTTGGATCATTTCAAATTGTGTTTCTGTGCCTGAATGGCCTCACAACTTTATATTTCTATTTCTTATAAATTCATTTTTCCTTGCATGGATTCATCAATATATGAAAAGGAAGTTATTTCTTTAGCATTTTTTCCATTCATCCGCAACCTTTATTATAAAAAATCAAGTTGCTTGATATATCCTCCTTCAATTCCTCAAAAGTAATTTAATTTAATTACCTCATTTATAGAATATTTTAACCTGTTTCGAGGAATATCCACTTCACTTTCTCTTTGATACTCAACATATACCTACAGATAACACATACCTGTACATCTAGAGAAAGGCTCATCATGCTATTGACCATTGTTAATTGCTCCTACTAATCACGTTTACTATTGTGCTTTTATCTACAAGCCTGAATATTCATCTATCTTTGATATAAATGCAAAATGTAACAAGTTCTTATGTTTTTAAGCAGAACCCGTATCCTTTTCTATTGTAATATCTTAAAAAATACCCGTATTTTCTCTTGCATCAAACTGCTGTTTCTCACTTCATTTCTTTTGATAAAACACCGAATACCAAAAATTTTGAAATATTTAAATTGTAGGTCTTCCATGCCATAGTTCATAGGATTTTTAATAACAGAATTTAAATGAGATTGATTGAGATGACTATTCTTGTATGAATAGCCTTATTTGAAACCTTGATAGGTTGATTTTCTCAATTCATCATTTCCGCTAATTGTTGCACTTATTGATATTTTTCTTCATAATCATTTCTTACAGATTCAATCCTATTGCAAATATCTTTATGCTTATAATTCATCTACATAAAAAATCACAATCTACGTAGTGAAATGACACCTCCATTGTCGCTTGCGATTTTTATTTCAGAATTAATTCATTCTCATCCATGGACTTGAATTTTGAATATCTCAAAGCCGGTATTTTTCTTTTGAATAAACCACACTATCTTGCCATTCATCGACACTATTGTATCATATAATTTGTCTTGTTTTTTGTATGATACCCGTTATCCACGCATCAGCTAGTACGGCTTTGATGATGAGTCCTCTTTTTTCTCGTCGGAACTTTAGCCGCTTTCCACCGAAATATTTGTGGTGCTTGTCTTCAGTTTAAAATTCGGGAAAATCTCACAGCCACTTTATTTTGTAATTTATTTCAGGATTCATAAAATGTAAAAATAATACTTCAAGAAAAGTCCCACTTGTAATTTTTTTATTGTCGTTATTTAACCGCAATAGTGTAACATCATAATAATAAGATAAAATATGAACCAAAACGGTAGACGAATAGGGATATAGAGTTCTTAATCAACTAGTTATATAATGGCTATTTGACTAAATTAATAAATAATTAATTTCATCAATAAAAACTGTATTTATTATGTATGATTTCCAATGTACCTATTAAAAGCTTTAATTTAATTTAATTTGAAGACAATGTGATTTCCACAAATATAATATAAAATAATTTTCTTTATTTTTTATTTTACAATTTAAAAAAAAAACAAAAAATAAAATAAAAATAAAAAAAAAAATTAAAATCTAAAAGAAAATAATTCGACACAAACCAATTAGTAGACCAAGCATATACAAATAAAAGAAAAAAGAATATAAAAAATAATAACAAAATAAAGCACAATTAATTTCATAGCTAATAATCTGTACAGAATAAACCAAGAAAAACAAAACCAACCTTATATATGAATTAAATAAAATAAAGGACACAAAAAGAAGAAGAGCTCAGCAAACAAATATAAAGGCAAAATACGCAGGGTGAACAAAAGTAAAAATAAAGGCAACTAAGAGTGACATGGAAATCCAATATCTACCCACACTCCACCCACGTCTCCGGTTATACGATAGTGTCATTTTTCGATCTCCAAGGCTTCCTCACCTTATGTGTAGCTGGTTTGACCTTTTAATAATCCCTGTGATCTCAATATAGATGTGATGACTGCTTGACGTTAGCGACCGCCAAGGACCAGATCTAGAAATGTCTAAAGGTCGTATTAGATATATTCTTGAATCTCGATGAAGGATCAACTGTTTCACCAATGTATACGCCCCACAAGAAATATTGTGACTCAGTAAGTAAACAACCATTATCTTTAGGTGTCCTGTCCCTGAACTGCATCATAGGAACCTGGAGGAAAAAGGTTTAATACAAAACATTATGTTTTTTACTATCCTAGTGATCTATCTTTCTGTTACTTACCATTTTGTCAAAGTTTAGATGTCCTAATTCTACTTCACCCAAATTTATCTACCACAAGCAACACCTCTTTATTTTCCCTGAGAACATAGTCATTGTTGTCTGTTTCCCAGCCACCAATCATTCTTCCATGTGATTTGATTTTAAAATTTTTGGTTTTTGTACATATCAATACACATGATCACACACATGATATATACCATGTTTTTTCTGTGTCCATATACATATAAAACATTTTGGACTTAACTTGGCTATTATGACTAACTAATTATTTTAAAAGTATTATCCTTGATATTATTACCAAATGCTTGATTATTTTGTTAATTTTGTTTCATGTTGTAAACTTTTTTGTCTCCATGTGCCCGGAATAGCCAAAGGTCTTACATAAACACTGGCTCCTCATTTGAGTCAACATAAGTAACATATTGCCTGCCTCCTCTTTCTTTCCGTGACCATGCTTTTGTTCATTTTTCTGGCTTATTTCACTCTGGCTCACACTGACTTTCTATGTGCCAAAAGTAATTTAAATTCAAAAAATTATAAATTTATATCCAAAGGAGAAAATAATTTTATACTCTGGACCCAAGCCCTATACAAAACTTTCAGATCTGAGCTTCCTGTGAGAAAGATTACTTGCACTTGTCGCTTTGTACGGTGAGGGGTGTGCATGCAAAAGGTAACATGGGAAATATTATTGTGTCTGTTGTCTTCCGCCCAGCCTGCATCAAATTTATTTCTTCATGTTTGTTTGATCTCTTGTTATGTTGTTGATGTCATGGCTGTGGTTTTCCTGATGTTATGCGTGTCTATTTTTGTTGGGGGAATGATTGTAATTTTTATCTTCCTTGGTTATGTTTTTGTGCTGACTGCCTCAATCCCAACAATTCGGGGCTAGTGAGACCTTTGTCAACAATTCATTCATTCATTGCCCCACATATTTTTTATTTACACCACTGGTTTTTCCTTCTCCAATTTCTCCTTCCACCAAAATGTTACCTTATCTTCCAACCTTCACATGTTTTGTAGCTACCTAATTTGCCTGCAATCCAGATATTATTTCATTCTTATTTTTGTAAAAGAATGTATTTCAATATTTTCTGTAAATTTTTCTTTTTTCCATGACCTTTAGAGTCAAGCTTTTTCTTCCTGCCTCTATTTCTGTGTCACTCTGACATGTTCTCCTTCAAGTTGTACCTCTTCCCTCAATACTAGGAATTGCTGCCCAATCTCAGATTTTCATGGCCATTATACAATTATTTACACTAATTTAATTATGTCTGTCCGAAGAATGACTATATTCACTTTCCTAGAGACTTTCTGAACACAAGGATCCCCTCTTTCTTATCCTTTGTCTTTTTTTGTCCTTTCAATACTTTAGGATCGTAATATTTTCCTTTTTTAGACACCATGCATAGTGGCCAACTTTTCTGTGCTACTTAACACACCAGTGTACCTACCTTACATTTTCTGATCCTCACTGAGTTTATTGCTAAAGGTGGCTTCTTCAGTGTATATCCACAACATGATTCATCATGCTCATCTCGCACTTATATTTTTATTTTCGAAGGTTGATTATTTATTGCCAACACTTTCCTTTTGAAATCTCATTCATAAAACAGAGTATACCAAGTAATTGATCTGAGTAGAGTGACTAGGTAGATTGTTCATTTCTTCAACAAGACAATTTGGAGCCAAACTTTCAAATATATCTTACCCTAGAACTACTAAACTTCTTCAACTGCTCATCAAGTTCTCTTGCTATGTTCTATACCACTCATCCTTAAGAAAAAATAATGGATAGTTCATCATCAAAGGCATGCATAAAGATTCAAATTTCATCACATACTCTGTTTTTATCTTTCTTTAGCCTATTGTCCTCTTATGTTTCTTATCTGTCCCAAACAGCTTTGGTACATTTGCAATACACATTACTTTGACAAGCTCTTGGCTTTAAGTAGCATCTTCACCAAGCAAGTTTAGCCCATTATTTTTAGCATTACATAAAAAGACTCCATTTTCTGATCATCTTTGCAAACATTTGTTAGCCTTTGATATTCTTCTTCCACAACATCCTTCACACACCGCCTTTGAGGTAATTGATTTTAGCCTTCATCCTTATATTTCAAAAAACATATAAAATATCCCCCATTAAACATAGGTGTGCCTTATTGGTAAAACTTATTCATATTTTTGCCATGGTCTTGATTCTTCCAACAGTGTTAGACTTATTTAGTAATTTAGCTCTAATACCACTTTTATAAACTAGGTACCAATGAGAGGTATGGTATGGGGAGGTTGTAGACGAGTAGTAATAATTTAACTTATAAAAATTATTTCACTATGTAACACTACTAGGACACCATTAAAAGACTTCAACAATATTTTAACAAGTTTGGAGAATAAAAATATCATCAAACACTAAAACTTCATACAAACAAATTTTTAAATTCTTCTAAACCTTCGATTGTATTATGGCGAAAATAACTTAAATTTTTTGGATACAACCAGAAGTAAAGCTACAACTTATTGATTTAACAACGATAGCTGAAAGTGAGCTAAAACCCTACAATCTATTTATTTACCAAGACCACTGAAGAACTTACCCTTGATCTCAGTTAACAACTTATAGACACCAACAATATTGTATCCATTTTTTAAAATCATTTATCATCAAATTTACCTGTAGTTTGAGCCATCAACACTTAATACAAAAGAACAACTTTATGAAAATCGAATGCTAAATATCGCGCCATTCATTGATAAAACGAAGATAATGGCACTACTTGAAAGATACCCAACATCGATTTGTATGCGAACTTTAGGAGACATTCAATATTAAATTACTAAACGATCACTTTAAATTTGCTTCTCAGCAAAAGTAATGTTCTCTGGAACTGTCACATACCCAGAAAATCACTCTCACGAAAGCACTAAATTACACTAAACTCTGTGGTCACTAAAATATACCTGTGAACGTTAGAAATTATACCTCAAAAACATATCGATTATGTTTGCTGTGTTGGCCCGCTTTTTAAATTTTTCTACAACTTACTTCTTTATTGACTTTGACCACATGAATTATTATTTTATGTCATTTTTCAATTTAGTTTTTCTAAAATCATTTCTTTCACATTCTTCTTTGAGGTCCTCCAAGTTTTATGATTTGATCTTGTTGTTTTGAACTTGTTTTATGAGTTTATGCTGCTTCATGAATTCTAGAGATTTTACAGATGAATTTTCAGGTTTTTAAAATTTAGCAGGCTCATGTTTGGCTCAAACTTCCTGGGTATCACCAACCAGTAGTTTCGCCAAAACTTGATCTCAAAACTATTGTTAGAATCATGTCAATAATTTCAAAGCCAAAATATTTAACAAATCACTGATCATTAACCTACACATTGCATGAAAATTATAGACCACTACACTTTCCAAATTTTCTATATCAAGGCCCAATCCCATTTTATTTCCAATACACATAAACCACAAAATCGCCATGAGATGAGATCATTAATCACCCAGAACACATATATGTGTGTGTGTGTTTGTGTTTTTTATTTGCTTTGCTTCCAGATAGCCATGACCTCATTATTTACACTGAATTCAATTGTTTTATGAGGCCCTGGTTCATGGGGTTTGGCTGTCCATGTTATGTTTCCACCATCCAACCACAGACATTATATAAATAAATATATACACCACTCTGTGCTATGAATGTTAACCCAAATGAACATATTAAAACCACAACCTTCGTCTGCTATTCAATTTACCCTCCCAATATATAGTCGTATTATATTTATCATGTGTGCCTGCCTTTTTGCCTAATCTTTAAATGTTCTAAGACCCACCTCCACATCATTCATTAATTTATGCTCCTATTACACACTTATACTCTAACTGTCACCCATTAGAAATGTTTTTCAACTTTTTACCCAAATTGTAGTTTAATCGTCAAATAAGTTCATTAAAAATTCTCATTCCTGTCATTCTGCCGACAGATTTATCTCAGGCCTGCAACACTTTTAAAATGGTGTTATAATTTCATGCCTTATAATTTTGTGGTTCTCAGGTCTTCTGTTAATTTTGCACATAAACCTTTCGTGCCTTTGGGCCCGTGCTTCTAAGCTTCCTGATTTCATACCTTCCGCATCATCGTTGAAAGGCTGCTTTTGAGCCTTTCGGGTTCCATTATCTTTCGCCATCATGACGTTACCCAGTTGGATTTTAGCCCAACTTGACTACTAATACCTTGATCCATGAGTAAATATTTGTAATCTCCACATACCATTGGCGTTTTTCTAAGAAATTTTTCATTATGATCTGAGTGAATTTTTTGTTGATTCTTTATCGAAAAATTTTTCTGTGTTCTACTTTCTTTCACCTTGATAACTGCTTTTTAAAATCTGTCTTTAATTTATTTTCAAAATTTCACCATTTTATTGTGGATAGTTGGCATCTGTTGGTGTTTTCAAAACAAATTGTGTTGTCACCAAAGATTTTTCACCCATCATTTTCATATTCATACTGTAAGTATGATCTTGATCAGTTTATTTTTTTTAAATGTATTTGGATTATAATCAATTTCGCTAATTTTACCATCAAATTCCCCTTCATGTTGTATCATAATGTCCTAAAATAATCCAAATAGGTAGTGTAAATTTATGGTTTAATGAAGTATACTTAAAAGCATATCCATTAACTCAAAATAAATGTAATTCAATGATGAAATAACATGTTTCAACCAAAGCCCTTAAAAAAATTTAATCATTCCCTACGCAGAGTACCTTGTGATGTTGTATCATAAAAAGGAGAATTGCGCCGCTGGATTAACATAATTTTCTCAATATAGTGATGTGTGGTTTGACAAAAGTTTCCTTGTGAAACCTGCGACCGTAGTTCAAATTCCGCCGGATTATATATTTATTATGACTTTTGATCAGTAGAGGTAGTCTTCTTCCATTGAGTCTCATTTTTGCTACAATTACAAGATAAAAGTATTTATCAGAGAATGCTTATATATTGAAAGGCATGAAAGATCATGATACTGATCCTGGGTCTCCCCCAGATTATCAAAAATTGCCCAATTTATCCATAAGAACAAAATAAGAATTAATTAAATAAAATGGCGTTTTAAATGATAAGATATACCATATATATAAATTTAATTTTAATTTCTAAATATAAATTACATTTAAAATAAATCTGGTACAATTGTACATTAACTATATCAACATACCTACATCTTCATTTTGATATCCTATTTCTTCTTTGAATCAATATCTGCACCCTCATTTTGAGACGTTTTATTTTCTAGATCCTGATTAAAGAATGATAAAAAGTTTTTAATAAGAATACAATGAACAGATATCCTTGTTGTAATAGTTTTAGAATTAAACTATACTAAAGTGTAGACAGAACAACAATTTCTTCACATACATTTTTTGAACACATCATGCCTACACTATTCAATGCTTATTATTGTAAAATATTCACACACATACACTAGAGATATAGGATTCCATTAATTTTGGGCCCACATCTTGTGCAGTACAATGTTTTTTGTGCAGAGTTTTTTAATAAGGAGTTTCTGTACGTTTTTAAATATAGGGGAATTGTTGAAATTTTCTTAAGTATATAAAAATAGCAAGCCACATATACTATATATCATGACGTGCTAATTGTAGGAAAGGTCTCAAATACTTTGTTAATTCTAACTCAACGACGTTCATCTTCTAACTCAATCATGATTTTTGTTTACAGAACTCATGAGAAGAACTAATACATATATATATATATATAAGTATTATTGACCTTTGTGTTTGAAGTACCCAAGTTTGTAGATTAACCCAAATGTTACTTTTTATATTGACCAAGGACATTTCTGGTAAAATTATGCATCTCGTGAAAATCCAGTTAAACATTAAACAACAAGTTCTTCTTTGAAATATTTTTAAGTGTTAATTTTTATCATGCCTGAGGTGTGTTCATTCTTATGTGAATTATTGTACTGACTTTCGAATGATCAAAAATATCCATCATTCAAAGTCCTACTGGATTCTCCTTGCGGTCGATCACTACATATTTCCATGCGGGGAGTCGAATGAGACTTAAAATTTGCTTGGAAAATAATGAAATTTTTAGCTATATTTTAACTAAATTTTTTCTTGGAAAATCGTGATTACAGTTATTAACTTCCAAGATTTTAGGTGTATCATGGATGATGGTCCTAAATCTAGGAGTTGTCTACTAAGGCCGAGGAGTTGCTCGGATGGCCAAAAGTGGATGGAATCCGGGCAATTTTTTTTTAAGAAACCTTGCAGTAGCATTGTTTGAATCAAGTTTTAACGGTGGAAATGGATTTATCACCATAAAAAAATCTCTACGGCACCCAAAATATTGAATTTTGATAACTATAACATGGATTTACAAAAGTCATTGCGAGATTTTCTTAAAATCTTACCAAAATTTCCATGATTTTCAAAGCAAAAAAGCAGTCTAGTTAGACTATCGCATAAATCTATTTCCACAATAAAAATAAAATTCAAACACTACTCTTAATTTATTGACAAAAAGAAAATTTTAACCTCCCATGAAATTTGCCACCCTCCTTTAAAAAAGGAAAACGCCTATTCCATGTTGAAATTCGCCAAAAACATGATGTAAAATAATAAAAAATAAAAAATATTTCTTCTAAGTTCAATAAAATGAAAAGTACACGAAAATATTTTTGATATCTTCTGAGAGAAATTAATATAATTTTTTCTACAAAATATAACAGTGATAGTTTTTTTATATTTTTCATCCTATTGCCCATAAATTATTGTTATATTTAAAAGAAAATCAATATTATATATATATATATATATATATATATATATATATATATATATATATATATATATATATATATATAATCAATTAAAAAAAAAAGGTTAAATGAACAGTTTTTATTGGGTTCCCGTCTTCATTTATTCGTTGAAGGGAAGGGACTATATTTTTATGATAAAAGTTTTTCAATTTAAAATTTTAATTCATATCTAAAAAAAATGATTAAATTATAAATATCATAAAATAATAGAAATTATTGATTAGGAATGAGATTTTTTTAAATAATAAATATTAATATTATAAAAAAAATCTTTTCTAATTTAAAGTTTAATAGTTTAATATTTTAATGTTTAAAAATATCTTATTTTTATTAATTTAATAAATAAAATCAATATCATTAAAATAATAACAAATTCTCATAAATTTTAGTAAAATAAAAGGTATTAAATACTATATAAATTGTGTGAAAATATATGATACAATTTTTATTCTATCACAATTGATTCCTACCCTTAATTTTAAGATTTGAATATAAAATTTAATCAACATTAAATCCCAAAAATATAATATCATTGTCATTTTTTAATTAAATTTTCAAAAAATAATATAAAATAATTTCATAAAATTTATGAAATATTAATTTTTAACTCTATCGAGTTTTATTTATATAGTTTTAAATTTAAATAAGTCATATTTTAAAAAACATACATTTTTAATAATTAACTCTCTTTCACGACTCCTCATTACATCCACCAAAAAACAACATTATTTTAAACAATAATAATTAGCATAATACCTAGCTTTACACACAACATAAGTTCAATATTTAATATTTCCTCACTTGTATTAAATAGACAACATTAACTTAGGGTGTTTGATATATTTCAAAGTACCAAGTTTACAAAATATGGTTCGTATAAAAGGTTTGTCACTTAAAAGGATTACACCATTCAGATGCTTGATGTGACTCCCATCTCAGCCAAGTGTTATTGTAAAGAGCGAATTCATTTACCAAGATTTACATCTTGCATGGTATTTTGTTAATTCTCTATACAACAACACAATTTAAAATTACTATTATAGCCATGTAAATTTTTTAGGGTTAAATATAGAATCTGGTTTCTCCTCTCAACTAGATGCAAAGTAATCTAATTTCTACAATTTCCCCTTAGTCCATAACTGAATCCAATGTAAAAATGGTTCACAGAATGTTCTTGTTTGGTTGAAACAGCGGGCTCTCGAACTAACTCTCCAACCCCAATTGTAAGTTCTTGCATGAGACCTATATTGATTCTATGATGAGGGTTCCTCTTCGAATTACTTTATACCTAGTTTCACCTATTAGGTTTAAATTTGTTTTTCTTGGTAATGGTGTAGCACCAGTTGAGATTCTACCCAGTTTTTTTTATTAACAAATGACTCCCAACTTAATAGACTTATATTGTGGCTGCAACAAATTCCTAACCTGTCCATGGGTTCTAAGGCATCTTTAATGCATAACCCCTGCAAATCTACTGTTACTTTCACACCCACAACAAGGTTCTTTAAGAAATATTTATAACACCCTAGCATTCCACTCATGGAGATTCTAGGGTGAGAGTAAAACTTTTCTTTTTAACAATAAACATTTACTTATTCACTACTCTACTAGTATTACTTCAACTGCCACACTTAAAAAAAATCCCATTGCATACTAGTACAATACTTATATAGGTTACCTAAATTGCTCAAGTGATAGCAACCACATGGAACAAAGGTTTCCTCACAACTACATGGAAAAAAGGTTTCCTCTAACAAGACCAGTCCAATTATGTCTCCCTCGAGTCCCAACCAGAGTTAGTTAGTGACAATTTTTTGCTCAAAAATATTCCTTTGGCCAACCAGCAGGAAATCTATCTCATAATGACAATCTTGTCAATTTCATAGTCTTTCCTCTTTTATGTCACCTCAAATTCATTAACAAATTAATTAACCCTCTTTTTTTTTCGTCCAACTACCCTATGGGTCTCATTTAACCTCACCTCATCATATGGTTTCACTTCTTGCCTAAGCATTCAGTCTTTCACAATACAAAAAAATATTCCTAATTAACATTTGATCTTTACATGGTCCAAAAGATAATATAATAATGTCTATAATTACATTACAAGTTACTAAGAGATGTGACACACTCCATCATCATCATTGTTTTATATATATATATTGAAATTATTTTTAAAAAGGTACACTTTCTGATCTATTTATAAATATCAAAGCGTGATCTAATATACCTAAAATTAGGCCCTTAAAAAAAAATACTTGGTGTGATACTAAAGACAATTCAGTTTAGAATTTCCATTTGAATATACCTAAAATTATGCCCTTAAAAAAATTCTTGTGGTGAAACATTGAATTCCAACGTGACCATAGTCAACACTCAAATATCGTAACCTGTCCATCTATCATATAATCGAAATTGCTTGACCGCATGCGAATATCTTAAACTTGGAAATGACTTTAAAATTTAACATATTTAATTAATTAATTCACTTAAAAATGGTGAAACTGCCACCATGTTTAATAAACTATTTTAGAAATAAAAAATATTATAATTTTAAGTGGTTGAATTTGAATAATTTAAATGTTTTTTTTTTTAATATTAAATTTATTTTTTATACAATTATTACTTAAATAATAAAATATTATAATATTTCAATTTAACATAATATTAAATAATATTGTATTTCAATTTAATTTGAAAAGACCAACCTATTACATTTAAAAAAAACTATATTAAATTATATTATTCCAATCTAATTATAAAGTATCGACAATAAAGATTAAAAAGGAAAAAAAACCTAAAGTAAACTCATAAAATCATACATTATTTATTAAATGTAAGTTTATATGTCCCAACGCGTTACGGTTATGTATTAACTCCGAGTTACCCTACACCGCGGCGATCATTCATCTACCAAACCTCCAAAATCGCGATGAGGAGTTACGATGGTTGAAACTCTAGATCTCGAAGCCGAAAATATATTATTTAAATATCGCGTCGATACTAACTTTCAATGAATGACGAGGCTTATTTCCTTTGCCATAGGCCCATAAATGCGCCTAAGCAGGAAATGTTTGCGGTGAGATTAAAGTTGTAGATCATCCACCGGCGGACATTCCCTGCCTGAACGCATTTATAGGCCTATGGCAGAAGAAATAAGACTCGCAATATCTTATTGCCATCCACATGTCGAGGTGGGCCTAGCTTTGGTTCCAAAAGCCGTAGTCTAACTAGCCAGAGGAATTGCCCTGAAAATCATGAAAATTCCGATAAGATTTTCAGAAAATCCGGCAGGAATTTTTCTAAATCCATGTTATAACTATTAAAGTTTAATATTTTGGGTGTCCTACAGGTTTTTGATGGTGCTGAATCCATTTCCAATGTCAAAATCAGGATTCAAACACACTTTCTGCAAGATTTTTTAAATTTTTTTGGCCCGGATTCCGGCCAATTTTGACCGTCCGGGCAATTCCTCCGGCTCGTTAGACGACTCCGTTGCAAAATGCACTGCACGCAAGAAAATTTGGACTTTGTGCGAAAATCAAGCTTTCCTCAACATTTAAATGCGAGAAATTGCAAACCTGAGGAGCCATACTTGCCCTTTGCAATTTCCAAGGCCCCTTTCCATGACACACTATTCAAGTTCCACCCACCTAAAACAGAGTTTTTTCATGTAACTTCTAATGGGATGATATTCATAGATTTATATAGCTAATCCTTTAATCCGCTCCTATCGTATCCGCTCAGTTATCCACAATTCTTCGCTAAAGCCGAGTTGCAGTTCCTGTAGGACACTTCTGCGTTCCATGTTGGAATATCGAGGCCTTATTTGTATCATGACTCACACGCTCAGAAAACACGAGCAGGAGCCGGAAGCTCTGCCGATCTCCATTGACGTGCTGGAGGCGAAACGCTTAAATTATATATGTTTTGTTTATTTTTTTAAATTGTTTTATTCTTTTCTCTTAATGTATTTTTTTTTCTTGTTTTTTTAATCTATTTTTTTCAATGTATTTTTATTATTAAATTTTATTTCTTTTTTATTTTTAGTTATTTATTTTTTATGTTTATGATTTTTATTATTTTTATAAATTGTATGTTTTGTTTTAATTTTAATTTTTTTAATACTTTTATCTAAATAAATTTTGTGGAATTTTTATTTTTGAAAAGAAATTCTAATCTCAAAATATTAATTTTTTAAAACTTTGGATAACTTTAAAAACAAAATATTTTACGACAAAAAACATGAAGAAGAATATGACCACTTGAAAAATGGTTAAATCATCAACATTTAACAAAAATATTCAAAATCTTCATGAAAATTTTCATCATTTTAAAAAATTTCCACACTTCATATATTATAAAATTTTAAATGTAAAAAATAAACTCTCTAGAAAAAGGGGTTGATGTTGCATCAACACTTTTCAAAATTAGTATGAAAAATTGCTAACATTTTAAAAAAAATGTTCATATCGGATACATGTGAAAATTTAAAGTGTCAAAAATATGCTAAAAGTAAAAAAAGGTGTAATTTGATTCAATTTTTTTCAAAATCAGATGATTTTTTGCTACCTTAAAAAAGATGGTGTATTCTGAATCATCACTTTTCAAAATCCGATGATTTTTTGCTACCTCAAAAAAGAGGGTACTCGTATCTGTTCCCGTTTCAAAGTTTACAATGTTGAATGCCAATCTGCCTTCAAAATAGAATAATTTGTCATCAATCACTAATCAAGAATCACCTCAACACCACCACCATACTAGGTCCTCGCTCTTGAAATTCTACTTCAAAATCTCTTAGAAATTGTGTCCCCAAAAAACATATTGATTAGGTTCACTGAGGCCCTCTTTTAAAGTTTTCTCTTTGCTAATTTTGGATTCCTTTATTTTCTTGAATTATTGCATGAATTATTATTTTTTCTCGTGTCATGATCAATTTAGTTTTCTAAATCTTCTCTTCATGTCTTCTTGATGCCCTCTCCAAGTTTCAATCTTTTCATCTTGTTGTTCTCAACTTGTTCTATGATTTTTTTCTGCTTATTTTAGTGAATATGGAGCTTTTACAGAGTTAACTAAGGTTTGTTAAAGTTAACAGGCTCATCTTTGGCTCAACTTCCAAACTAACCACCACCAAAAACTAGATCCAAAAATAGTTGCTAACTCATGCATGCCACCAAAGCCCAAAAGCTTCAATAAACTCTGCCACTGCCAACTGCGCTGCTAAAATCAAGACTGTATATCCGCTTCACTTGCCAAATTTCTTATATCAAAGGCTTAATCCCATTGGGTTTCCAATTACACGTAAAGTCCACGCAAATCACCTATCATATGGTCACCAAAACCCACCATATATATATATATATATATATATATATATATATATATATATATATTCTTTGTTACTATCAAGCTGGTGCCTGAGATGCCCTCATTTATGTACATGATTGAATTGATTTAACCACAGACTCCTGGTTCATGGACTTGTACACACTCCTCTATTATACTTTAGAAAATCATAAGATCATTAACATATATATATATATATATATATATATATATATATATATATATATATATATATACCACTATCAAGTTGTAGACCTCCTCACCCAATGAAATACACACAAAACTCGCACAAACTGTCACTCCATTGGTCCACTGGGCCCCATAATATATATCATTCTATTATGCACTGGAGCCCAGGTGCCCTGGACTTTCTAGTTTGAATTATTTAAATGTTACGGGCATCTGACCTCCCCAGTATGGCCCATCACTCTATGCTCCCGCTGTGCCACTTATACTCCACCTATCGGCCCAATGAAAATGCTCGACTCTTAATTACAAATTCTTGTAGGCATGACAGTTTCAGACAATGGGAAAATTCTCATCTCCTGTCATTTTGTCGATAGACAGATCCCTGGTGCCCAAGACTTTTAAAATGGAATGTTATAATTCTTACAGGCTTCTGAGCCTTGTGTGGTTCTAGGGTTTTGGGCTTCCAGGCCTGCTTTCATGCTCAATGTTGTTACAACCTTTCCGGCCTTTTGGGGTTCTCAGCTTCTGAGCTTGCGAGCCTGCTACTCTATTCAATGAATGTTGTTATGATCTTTTGAGCCTTCCGAGGTTCCGAGATTCTGAGCATCATACTACTACTGAGTTGACTTTGAACATCCAACTTTGACTATCAATATCTCTCGATCCATGAGGCCATTTTTAGGCTTCCAGATACTATTGGAAAGCTCTTTAGAGCACTTTTCAGCTGAGTGGATCTGATGTGGACTATAAGCTAATCTATTGCTTGATTTTTTTTTTCAGTCTCTGCTCTTATTTGCACCTTGACCATCTGTCTGCACCTATTCCTTAGCCATTCTTCACCACCTGTTTCTTTACCATACTTCTTTGCCATGCTCCTTTTCCATCAATGACAACATATTTCCAAGACACAATTTCATATAAAAATAACAATTTACTATTTTGAAAATATAAAAATCAATTAATGAATGAAAAGTATGCACAACTATTTAATCTTCAAGATAATGTTGAGATATGTTTTTGTTTCCTTGAAGTGTGGCAAAATGGAAATAAAATATGGCTTACATTGTGGAGGGTTGGCATCTACTTGAAATTTCAAGACAAACCCACATGTCAAATTTGATGATTTTGCACCTACTTGACCCATCTTCACATCTTCACAGTTTCAAGTAAGGATCTTCCTACACACATCTATAATGTCCCTAAAATAGTCTAAAATCAAGTAGATGTAAACTTTTACGGTTTAATAAAGTATATTTATAAAGCAATACATAATCCATAATGAATAACTCCTAAAATTAAACCAGAATCTAATAATAATAAAAAATTGCATGGTTTACACTGTGTTCCCTCTATAAAGTTTTTTTTTTAAAGAATTGACCTTTTGATGGGTATAGTGTCTTTGTAAACGTTGTAATTTACTAAAGAAATTGAGTTTTTGTTTGGAGTAACATAGTTTGTTCATTAAAATTTTGCTTTTATATGCTTTCATATGTATATATGACTTTAATTTTTGAATTTTTGAATACAAAATTTTCTATTAATTGGAAGAATTTATAGAACTTTTAATAAAAATAGCACCCACGACATCCTTGTTTGCACAATCCAATCCAAACATGAAATGAAATAATTTCTCGCTACACATATATTTTCTGAATACATCGCGGGTGGACATTATCTCATAATGCGTACGGCTATGTGTGTAGATTCACCGTCACGTTACCGTAGAGATATAGGATCTCACTCGGTAAAAGGCATGTTTTTTTTGTGGGGAGTTTTGTTAATATGGAAGATTCTATGTTAGCTTTAATGACATTTGTTTATATAGAGAGAGAGGGGGGAGGGAACATTATTGGACCTTCGCGTTTGAAGGGCCCAAGCTTGTTGTGGATTAACGTGAATAAGGTTAGAGTTTTTATGAACTGATGCTGACATTTCTGGTGAACATTATGCATCCCCGTCAAAAATCTAGTTGGGAATATTGAAATAACAAGTTTTATTTTTTGAAATCTTATTCTAAGATTTTTTTTTCATTTTTGAGGCGTGTCTAATTTTTATGTGAAGTCTTGTATTGACTTTGGAATGATAAAAAATATCCATCGTCCAATGTTCTACCGGATTCTCCTTGCTGTCATATTTCTATGAGCATGTGGCTTCAAATTTGCTCGAAAAATAATGGAATTTTTGGTTATATTTTGATGCAATTTTTGTTTGGAAATCAAGATTACAGCTATCAAGTTTCAAGATTTTAGATGTCTCAAAGATTTTTATGGTGTTAAATCTATTTCCATTATAAAAATAAAAAAATTCAAACAGTGCTCTCAAATTTATTAAAAATTAAAAATTAAAAAAAAACCTATTCCATATTGGAATTATCCAAAAAAAACGATGTAAAATAAAAAATTAGTTTGTTTTAGTTTAACAAAATGAGAAGTACACGAAAAGATTCTTCAGATTTTTTCAGAGAAATTAATTTAATTTTTTCTACAAAATATAAGAGTGGTTGTTTTTTTATATTTTTCATTTTAGTAACCATACATTATTATTATATTTAAAAAATAATAATAAATATAATTTGTACTCTTATATATATATATGAGAATAATCAATTTTATTTTAAAAAATTGATTGAATTGTTTTTATTTGTTTAGCATCTTCATTTATTCATTGTCATAATAAAAAAATTTCAAATTTCAATTTTAATTCATAAACACAAATAATATGATTAAATTATAAATTATAAATATCATAAATTAATAAAAATTATTGATTAGGAAGGAGATTTTTTTTAAATAGTAAATATTAATATTTTTGTTCTAAGTTGGACTAAATTCTATTTATGTAACATAATGTACTAGGAGAGTTTGGCCTCTGGAATTGCTGAACTAGCCAATTCTAGAGGCATTATATGTCAAAAAGGCAAAATAGTGACTGCCCCAGATGGGAAACCACTCATAATACAGCTGCCCGCAGAGGGGAAACTAGCTTCAGACAAAAAATAATTAAGTGTTGTGAAAGTACTCAAGAAAGACAGTTAAACATAGAAAATTTGCATAACTGTGAAAAAATACCTCTCCATGTTAAGTGTCATTTTTTTGAGGTGGTGGTTCCTCCACAATGAGGCACCTGTAGTCTTCAGAGGACACATCTGCATGCGTTGTTTGATGAGTCACTGGTTCAGGAGTGGTGGCGGTGTGAACGGTGCTTCCATTGCCTTTGAAACCTTCTTCTCCCAACCATTCTGAGCTGCTACTTCCACTGTTACCACTCACACTACTACCATTTATTTTGCTGCTGGAGGAGAGGGCACCTGGATTGACAGGTAGGGCTTTTGACTTACACGAGAGCGAAAGAGGCACAAAGGCTATGGTGGATTTTTTCTATCTTTTCCTGGAGCTTTGGCCTGCTTCAAAGGAAGCCTCTTCCTTGAAGTTGATGGTGATGGTGGCAGTAAAGCATGGATGGTCCAAAGCACAGGTATAGTGGAATTGGGAAGAATTATCCTCAGACAGAAGAGGCCGTGTCTCCAAATGAAGGGTCTGCATAGGTGGAGAAGGTCTACCCCATCCTCTGTCATGCTGAGCCGAATTCCTGTCAGGAGAAACAGAGCAAGGCAACCGAGAGGCTTGACCTCTGCCTCTGCCACTGCGAGTGGAGGGATAATGGGAAAAAAACTCATCTTGAGACGGCGAAGGAGACTCAGAACGAATGGACAGAGGGAGACAAGATGCAAGTCCGCGCCCATTTCCTTAGCGACAACGCATTCTGTGTCGTCTGGGCATGTTGGAACCATTGGAAGCGTTTGAAATATAGGTGAGTAGAGGTGGTGGA
Source organism: Pinus albicaulis (assembly GCA_034641835.2). Taxonomy (NCBI): domain Eukaryota; kingdom Viridiplantae; phylum Streptophyta; class Pinopsida; order Pinales; family Pinaceae; genus Pinus; species Pinus albicaulis. The sequence goes on from CM076579.1 coordinate 1,527,798,038, forward strand.
GTAGAGTGAGCAGAAGGTTGGGAGTTCTGAGTAGAGTTGAAACTGCAGTAAAGGTTGTGGGTGAAATGGATACCAGGACCAAGCATAAGGCAGCAGTAAAGGCTGCACTGCCTCCTTGTGTGTGTTCAAGAGCTCGGCTCTGAGACCACAAAGGGGCAAATGCAGCAGGAGGGAGATGGCAAATTGATACATTGCGAAGGCATTATGAGGATGTTGGAGTAGCATCAGCGATCGGGCATATTAATGGCAGAATGTTACGAACATATGGTTGTTTTAAATGCCATTGGCTTGAGCCCATGCGTGACCAAGTGGCATGGCCATGTGTCACGTGCTGGGTTAGCCGTCCGCCTTCCCAATTTATTCACCCGCATTCAGGAAGTAAATGTTAATATTATAAAAAATATTTTATTCTAATTTAAAGGTTTAATGCTTAAAAATATCTTATTTTTATTAATTTAATAAACAAAATTAATATCATTAAAGTAATAACAAATTCTCATAAATTTTATAGTAAAATAAAATATATAAAATACTATAAAATGTGTGAAAATATATGGTATTATTTTTATTCCATCACAATTAACTTTTCTCTTAATTTTAAGATTTGAATATAAAATTCAATCAATATTAAATCTGAAAAAATATAATATTTTTATTTTTTTTATTAAATTTTCAAAAATAATATAATAATAATTTCATAAAATTTATGAAATGTTATTTTTTAACTCTTATCACCTTTTAAATTTAAATAAGTGATATTTTAAAAATCATATATTTTTAATAATTAACTCTCAATCATGACTCCTCATTACGTACCAAAAAAAATATTATTTTAAACCATAATAATTAGCATAACCATTGTAAATAGCTAATTCATTTACCAAGCTCTACACACAACATAAGTTCAATATTTAATATGTTCTGGCTTGTATTAAATAGACAACGTTAACTTAGGGTCTTTGATATATTTCACTAGTACCAAGCTTACAAAATATGGTTCATGAAAATGTTTGTTACTTAAAGGATGACACCATTCTCATGCTTGATGTGACTCTCGCCTCCACCAATGTTATTGTAAATAGCGAATTCATTTACCAAGCTTATGGTTCTATATAAAAACACAATTTATAATTTACTGTTATAGCCATGTAAATTTTTTTAAGCTTAAATATAGAATCTGGTTTCTCCTCTCAACTGGATGCAAAGTAATCTAATTTCTACAGTTTCACGATAGTCCATAACTAAATCTAGTGTAAGAAAGGTTGAGGGACTATTCTTGGTTGGTGGAAACCGTTGGGCCCATAAACTAACCCTCCAACCCTAATTGTGTGTTCTTGCATGAGATCTATATTAATTCTATTGTATGTTCGTATGTTATTTCATGAGATCCATATTGATTCTATGAAGAGGGTTCATTTTCTAATTACTCTATGCCTAGTTTCACCTGTTAGGCTTAAATTTGTTTTTCTTTGTAATGGTGTAGCACCTGTTGAGATTCTACCAAGTTTTTTTATTAACAAATGGCTCCCAACTTATTAGACTTGTATTGTGCCTACAACAAATTCCGAACCCGTCCATGGGCTCTGATGGCATCTTTAATGCACAACCCTGCACATCTATTGTTACTTTCATGCACATCTATTATTGCTTTGACAGACACAAAAAGGTTCTTTAATAAATATTTATAACACCCCAACATTCCACTCATGGAGATTCTAAGGTGAGAGTAGAAACCTTTTTTTTTAACAACAAACCTTTACTTATTAACTACTCTACTAGTAGTACTTAGACTCTACTTATACCCTTACATGAACAAATGCACTGCACAATATGTTCTTTCTTTTCAGTTTATTTGACTCATTTATATATCTGATGCAACATTTATAGTACATAATAATATTTCATTTTCGTTTTGTTAACCACATTTTAAAAAATCCCATTGCATACCGCTGAATTGCTAAAGTAGTCACAACCACATGGAACAAAGGTTTCTCCAGTCTGCAATTGCGTCTTCCCCAGCTACAAGAGGAGGATAGCCTTCTCGACAATACTGCACCAAATTTATGCATAGAACTATCTGCTCCCCACCAGAGTTAGTCAATGACTGTTTTTCGCTTAAGAATATTCTTTGATTGCCTTTGGTCAACCATCAAGAAAACTATCTCATAATAACAATCTTGTTAATTTCACACTTTTTCTCTTTTAGGTCACGTCAGGTTTATTAACCCTCTTAGTTTTTTCGTCTAGTTATCCTAACTTGTGGGTGTCATTTAACCTCACATGTGGTTTCACTTCTTACCTAAGCATTCAATCTTTCATAATACAATTAAATATTTCTTTTTAACATGTCTTTCACAATACAATAAAATATTTCTCAAATATTTCTATTTAGCATTTGATCTTTACATGGTCCATAAGATAATATAATATCTGTAACCGCAGTAAAAGAAAAAACATTTACAAGTTAAGAATTGTGACACACTCCATCATCATCATTTTATAAATATATTGAATTTATTTTTAAAAATGTACACTTTCTAATCTATTTATTATAAATATCAAAGCCTGATCTACCTTTGCAAATTTTAATTCAGTTAATACTTTAGAGTTTCCATTTGAATATACCCGTGAAACATAAAATTCCAACATGCGGCAAACTCGGCCATAGTCAGGGGCGAGCCTTATTTCAGCTGCCATAGATCCATTAATGCGCCCAGGCAGGAAATGCCCGCCGTTGGATTAAAGTTGTAGATCATCGTGCGGCGGGCATTTCCTGCCTAGGCGCATTAATGAGCCTATGGCATCTGAAATAAGGCTCGCCATAGTCAGGGCTCAAGTATTGTAACGTGCTCATCTGTCATATCATTAAATTGCTTGACCGCAGGCAAATATCCAAAACTTGGAAATGATTTTAAAATTATACATATTTAATTAAATACTTCACTTAAAAATGGTGAAACCACCACCATGTTTAATAAACGATTTTAGAAATAGGGAATATTATAATTTTAAGCTGTTGAATTTGTATAATTTAAATGATCAATTCTTTTTTAATATTAAATTTATTTTTATATAAAATTATTATTTAAATAATAAAATATTATAATATTCTATTTCAATTTAATTTAAAAAGACCAACCTATTACATTTAAAAAAATATATATTAAATTATATTATTCCAATTTAATTTTAAAAAATGGACATTGCGAAAATCAAGCTTTCCTCAACATTTAAATGCGGGAAATTGCAAAGCTGAGGAGCCATACTTGCCCTCTGCAATTTCCAAGGCCCCTTCCGATGCCACACTGTTCAACTTTCGCCCATCTCAAACAGAGCCTTTGCATGTAACTTCAAATGTGATGCTATTCATAGATTTATATAGCTAATCCTTTAATTCGGTCCTATCGTATCCGCTCAGTTATCCACAATTCTTCGCTAATAGCCTGCAGGAAGAGATTGACACGTCGGATAGGAGATAATTTGGCGTCGTCCAATATTTCTAGCGGCCAAGAAAGTGAAACCCTGGCATCAGACTTGGGGGATGATCTGTTTTATCTGTTGGGGGCTTCAGATGACGAGCTGGGCATTCCCCTGAGCCTTGTTACGAATGTGATGGAAGAAGGCTGCCAGTCTCCTGAAGAAAAGTCCGAAGGTTTGTTGGAGAACCCTCATCTTAAATCCACTGGTGATATCTGGGACTTCGAGAACGATTTTGGAAACTATCAACAGTTTGCATCATATGATCACTATGACCATGCCCATGCAGTGAGCGAGCTGCAAGCTGGTTATATCCACACAGATTTTGTTTGTCAAAACACATTCTGTGACGGTGATTTTTCTGCGACATGGACTTCGGAAGCTGCCGGGTGCTTGTAATCATAGCTTACTTAAGCTTGTAATCATATCTTACTTAAGGTTGTATAGGCATGTGCTTAAATTTTGTGCATAAAACGTCGAGAAAATTTAATCCTGTAATCCGTTGGTAAATTGTATACTAGAATTTTTGACATATTTTGGAGACGTTATTTTTACAATAAAGCAGTATGTGTAATTCTTACTATTATTTTGAATTTTTACAATTAGTGTGTAATTTATTTTGAGTTATCATTCATATATATTATATTATAAATTATTTTACTCCAAAAATAAAATTGAAAAGAAGAAATTAATATATTTATATATACGTTTTATTATGTACTATTAGATTATTATACAATTTTAAGAAAATATTAATACAATTTTAAGAAAATATTAATAAAACATAATTTATGTAATTTTTATTAATAAAATCATAAAAAGCTCTTCTAAAATATTAAATTAAACTATAACAATTTTAATAAAATATTAGTAAAAGATAATTAATGTAATTTTTATTAACAAAATGAAAAAAAGTATGCTAATTTTTTTAGAATTTTGGCTTCTGTGATCCATCCTACATATTTAGAATTCTTTCTATAACATAGAACGAATGTCGACCAGTTTTGAACGAACGAGTGTGGTTCATCATCATGACTAGGTAAGAGATCAGATCTACATGTTAGGATAACAACTAATTTGACTCTGAAAATTAAATTCAATCAGTAACGACTAGGTTTTAGATTAAAAAATTTAATTAATTTATTAATTTATTAATATATATGGGACAAGGACAAAGGAAAAAAGAAAATGACCATAAAAAAGCACACACCGAGCCTAAAAAACTAAGCCAAAAGACGAAGGGCAGAAACTAAGGAAACTTAAGAATATAAGGCAGGGATCCAACACCTGTTGATATTCCAGCCGTCATCTCTATTGAGATTAACGGGTCTTTTTTCAATCTCTAAGGCCTCCCTTAAATTACGATGATGGAAATGGTCAATCCTAGCAATGACCTTAGCTTCTTCGACACAAATATGATGATTAGTCTTTTCTGCATGCTCAGCTAAGGTGGAGGAGCGGGATCTTCCATGCTTAATATCAGCATGTTCACAAATCCTTTTATTTATAGACCGGTCAATTTCACCATTGTAAGGTGTCCCACATGAACAAGGAATAATGTAGACACTTTTCCCATCCCTAGGGTCTACTAGATCTTTAACCGATTTGAGAGAGTTGTGAATCGTGTTAAGGGGCTTGAAAGACGAAGAAAACCTATGTTTCTTAAGGATCCAAGAAATCCTATCAGTGGTTCCCTAAATGAAAGGAAGGTGCACATGGCAGAACCATTCAATAGGTTCCTTTTTATTTTTAACTAAAGGACCTTTTCTGCATTAAGGAAAGCTTTAAGGCCCTACGACTTACTATAACCATTTTTACAAAAGACATTCAAGAGATGGGTCTTTTCTCCTTCAAGGTGATACTCGTCAGAGATTCTCAAAGCCCTAGTGGCTAAGGTGTTAAGGACGCCTAATTTCTGAGTAAGGAAATGATGAGAACTAATATGAAGATATTGCTTCATATGAGTTTTATTTCGAAAAAATTGATGGGATAAAGAACCATCATCCTTTCTTGAAATAAGAACATCGAGGAAAGGAAGCCTACCATTCACCTCATACTCCATGGTAAATTTTATGGAGCGAGATTGATTATTAAGATGAAGGAAAAAGAGATCTAAATTTTCCTTGCCATGAGGGCAGATGACAAAAGTATCATCTACAAACCTTTTCCAAATTTTTGGCTGGAAAATAGTTGAGGAAAGAGCCTTGGATTCAAAATCCTCCATAAACAGATTAGCAACAATCGGGGATAGGGGAGAACCCATGGAAACACCTAATTTTTCTCATAGTATTCCCCTTCAAAACTAAAGAAAGTAGAGGTTTAGTAGATACCGACTAAATGGGTCGTATCTGGAACAATAATGTGATTAATGACATCAATGGTATCATTAATGGGGATATTGGTGTAAAGAGAAAAAAACATCAAAACTGACAAGCCTATCCTCCAGATCCATTCTAACGTCCTTTAACTCTTTAACAAAATAGGGCAGATCTTTAACAAAGGAGTCGGTACGTCCTTCGAGAGGCTTAAGCTTATGGGCTAAATACTTAGTGAGATGATAAGTCGCATCGCATATGGTATTAACAATGGGCTGAAGGGCCCCGAATGTGGGTGACACACCCCGATTGTGCAAGGAAATATCCTCCCATGATCAGGCTGACGACGCCCTGCAACGACAGCTCTAACTTGATGCAAAAACTCAATTCATCAATCATACGGTGCTCTGCTACACCTGACCTCTTGCCATACTTTGTATCACATTCAACCTCACTTGGACTATCTCTCATTGCATCTGCGACCATGCCACAACCCCTCACCACATATGCACTCATGCCACATGTCTTAAAAAGCCACTGGAGATCCCCATTCTGCCATCTCTCTACTGCTCCATTCAGACAATAGAGTCATTTTTGTTATTCCCCTCACCATCATGTTACTGATCTAAATTACATGCGTGCTCCCCTTGTTGCACGCTCCCCTTGGCATGCACCACCTGTTGTGTGCCCTCCTGCAGCGTGCTCCTCCCACTAAGATCCTCCTTGTTGCACACCCCATGCAACGATCCCCCCCAGCTAATCTCTTCCCTGTTGAAAGCCCCTCCTCCTATGCCTATCCCTGATGTGCACTATCTATGGTGAGCTCCCCTGTTGTGCACCCCCTTGTTGCGCGACCCCCTGTTGTATGCCCCCCATTGCGCACCTCTGTTGCGCGTACTCGAGCTGCGCATCTCCCTGCTCTGGGCCCAACTTCCATACCCCTACTCGTTAGCTTCCCCATGGCCCTGGGACAATTTCAAAAGCCCATTAGGGGCAGCCAAAGAGGTGTGTTCTAGGGGCACTATTAGTATGGTCAACATCAGCATCTAGAATCCATTGAAGGTTCCTCTTCAGGCAACCATGATAGGGAGGCTACTCAAATACTTGATTGCACCCAGGAAGAGACTATCTTAACTCCGGAGAAATCAAGGGGTAGAAGAGGCCCCAGGAAGTCTACCATAACGCATTCTAAGCTACCCACTCCTCGGAAAATCGAGCTACTCCCTGTTCACGAGCCAGCGGAGGAGGAGACAGATGTTTGGATCATGGATTCGGATGGATTCTAGACCGAATTTTTAGATGTAGAGTACCTTGTTGCTCCAATCATCCGTGCAACCTCCCCAAAGCTCATGCGTGAGCCAACAGCTGAGGAGGAGGCCATTGCATGTGAATATGGATGCCTCATCAAGGAGGAGGACCCTGCAACAGAGGATGATGAAGGAACACCATGACTGCATGGTAGCTTGGTTCTTCTCTGTTTTTTTTCAACTCATGACATACTATAGCTAGATTTTTTTATATGTGTTATAGAAAATTTTGTAAAACATTATTGTTTGACTCTTTTAAGGGGTTGGTTTCCTCCTAGGAGGCAACCCCAAACCTGTTTTATTTTGAAAGCTACCAAGGCTAGGATTGGCTAAGCATCGCTTTCCATCTCAGCCCAATGCCTATGTAAAGTTTCTTTTATGATCTAATATAGCTTAGCCTAACTTAACAAAATAAAACAATGGGCCGAAGGGGGGCACCATCCTTATGGATTTTTGGAAGACCATAGATGCTAGGAGTAAGAGGGTTTCTTTTAATCAAATTCTTACTTAGGGAGCTCACCAGGCTGTTGGATTTAATGGCATCGGTGACAGCTTCAGAGACCTTTTTTAAGGGATTTTTAGAAAGTTTCTTGTAGCTCTCGCTATTCTCCAAATGATCTAACATTTTCCTCCTGTAATCATCTTTATTAAGAATGAAATTTTCACCTCCTTTGTCATCCTTAAGAACAACACTATCCCTATTATTATTTAAGGATTTCAAAGCCTCAAACTCGGGCTTACTCGGGTTTCTCTTGGGGGTCTTGGCTTTTTTCAAGATGACCGCACAATCTTGCCTAATGATTTCCTTGGTGGAATCTGAAAAGTCCCTAATCCCAAATTCGATGTCACAAATAATATCTTGAATATGGATTTTTCTAAGAGCAAATGAAAAATTAAAGCCTTTCTCTAGAAAACTATAAACCGATGAGTCAAAAGAGAAGCTCGAAATATTAACTACTTTATTATTGAAATAAGGACACGAAAAAATATTATTAGAGTTATTATTATTGTTAATGTTATTATTGATATTAAGATTCTTATTATTAAGTTTACTTTCATCTTCAAAATTACTACTATCAATGTTATTAATAAAATAGTTATTATTTTTTTTGCTATAACCATGGTCAATATTACTGCTAATTGTACCTAAACCGTTGTTATTTTCATCATTACTATTCTTATTAATAAGGATATATATATTTTTTATTATGCCCTTTATTCTTAAATGTTGTTATAGTCTTTATTAATAATTAAACCTTTGTTATTAATTTTACCAGTGTTAAGATCATTATTATTGGTCTCATTACTCTTTCAGTGCGAATTAATTTTAATGTCACTATTAATTTCAATATTATTTCTAATATTAATACCAGAAATCACCTATTCGACTTCATTCTCTGTTATGTGAATCTTCTAAAATATTAAATTAAAATATAAAAAAATACACTGTAAAAGTGAAAGCATATCCATACTATACCATGATATATCAAAAACCTAATTTGTGATATATCAAAAACGTAAAATAAAATTTGTATTTTTTTTTCAATTATAAAATAATAAATAAAACAAAACAATAAAAGTTAAATTTTAAGGTTAATTTAATTATTAATTAATACTTTTAAATTTTTATTTTAAATATTTAAATCAAGTGTCTAAATGAAAATATAGTCTTACCCAAATTTAAAAAAAATATATATCTTAATTTTAGAAATCAAAATACCATACAGAACATAACCGTGACATGGTTGGTATAGTAATATTCTCAACTTTGCGCCCTCATATTTCCAATTTACGCTAGCAAATCATGCCAAAAATGAAATAGATGTCCAATTTTCAGTGAAGAAAGTCCCTTAAAATTGACATCTATCACTTTGTTTTTTAATTATTTAGAATTATGTCTAATTTTTAGTGAGAAGTTGGGAGTGTTTAATATAAGACTGCACAAGAAAAGGATCAAATACAAAAACTAGATGGAGAAACAATTTGTCTAATAGGCTATTTTTAGCCTCATAAACTTTAAAAATAATTCAATTCCTGCTTGTCACTTTGTCACTTTGATTCTCTAAATAAATGATTTCAAATTCTTTCTTAATAAAACTTTGATTTATTAATATATATTCATTTTTATTATACTTTCTTTTTGCAAGTTATATTATTTTTTCTTTTTTCACTTTGAAAGAATTGATGTTAATTATATATATATATATATATATATATATATATATATATATATATATATATATATATAAAATATGTTATTTATAAATTTTTATTGAAACAAAATATTGAAAATTAAAAATTATTTTTAAAATTTTCATAAATAATTCATTTTATTTTTTTAAAAATTAGTTGTGAATATAAATTTGAAATTTTTTATGAGATTTGTAATATTGGTAAGAAAAATAAAATCAAAAACAATAATTTCAAAAATATCTAATAATTAGCATAAATAGTACTATGTATGTGAGAGCTTAATGGGGCATTAACTAGTTGTTAACTAGTAATATCACATTTTAGTTCTTATTATTTCAAAAGAGAAGACTAAAAAAAATATTGTTTCTGGAAAAGTTTGTTTGTTTTACTATTATGAAAATAAAATTTGTTATGGAAAGTAGTTCCATAAAAAGGTAAAAATATTGATGGTGAAAGTATTCCAAGAACTGAGAGGTGCTTGGATAGTTTGAACAATTACCTTTTCCTCTGAGGATAAAAGGCATATCCTAGTGAGGAAAAGGGGTTTTGTTCATAAACTAACGGAAGAGAGTGAGGAATTTGCTGAGCTAGTAGAGACCAATGGAAACCACTCAGTGTTCCTGAGATTTTTTGGTACTGACTGGACTTGGAGTCTTGAGCTCACAACATAAGCAACTGTTAACCTATACCTCTTAGGAGTGGAGCACAGGGGAAAAAGGAGGATGTAATTGCCTCTCTTGAAGGTTAGGTGGACATCATCAGCAAGTAGCAAGTTGTACATACAGATAAGTAACAAGGAATTCCAATAATTTTTAAGGGAAATATTATGAAACCTGTACATAGGTATGTGTAGACTAGTACAAAGAAACAATTCTATGTATGGAAAATATATAGAAGGAATGAAATTCTTTACGTAATTTTGAAATGGTAAATATTTATGAATCTTGTAACTTTCCGATAGGAAAGACTGTAAAAGAAAACTGTTACATGATGAAAAAATGTATATGGTTATTGGGAGTAACAACAATAGTAAATGTGTGAGATGGCTTTGGAAACAGTAAACAGCTAGAGTATCACATTACAATGATTAAATTATGCTAAAGCTAAGTACACATGAATAACACAGTGAAACTCGAGGAAATTAGTTTATCTTTTGAGCTATATTAATTTAAATTATTGAGGAGTGAATTGTTGGTTCCGGCCATGAGGTTAACGCGTCCTTACTCCAAACTGAACTATACTCGGACAATATTTAGAGGAGGTCCGGTCACCTTAACCATATCTGTAAAATTCCTATTTTCTGGTAAAATTAATAGACAGTAGAACATACTTCTGTAGTGTTAAAGATTTTTCGACCCTGAAACTAAACAATATACTAATAACCATATGAGCATAAAGAAAACAAGGAATTAAAGTAGATTGGCAAAGAATCAACATAGTACAAGAATCCAAGAATCGGTCCTAGGCTCAGAATTCATCAAATAGAACAATTAATCGAGTAGATACTAAACAAAAACAATAATAGAATAAATGTAACCACAACTGAGAACATGGCCTTTAAAAAGAATAGTAAGAACATTTTGATGATTTCCAGCATGAGAATCAAATGGAAAACCCCCGTAGGGCACTGTCTGAAGAGAAAGATAGAACCTGTTCTTACATATGTTAAAATTAAAAATTTTATAAATCAAAATCTAGGTCAGGAAGTTCCACCGAGACCGAAAGGACAGGTCTGGAGGAATTTCTCTCCTAACAGACCTTAAAAATCATGAAAAACACAATCTTTTGACTAAAACTAAGCCTCCATATAAGGGCAAGAGTCAAGCATATTTTACTTTCATAATCTAAAAAGAAAATCACCGTGTAGATGACAGCATGGTAAAATTGATGTCAGAAGCCTAGTAACATTAAGATTAAGCACACGATGAAGATGGAGAATAGTTGGTGAACCCATTCGGCTCAATACCAGAATACTTGGAGGAGCAGAAGTGCTATTAGCAGAAGGGAAGCCATAGCATATTGACATGAAAGAACAAAGGCCTGACATGGTCTCTGAGAAGATACCTGCAAAAACCAATACCTGGATTGTTAAGTAACGATACCGTGATATTAAGCGGAAAACAAATTCAAGGGATCACTGAGAGCGGAAAGCTCAGTAAACTTATTCACCTGTAGTGATGAGCCTCTAAGCGATATGACAAACACCGAGTTGGAGAAAATAATAAACTAGAAAAATATTGAGGGGTAAGCTAAATAAAAATAACAACCCATGAATCAACGGAATTGTTAAAGGAAACAAACAGAAAATAAGAAAACATTTACAAGCCAAGGGAGGCAATACCTGTGTTGAAGAATCCAATTGGTCTGGAAATGTTTTGAGACAACGATGGTGGCTGGAAGAGCCTTCTCAGTTCTTCCGCAGAGATCCAACCATTCTTGGATAATAACCTGAGGCAAATTAAAACCTTGCAAGCATACCAACGAAACTGTTTATAGTGCTAGCCGGAGCCCAACTGCGTTAACAGTTCTCATGGAGGAATTGCAGATCTAGCCAACACCCAGTTAGTGAAGAAATGACACGAGAGGTTAGGGTTAGGGGGTATTACCGAGGGTTTTCCCACCAGTAAACTTTGTCGTAGATCCGCGATGACATCCAACGGTGGGTGATGGGGCAGGTGGCCATCAAAAGAATAAACCAAATCACATAAAATCTCACAACTGGAAAGTAAATTAAATCACCGAATGTGACCAGGATAGGTACTTCAACCCAAAACTCGAGATAGGTCCTTAATAAATGTGAAGATCTCAGAATGTGTTAAACCAAAGTTATATTTGTATAAGTTCATGGACATATAAGTGTAAATGTAAGTTTAAAAAATCAAGGATCAAAGATAATGAAATTATATATATATATATATATATATATATATATATATATATATATATATAATGTGTTAATCATACACATTTTAAACCTTACGATTGTAGATATTATCATGGTGTTTAATTCATTATAGTTAATCCTTAAGGAAAGAAGTAATTTTTTTATATGTGGTATAGTTTGAGTGTTATATGTTACAAGTGGTATCGGAGCAGTGTTCGCACGCTCGGACCCTAGGGGTCACCTAATGATTTAATATGTGTGTATATTGATGCATAGAAAAGAAGTAGTACTGCAAAGGACAACATGAGAAGGGGATCAACACAACAAACACCTCAGAATACTGGGGAACCCACAACTCAAGCACAACAAAAAATGAACCTCGAGATTTGGATTCAATTGAGTGTAGATCAACACCAACAAACTAGTGGACTGCTGGAGGAACAACAACACCAGACCAACATACTGTTAAGTACTGTGCAGAAGTTGCAAGAGGAAATGGCCTGTATGAGAATTTATAATGAACATTTGATGCAGGAATAGGAAAGGATACTTTAGAGCCTTTTCGACAAGCAAAATATAGGGGTGTTACAACCCAGTCCTGATCGGGGTATGCAAGAAGAGAACGAATGACAGACTAAGGACCAAACCATGGAAAAAATGGGAAGGAGTCCTCCACAACAAAGAAAAAAAAACAGAAACTATAATGAAGCAGAGTCTGGTAATGTGTCATATCAGCAAGAAGTTAAGAAGCAAAAAGTGGAGCTTCAAAGTGAGTTTATTAAAATAAAACTACCTACATTTGATGGAGAAGTTGAGGAGGTGGCAGAGACTTGATTGATAAATATGAATAGGTAATTTCAAGTGTACGGGTACAAAAACAATCTTAAATCCAGATTGGCCATATATCAGTTGAGAGAAAAAGCCACCCTATGGTGGGAGGAGGTAAAGAATGTTCGCAGCATTGAAGATCAAGATGTTACATGGGAATCATTCCAGCAATACTTTAAAGATAAGTATTTGACATAACATTTTTATGATAAAAAATATAGAGAATTCCATGACTTGAAGCTGGGTCAGATGACTATGGACGAGTTTATTACCAAGTTCACCTCCCTATTAAGATATGTCCCATATCTCAGAGATGAAAAGGCTAATGTTGAAAGCTTCTTGAGTAGTTTTCCAACCCACATGAAGGAACGAATTGAAATTGTAAATCCTAGGACCATGGATGAAGAAATTCATAAGGAAAGGATGTGCTACCAACATTCCAAGGAAAAAGGTGAAGTGGAAAAAAATTGGCAGCCAAAAAAAGGATAGAAAAACAGTTCAAACTTCAAGGGTACCAGAAGTAATAATTTTAAGAATTATGCACGAAGTTCTGTAAGCAAGGAGTTTGGTAGAAATCATCAAAGAACCCAATGGCTTGTTGAAGAGAGGCCTATAGAGGCTTCTAGCAAACCTAAGTAAGGATAAGTAACCAAGCCACCTCTGTAGTGTTGGGGGTGTGGTGAGGCACATTATTATAAAAATTTCCCACAACAAGGGAGAAGTGAAATAGTTGCAAAATTGTAGGAGGCTTCTACAGTAGGACATGTGGCTCAAAAAATACCTCAAATTAACGCAGCGTTGGAAGATCGACAGGAATATTATTAACCAACAATGATAGACTTGGAAGGTAAGTTACTGTCTTATTCTGTTTCTATTTTGGTTGACCCAGGTGCAAGTTTAAGTTATGTAAACCCAAAAATAGTAGAAGTATGCAAATTAAAAGGTCATAAATTCAAAAACCATTGGCTGGTACAGCTAGGCACATGAGCTAAAAGAAAATTTAGTGCCAAAATTCCAAACTGCACATTGGAAATTGCAGACCAACAGTTAAATGTGGACCTGAATATACTGCCATTAGGGTCCTACAATATTTTTCAGGGTATGGATTTGCTAGAAAAACATTGGACTTTGGTGGACTATAAAGTAAATATTATTTATTACAGAATGCAAGATGGAATACGTAAAGAGATTCAAGGAATTAAGAATCCGCTACAGCTACGTCCTATTACAACATCCCAATTGAATAAGTGTATGAGGAAGGGATGTCAGATTTATGCTATCCAGGTGGGATATGCCAATTCCAAGGAGAAGGCCCCTGTGATGGAGAAATTACCAGTGGTACAAGACTTTACAGATGTATTTCTAGAAAACGTACCCGAATTTCCCCTAAGAAGAGATATTGACTTCACCATTGAGTTAATGCCAGGAGCATCACCAGTTTCAAGAGCTCCTTACAAAATGAGTTTTCTAGAATTAACTGAGTTAAAAATGCAATTGCAAGAGCTGCTGAAAAGAGGATACATTTTTCCAAGTGTGTACCCTTGGGAAGCACCACTGCTGTTTGTAAAGAAGAAAGATGGAACCATGCGGATGTGCATGGATTATAGGCAGTTCAATAAATTAACAATAAAAAATAAATATCATTTACTGTGTATTGATGACTTGTTTGACCATGTGAAAGGGGCCACAATATTTTCAAAAATAGACTTAAGATCTAGATATCAACAGATTCGGATTAAGGATGAAGATATTTATAAGACTGCCTTCCGTACCAGGTATGGGCATTATGAGTTTGTGGTATTACCCTTCGGGTTAACAAATGCGCCATCGACATTTGTGAGGTTAATGCATGGTATTTTTCACCCCTTCTTGGATAATTTTGTGCTAACATTTATTGATGATATTTTAATCTATTCTAAGGAATTAGGAGGAACATAAGGAGCACCTAAGAATAGTATTGGAAATTTTAAGAAAACAAAAGTTGTACGCTAAGTTCAGCAAGTGTGATTTCTTCAAAACAGAAATCCAGTACCTAGGCCATGTTATTTCAGTAGAAGGGATAGTTTTTGATCCAGAGAAAATTAAGAAAATAATGGAATGGTGAGTCCCCAAAAATGTGGCATATATCTGATACTTTATGGGATTGGTTGGGTACTACCGAAGATTCATTAAAGGGTTCTCCGGAATTTCATTTCCAATCACTTCCTTGTAGAGAAAAGGAAAAGTATTTAAGTGGACTAATGAGTGCTAGTATAGTTTCGAAAGGTTGAAGCAGCTATTGACCATTGCTCATGTGTTGAGGGTAGCTGACCCCAACAAAGAATTTGAGGTTTGTATAGATGCATGTAAGGAAGGTGTTGGGGAAGTTTTATCACATGAAGGAAAGATGGTGGCCTAAGAGTCAAGAAAGTTAAAATAAAATGAACAAAGATATTTAGCCTATGATTTGGAGTTAACAGCAGTAGTACATGCACTCCAGGTATGGAGACACTACTTGTTCGGAAAGAAGTTTGTACTAAAGACTGATCATAGTAGCCTAACCATTTACTTCAAACAAGATGATTTGAACTCCTGAAAGGAAAGATGGAATGCCTTCATAAGTGAGTTTGATATGGACATTCAACACGTGAAGGGTAAGGAAAATCATGTGGCAGATGCATCAAGTAGGAAGCTGCAATGTGTTTATGAGCTTTGTTATAATCAGCTTGAATGCAAATTTTTAGATCAAGAGAAAGAGAAAGCACAGAAGGATCCTGAATACTAATTCCTATGGTAGCAAATGGAAGAGGCCAGAAAGTAAGGAAACACTTCTGAATATGGAGTTAGTAAAGAACAAATGCTAACCTTTAGAGGAAATATTTATATACCAAACCGTGTTGAGCTAAAGGAGCTAATCATGAATGAGTATCATCGAAGTAATTATGCAGGACACCCAAGATACCAAAAGATGTTAACTACAATTAGAAAAATATATTTCTGGCCTAGTTTGCGTAGAAACATTTTGGAATACCTAAAAAAATGTTTGGTGTGTCAACAGGTTAGGGTGGAGCATCGACATCCAGCTGGATTGTTGCAGCTCATACCAGTACCTTAATGGAAATGGAAGGTCATATCCCTAGAATTCATCACTAGTTTACAACGATAAAAGAGGCACAATGACTCCATTATGGTGGTTATTGACAGATTGAGTAAGGCTGCACATTTTATACCTGTACATTCTACTTATAAAACTGTACAGATAACATATGTTTTTGTGAGAGAAATTTTCAGATTGCACAATATCCCGAAGACTGTTATTTCATATAGAGATGTGAAGTTTACTTTCAAATTCTAGAAAGCTTTATTTATAGGTCTGGGGACTCAAATAAATTTCAGCACTGCTTATCACCCCCAGAAAGATGGACAAACTGAATGGGTAAATCAGGTTTTGGAAGGCATGCTACGCATGTACATGATGCAGCAGCCAACAAAATGGGAAGAGTATTTACACCTAGTTGAATTTTCTTACAACGATGGTTATCAGGAGTCCCTTAAGATGAGTCCTTTCCAAGCTCTATATGGGAGGCAAAGTTTCACTCCCATAAATTGGAGTAGACCCGAAACGAAACTAATGCTTGGACCATAAATGTTGGCTGAAATGGAATCGAAGGTAAAGAAGATCAGGCAAAACCTGAAAGCTGCACAAGATCGGCAGAAGATATACAGAGATAAGAAAAGGACTTATCGAGAATTCGAGGTGGGTGATCATGTGTATGTGAGGATCAAACCAAAGAAGAGCACCTTGAGATGGGCCTCTTGTGCCAAGTTAGCCCCTAGGTTCTGTGGACCCTTCCAGATATTGGAAAGGGTAGGACCTGTGGCATATCGATTGGCCTTACCAAGTCACATTCGGGTGCACAATGTGTTTCATGTGTCCCTGATAAAGTGATATTACATGATCCGAAGCATGTAATCCATTGGAAGGACATTCAGGTAGGACAGAGTTAGAAAAATCCTAACTTGAAGCATGAATTTTATGTGAATTTGATAGAAAACTTTGATGTTTGCATGTAGAGCCGGACGACGAGTTTCTGGTCGAGCCTCAACATATACTCGACAGGAGAGAATTCATGCTCCAGAAGTGAGTCATCATCCATGTTAAAGTGTAGTGGAAGCACTTCAACCCGAATGAGGCTACTTGGGAAGACGAGGGATTTGTATGTGAGGCTTACCCAGAGGACGGTGTTACTTCCAGGGGGGAAGTTGTGACAGATGAATTTGGCATTAACTAGTTGTTAACTAGTAATATGACATTTTAGTTATTATTATTTTAAAAGAGAAGACCAAAAAAATTATTGTTTCTGGAAAAGTTTATTTGTTTTAATATTATGAAAATAAAATTGGTTATGGAAAGTAGTTCCATAAAAAAGGTAAAAATACTAATGGTAGAAGTATTCCAAGAACTGAGAGGTGGTTGGACAGTTTGAATTGTTACCTTTTCCTCTAAGGATAAAAGGCATATCCCGGTGAGGAAAAGGGGTTCTGTTCATATAATAAGGGAAGAGAGTGAGGAATTTCTTGAGCTGGTAGAGACCAGTGGAAACCATTAAGCATTCCTCAGAGTTTCTAGTACTAACTAGACTTGGAGTCCTGAGGTCACAGCAGAAACCACTGTCAACCTGTACCTCTCAGGAGTGGAGCATGGGGGCAAGAGGAGGACGTAATCGCCTGTCTTGAAGGTTGGGTGGACATCATCAGCAAGTAGCAAGTTTCACATACAGATAAGTAACACTGCATTCCAATAATTTTTAAGGGAAATATTATGAAATCTGTACACAGGTATGTGTAGAATAGTACAAAGAAACAATTCTGTGTATTGCAAATATATGGAAGGAATGAAATTCTTTAAGTAATTTTGAAATGGTAAATATTTATGGATTCTGTAAATATGTTAAGTAGAGTCTGTAAATTAGCTCTGAATTCCGATAGGAAATACTATAAAAGAAAACTGCTACATGTTGAAAAACTATATATGGTTACTGGGAGTAACAACAGTAGTAACTGTGTGAGATTTCTTTGGAAACAATAAACTACTAGAGTATTACATTGCTATGATTAAATTATGATAAAGCTAAGTACATAGGAATAGCACAATGAAACTTGAGGCAATTAGTTTATCTTCTGAGCTATATTAATTTAAATTATTGAGGAGTGAATTGTTGGTTCCGACCACGAGGTGAAAACCTCAACCCGGAACGCGTCGTTACTCCAAACTGAACTATACTCGGAAAATATTTAGAGATGGTCTGGTCACCTTAACCATATGTGTAAAATTTCTGTTTTCTGGTAAAATTAATAGACATGAGAATACAACTGTGCAGTGTTAAAGAGTTTTTGACCCCGAAACTAAAAAATATACCAATAACCATATGAGCATAAAGAAAACAAGGAATTAAAGTGCATTGGCAAAGAAGCAACATAGTACAAGAATCCAAGAACCAGCCCTAGGCTCGGAATTCATCAAATATAACAGTTAACAAGGTAGATACTAAACAAAAACAATAACAGAATAAATGTAACTACAAATGAGAACATGGCCTTAAAAAAAAATAGTAAGAAAATTTTGATAATTTCCAACACGAGAATCAAATGGAAAAAAACCCATAGGGCGCTTTCTGAAGAGAAAGATAGAACCTGTTCTTACATAGGTTACAGTTACAAATTATATAAATCAAAATCTGGTTCAGGAAGTTCCACCGAGACCGAAAGGACAGGTCTGGAGGAATTCCTCTCCTAACAGACCATAAACATCATGAAAAACACAATCTTTTGACTGAAACATAGGCTCCATATAAGCGCAAGACTTAAGCGTATTTGAATTTCATAATGTAAAAAGAAACGCATTGTGCAGATGACAACATGGTAAACTTGAAGGCAGAAACCTAGGAACATTAAGATTAAGCACATGATGAAGATGAAGAATAGTTGGTGAACCCATTCGGCTTGATACCAGAATACCTGGAGGAGCAGAGGCGTTGTTAGCAGAAGGGAAGCCATAGCATATTGACCTGAAAGAACAAAGGTTTGGCCTGGTCTTCGATAAGATACCTGTAGAAACCAATACCTGGATTATTAAGTAAGAATATTGTGATATTAAGTGGAGAAAAAATTCAAGGGATCACTAAGAGAAAAAATATCGGTAAACTTATTCACCTGTAGTGATGAGCCTCCGAGCGATATGACAAATGCCGAGCTGGAGAAATGCATAAACTATAAAAATACTGAGGGATAAGCTAAATAAAAAGAACAATCCATGAATCAACGGAATTGTTAAAGGAAACAAACAGAAAATAAGAAAATGTTTACAAGCCAAGGGATTCAATACCTGTGTTGAAGAATCCAATTGGTCTAGAAATGTTCTGAGACAATGACGGTGGCTAGAAGAGCCTTCCCAGTTCTTCCGCAAGGATTCCAACCATTCTCGGATAATAACCTGAGGTGGAATTAAAACCTTTCAAGCATACCAATGCAGCTAGTTATAGTGCTAGCCGAAGCCCAACTGCGTTAATAGTTCTCACGAAGGAATTGCATACCTAGCCGACGCCGAGTGAGTGAAGAAATGAGACGAGAGGTTAGGGTTGTGGGGTATTACCGAGGGTTTTCCCGCCCTTAAACTTTGACGTAGATCTGTGATGACATCCAATGGTTGGTGATGGGGCAGGTGGCTAACGAAACCATAAACCAAATCACTTAAAATCTCACAACTCACAAGTGCATTAAATCGCCGAACGTGATGAGGACAGGTACTTCAACCCAAAACTCGAGATAGGTCCTTAATAAATGCGAAGATCTCAGAATTTGTTAAACCAAAGTTAGATTTCTATAAAGTCATGGACATATAAGTGTAAAGGTAAGTTTAACAAATCAAGGATCAAAGGCAATGGAATTATATATATATATATATATATATATATATATATATATATATATATATATATATATATAAAATATGTGTTAATCATACATAGTTTAAACCTTATGATCGTAGATATTATTATGGTGTTTAATTCATTATCCCTAATCCTTAAGGAAATAAGTAAATTTTTTTCTATATGTGGTATAGTTTGAGTGCTAAATGTTACAATGCATCTCTAGACAAGTTTATTACGAGTTTATTCAAATTTATTACATAAAAATGAAATGTGTAATGTTCCTACACAAAATGAATTTAATTAATGAGCGAAACGTACGTTCACTTACAAAGACTATTCCATTTCGTAGAATTATTTGCAATAATGTTTCTTTTCTTTTCCTGCATTAAAATAAACCTTTTTCACTTTTTTGTTTCACCTTTATCCCTTTCTTGCTATATTCTTCCTTACAAGGTCATCTTACAAATATTAATTAATAAATTCATGAAATAAATAATTATTGAGCTGTGGGGAATTACAAAATGAGAAGTAATTTTTTATCAATCATATCAATCACTTTAGGCGCCATGCTTATAAGGTAAGTATTTTATTTTTCAAATAATTATTTCTTAACTACCGTATTGAACATATCCCATTATTTAATTCATCTAAACAAACGAATAATATGAAAGTACTTACCAAGCGCAAGGGGTTTGCAGGGATCTTTCAAGAGGCCTAAGAGAAATTTCAAACCATAATTTTTTTTTAGCTTAGTATAAAATTTATTTGATTTTAGTATATTATTTAAATTATTGTTTTAAATTATGTTAGGTATCCATTTTTAAAGTTAATTTATTGTAGTATTTCAACTAATTCTGTTATGTATTTGTTATTAAAGTTAATTTATTGTGTTAATGGAAATTATATAATTTAAATATCACAAATTTTTTGAATTAATATATTTATTTTAATTATTATGCGAATATAATGTTAAATTGTAATTAAATTTTATAAATTTAAAATTAATTGTTTTAAGTATTATATTGTCTTTATTTTGTAATTTTATTATAATACAAGTTAGGGTGAATTAATTAGGTTGGAAATTGACTAGTGATGTACACACTTTTCAATAATTTTTTCCATGGATTCTTTAATCATATGAGGTAAGGAATCGGTTCACATGAAATATTTTGATAAGGTGTTTGATTTGTAAGCTAAATATTAAAACACCATAGAATACTTAACCTGCTTTTATATTTTTTTGAAATGAATTTGGGAATGCATTATATAAATTAATTTATGGGTTAGTAATTTAGTTTTATTTTTTATTAATTACGACAAAAATTACTATGTTTCTTTTATATTCTCTAATTTTTAATAATTTTATTTATATTTTATTATTTGAATAGCTTTATTAATATTGAAGTATGAAAATTTTCGGCATATTAGATATCATTTTTGGGATTCAACTGCTTTAAGTAAGTCATACATCTATGACCATTTCCATGAGAGGTATTAGTAACTGAATAATTTCTCATGATTTTTTAATAGTCCACTTAACACTTATTGCATCAGGTGATGCTAACAATCGTGAAGAACAAGGATTGAAACTAGTGAAATGAATTACATAGTGTAAATCATCACTTCTTGGGCTTGCATCTAGTAACCATGACTTCCCGGGAGGTCACCCATCCTAAAACTTCTCTAGATCAAAGGCGCTTAATATTCAATAAAATTTTAAATATTTCCTTTAATAAAATAAAATTTTCACTCACATTCTAAAATTAATCTAAGCATATTTTAAAATTCTTAATAATATAAATATATTTTAAAATTTTTAATTAATATAGACATATTTTAAAATTCTCTATTTCATAATGCTACCATGAATCTGATGGTAAAAGTTTCCAAGACTCCAAGGTAGTTGAATAAAGTAGTTACTGCCAGTTACTTTTCCTTTGGGGAATAAAAAGAAAATCTTGGTGGAGGAAAGGGGTTCTGTACAGGAAAGGAAAAATAGCTAGAGGATAAAGAAAGAGAACTTCTAGAGCTAGTGGAGAACCAGTGGAATTCTATTATCTAACTTGGGAGAAGATACTGGAGAGGAGTCTCGAGGTATACTTCTTGATATAGCAAACTCCTGTGAATTTTCTACCTTGGTGCAGAGCACGGGTGGAGTGGAGGACGTTATCGCCTCACTCAAGGTTGGGCGGAAGGCATCAGAGTCACAAAAAGTGAGATAAGTAGACCTGATTTAGAAGGAAGCTTGAATACCCATGTGAAATTGTATGCATAGATACATGAATAGAAATGTTAAGTTATGTGTTTTTTTTTCCTGGCATAAGAAGTTAGAGAGTAAGAAATTCTAGTAGGAAATAGTTAAGGGAAAAGGTTTATGTACTTATAATACTGAATATTATGGTATTTAATTGTGGGTGAAAGAAAATTGTAAATTTAGCAGGCTTGGCAGACTAAAACTTAGGGAATAAACCCCAACGAAAAGATAGTTTGTCCTGTAGGTTGAATCTTACTAGTACACAGACTAAGGGGTTATTACCCTTAAAGTGGTCCAGACACTCACCTAGAATAAATATGGAAGAAGAGAGTAAATAGTGTAGACTATTAAATTATTAAATCTGTAAGTACAACAATAATCACTATGTGAAAACAAAGGTTTGGAGAGAACCATTTTTTTTTTAAATATTAAAATATACCCAAAAACCAGCGATACTATAAATGGAATATTTGTATGTACAGACAGTAGCAATCATGAACTATATGAAAAAAAAATGTTAAATAATGCAGAAATTAAGGAGCGAGATTATACATAATAAATGGAAACTCATAATGCATATATATATCTACACTCCTCAAATATTATAGATCTACATATAAACAAAGGAAACATGGAGTACTATAGCATATTTAATGTATAGATTGATGATGAATCCGAAGTTCATATTTTTCAATAACAAAATTAAAGAAATGATATTATGACTGAGATCGAGAATTCATGTTCAGGCCCATAAGTATAGGCAACAGAGATCGATAAAAATGCAACTGTGTAACTTCAATTAAAAATTAAGGGTATCATAACCAATCCTTTACCATAAATATGGATAAAACAATACAGTAATCCAGCGATGCAATTTGGGTATCATACCCTTAAACAAAATATTATGCATGTACAATAAATAAGCTAAATGAAAAAAATCAGTCCAAAAACCTGTCGAGGTATGAGGAGATGCCCTCGACCCCCACAAGAAAAGAAAATAGAAAGAAACCCTTACTGGACCAGTAAGTTTGAAACTTGTGAACCAGAGTACACAGTGTCAGAAGACATTTAATCAAACAATGGAAAATAACTTATGCACCTAGAAGAGACAATAAACGGAAAAGCCTCAGAATATATTCGCTATCGAAGAAGATGGTAGTTCCAAAGGATAGCTATGGTAGAAAACTTTACCTGTAGAAGAAGGGGATTATTATGTCAAAAAGACTTAGAACAAGGCAATGCAAATCCTTGAACATGAGATAACGCAAGGGGTAGAGATTTATTACCTTGGGTCTATCTGCAATGGTCCACCCTCGAACCTGTAGGAAAACATTGAACATTTGTAATTGAAAATTGGGATTAAATTTATGCATAAATACAACTAGCTGTTTTAAACAAAATTGGGACTATAATGGAAAATCGAAGGAAAACAACACCTAGATGACAAGCTAGTCGACAGAGGAATATTACCTGTCAAGTCACTGAGAAGAAATGATACTTGATGAACTCCATGTAGAGATTCAAATCGAAAACGGAGAGCCATGGCCGCATGGTGGTCTAGACCTCTGTAAGGCGATGAAAACAATTGAGGTCACTAAGTAGCGTCAGAGAAATTTCGAGCATGAAACTATTCAGAAAAATGAAGAAAATTGTACAATGACCATGTGATGGACTTACATTGTTATGAGCTCACTGTGTGTTAATCTCTGCTCATCATGGAAACGAGGTTGCAGAGCTCATGAACATCTGCGATGGAGCCACAGAAATGAGGCAGTTAGGGTGTGGCCGAGGGTAGGCCATTACCCTAATGAGTTTCAAAAAAATTAACATCGTCAATGTTGAGAACAGATCAACAGTGGAGGTGGAGATATGTGCGAGCATAAAGTTTTCAATAAAAAATTGAAACCAAGGATTGAAAACATATAACTTTGTACAAATCAAAATCTTTACACCATGGAACAGATCATTTATACAGATTGATCCCTCATACCCTATGTATTATGCCTATTACGGTTATTAAATCTACCTCGAGAACAAGACTCATAAACTTTGTGAAATTTATCAAAATTGCAATGAATGGATGTATGTTAAAAGAAGTCTAGGGTTAATTGATATGATAAAAATATTGACCCACTGTGGTATGTTTACAATAGATATTGTTACCATGTTATTATGTCTATAATTATTCCATTTCATTTAATTCTATATTCAGAATTAATCTGATGTCTAGGTTTCAAGAGTAGTATATGCATAGTATCATAAGGTCTCTTATGATTATATCTATGTTTAGTATATAGAATTACTATCCTTGTTAAAAAAAAAAATTGTGAGTTTTATATGGATGAACATTACAAGGGGTATCAGAGCAGCGTTCCAACGCTGGGACCAATAAGGGATCACTTACATAACAATTAATGCGTGTGAATGTGCACGAAAAAATAATCTAAAGGAAGGAATCTATCAATAACCATGAGAAGGGGATAAGTACATCAAACACCCAGAACCATAAGGGGAATTCACCCCTAGTTTAATCAAGAAGCTAATTCAGAGATGTGGGTGGAGTTAAGTATAGATCAACACCAACAAACCAACAGATTCTTGGAAGAATGACAAAGACAGACTAACAAGTTGTTGGTGCAAAAACTTCAAACGGAAATGGTCTGGGTACGAAGTGACAACGAAATACTAATGAGGGAGTAGGAAAATATACTTAAGAGTCTTTCAGATAAAAAAAATCATCCCACCGCACATCCTAGCCCAAAAGGGGAAACGCATGTACAAGGCGAACAACAACAACATATTCCGGACAATCCTAAAGGAAGTCACACCCATCGAAGCAACAAGAGGAGGACTTACAATGACGCTGAGTCTGAAAATGCTTCCAATTAGCAATAACTGAAGAAGGAGAGAGTGGAACTGCAAGGAGAATTTCAGAAGATTAAACACCCTAAATTCGACACAGAGGCTGAAGAGGTTGACATAAGCTTGGATCATTAACATGAATAAATATTTTCAAGTATATGAGTATGACAACAAACTCAAAGCTCGGTTGGAAATTTACCAATTGTGAGAGAAGGCCACATTATTGTGGGAGGAAGTGAAAAATGTACGTGGAATTGAAGACCAAAATATAACTTGGGATAAATTTCAGCGATACTTTAAGGATAAGTACTTGACCAAATGATTCTATGATGAAAAAACTTGAGAATTTAATAATTTGTGGCTAGGCCAACTATCTATAGATGAATTCATCACCAAATTCACATCTCTATTAAGATATGTGCCATTTTTAAAATATGATAAGGCAAAGGTACAATTATTTCTGAGTAGTCTACCTGCTCATATGAAAGAGAGAATTGAGTTTGTAGGCCCAAAAATGATGGATGAGATAATCTAAAAAGCACGGATGTGCTATTAGCAGTCTAAAGCCAAAGGAGAAGTGGGCAGAAATTGGCCACCCAAGAAAGGACAGAAAAAATCCTCAAATTTCAGAAATAATAGGCCTGAAAATTATAAGATTGTTGTAAGGAATTCAAAAAATAAGAAAACCGATAAACATTCGCAAGGACCCAAATGGATAGCTGAGGATAGACCCACCGAAGCATCCAACAGACCGGATCACGAACAGCCACAGAAACCAACATTGCAGTGTTGGGGATGTGGTGAGAAAAATTATTATAAAAAATTTATGCATCGTGGGAGGAATGAAACTGAAGCTAACATGAAAGAGGCATCTATTGTGGGAGATGTGGTGCGAAATATACCTAGAATCAACGTTGCACTAAAAGATTGGCAAGCAAATTTCTAGCCAACTTTGAAAGAACTGGAAGGTAAGATGAATTCTCATCCCATACATATTTTGGTCGATCCTGGTTCTAGTTTAAGTTATGTATACCCCCGGATTGTGGAAAAGTATAAACTACAGGTCCAAAATTTTAAAAATACTTGGTTAGTATCGCTGGCCACTGGGACAAAATGAAAAGTTCATGCCAAAGTTTCCTACTGCCTTCTTGAAGTTGGGGATCAGAATCTAAGGGTTGAATTAAACATTCTACCCTTAGGATCATATAATATATTATTGGAAATGGATTGGTTGGAAGCACACTGCTCATTAGTAGATTGCAAGGATAAGATTGTTTACTATAAGGCTGAATATGGAATGCATTAGGAAGGGATGTCAAATCTATGCGATCTAGGTGGGATTTTCCAATTCCAAAGATAAGGCTCCTACAATGGAAAACATACCAGTGGTGCAAGATTTCATGGATGTATTTCCAAAGATCATACATGGTTTTCCACCTAAGAGGGATATAGACTTTACCATCAAATTAATGCCAGGAGCAACACCAGTATCACGAGCACCTTACCGAATGAGTGTGCTTGAGTTAACAGAGATGAAGATGCAATTGCAGGAATCGCTGGACAAGGGTTATATCCATCCCAATGTTTCTCCTTGGGGAGCACCAGTATTGTTTGTAAGGAAAAAGGATGGCACTATGGGGATGTGTATGGACTATAGACAGCTTAATAATTTTACTATTAAAAATAACTATCCTCTGCCTCGAATTGACGATCTGTTCGATCAAGTAAAAGGGGCAACGACATTTTTGAAAATAGATTTAAGAGCAGGGTATCATAAAATAATAATAAAAGATGAGGATATTTATAAAACAACTTTCTGAACCAGATATGGGCATTACAAATTTGTGGTCCTACCGTTTGGTTTGACCAATGCACCTACAACATTCATGAGCTTAATGCATGGCATATTCCATCCATATCTGGATAAATTCATTCTACTTTTTATAGATGATATATTAATCTATTCTAGAGATGAGGAGGAATATAAGGATCATTTACCTATAGTGATGAAAATGTTAAGGGACCATTATTTATACGCCAAATTTAGTAAGTGCGATTTTTTCAACAAAAAAATACAATATTTGGGACATGTCATTTCAGTTGATGGAACAAAAATTGACCTTGAAAATATAAAGACTATCATGGAATGGCAGGTTCCTAAAATGTGGTGGATATTCGTTCTTTAATGGGATTGGCTAGTTACTACCGACGTTTCATAGAAGTATTTTCTAGAATTTCATTTCCTATAACTTCCTTGCAGTGCAAGGGGTGAATATTCAGCTGGACCATAGAGTGTCAATCTAGCTTTTGAGAAATTAAAATGGTTATTGACCACTAATCCTGTTCTGAAGGTAGAAAATCCAAATTTAGAATTTGAGGTCTACACTGATGCAAGTAAAGAAGGAGTAGGGGCAGTGATGTCATACGAAGGAAAGGTAGTGGCATATGAATCCAGGAAGTTAAGAGATCACGAGAAACGATACTTTTCCTATGATTTAGAGTTTACTACAATTGTGCATGCACTCAAGATATGGAGGCACAACTTATTAGGAAAAAAGTTTGTACTAAAGATTGACCATAGCAGTCTAACCAACTACTTTAAACAAGACAATTTGAATGGTCGCCAGGAAAGATGAAATGCGTTCCTGAGCGAGTTCGATTTTGAAATGAAACATGTTAAAGGCGAAGAGAATCGATTAGCTGATGCATTAAGCAGAAATCTACATCATTTTTATGAATTATATTTTAATGATGTGGAATTCAAATTTCAGGAAGAGGTAAAGAAGGTTGCAGCAAAGGATCCTGAATATCAGTTCCTATGGAAGCAAGCTCAAGAGATGGCAGCACAAGGAAAACAATCATATTATGTCATCAATGAAAAAGATATGTTAATTTTTCGAGGCAAAATATTCATCCCTAATCAAATAAGTTTGAAAGGAATAATCCTGGATGAGTATCATAGAAGTTCGTATGTTGGGCACCCTGGCTATCAAAAAATGTTAACAGCTATTAGAAAAGACTACTTTTGGCTAAGAATGTGCAAAGGAATTTCTGAATATTTGACCAAGTGTTTGGAATGCCAGAAGGTAAAATTTGAACATCAACGCCCAACCGGTTTATTACAACCCATACTAGTACCGGAATAGAAATGGGAAGTTATATTCCTAGATTTCATTGTTGGTTTACCTAGAACAAAGTGACATAATGAATCCATTATGGTGGTTGTGGATCGCTTGAACAAAGAAACCGATTTTATTCCTGTACTGTCTACTTTTAAAACCATACAGATTGCTAACATATTTATGAGAGAAATATTCAGATTACATGGTATACAAAAAACAATGATCCCGGATAGAGATGTGAAGTTTACCTTAGCATTTTGGAAGGCACTATTCACAGGATTAGGAACTAAAATCAAATTTGGCATGGCTTACCATCCTCAAACGGATGGGAAAACAGAACGAGTAAACAAGATTTTGGAAGACATGATGCGAATGTATATAATGTAGTAGCCAAGAAAGTGGGAAGATTACCTACATTAGGTAGAATTTTCTTATAATAATGGTTATCAAGAATCACTCAAGATGAGCCCATTTGAAGCTCTTTATGGAAAACAATGTCAGATGCCTGCTAACTGGATCAGTCCTGAAACAATATTAATGCTTGGACCATATATTTTGGCCGAGATAGAGCGAGCAGTTAAGAATATTTGACAGAATTTGAAGAGTGCGCAAGATAGACAGAAAGTGTATGCGGACCGGAAAAGGACCTACCGGGAGTTTATGGTGGGAGACCATGTCTATGTTAGAATTAGACCCAAGAAGAATACATTGAGGTGGACTACTTGCGCTAATTTGACTTCCCATTTCTATGGGCCTTTCCAAATCTTGGAAAGGGTGGGACTAGTAGCCTATCGATTAGCCTTTCTAGGAAACATACAAGTCCATAATGTGTTCCATGTATCTGTACTTAAAATATACATCCATGATACAAAGCACATAATACATTGGAAGAATGTTTAGGTAGGGAGGAAATGGAAAATTAAATATTTCCAGGAAATATAAAATATTGTTTATTAATTTTCGTTTGTTGGATGCAGGTTGAACCAGACAACAATTTTATGGTACATCCTAAACATATCCTTGACCAGAGATAAATAACGCTCCAGAAGCGAGCTATCACCCAAGTTAAAGTACAATGGCGACACTTTAGCCCAGAGGAGGCGAATTGGGAATACAAAAAATTTGTGCGGGAGGGATATCCTAGATTGTTCGATGGAATGGCTTAACACCGAGGATGATGTTCATTTCAAGCAGGGGAAGCTATAACACCCATTTTTAGTGTTACTTTGTTAAAAGACATTTTTATTTTAAATTAATTAGAAATTGAATTATTTTATTTTAATTAGAAGATTAATAATTATGCTAATCAAAAAGTTATGAATCAAGTTTCTTACTGTAAAAAAAAAAGTAGTATTTCACTTATGGTATGGTACCATGAATCTGATGGTAAAAGTTTCCAAGACTCCAAGGTAGTTGAATAAAGAAGTTACTAGCAGTTACCTTTCCTCTGGGAATAAAAACAAAATCCTAGAGGAGAAAAGGGGTTTTGTGCAAGAAAGGAAAAACAACTAGAGGCTGAAAAAAGAGAACTTCCAAAGCTGGTGGAGAACCAATGGAATTCTATTATCTGTCTTGGGAGAAGAGGCTGAAAAGGAATCCTGAGGTCTACTTCCTCAGATAGCAAATTCCTGTGAATTTTCTACCTTTGTGCGGAGTATGGGAGGAGTGGAGGACGTTATCGCGTCACTCAAGATTGGGCGGAAGCCATCAGAGTCACAAAAAGTGAGATAAGTAGACCTGATTTAAAAAGAAGCTTGAATATTTTTCCAAGTGAAATTGTATGTATAGATATAGTAATAGAAATGTTAACATTTGTGTATTTTTTTTCTGGAATAAGAACTTGCAGAGTAAGAAAGTCTTATAGGAAATGGTTATGGGAAAAGGTTTCTGTACTTATAATACTGAATCTTATGATGTTCAATTCTATGTGAAAGAAAACTGTAAATTTAGCAGGTTTTATAGACTAAACTTAGGGAATAAACCCCAACGAAAAGATAGTTTGTCCTGCAGGTGGTATATAACTAGTACATGGACTAAGGGGTTATTACCCTTAGAGTGGGCTGGACACTCACCTGGAA
The DNA here is from genome assembly GCA_034641835.2 of Pinus albicaulis. Taxonomy (NCBI): domain Eukaryota; kingdom Viridiplantae; phylum Streptophyta; class Pinopsida; order Pinales; family Pinaceae; genus Pinus; species Pinus albicaulis. Next base: position 1,527,828,269 of record CM076579.1, read on the forward strand.
TAAATTTGGAAGTAGAGAGTAAATAGTGTAGACTGTTACATTATTAAATATGTAAGTACAACAGTAATCACTGTGTGAAAACAAAGGTTCAGAGAGAACTGTTCTTTATTTTTTTTTTAAATATTAAAATAGACCAAAAAACTAGTGAAATTGTAAATGGAATATTTTCATGTACAGATAGTAGAAATCATGAACTATATCTACAGATAGTAGAAATCGTGAACTATATGATAAAACAAATGTTAAACACTGTAGAAATTAAGGAGCGATATTATACATAATAAATGGAAACTCATAATGCATATATATAGCTACACTGCTCAAATACTACAAATCTACATATAAATGAAGGAAACATGGAGTAATATATCATATTAAATGTATATACTGATGATGAAGCCAAAGTTTGTATTCCGCAAGAACAACATTACATAGAGAATATAATTAAAAGAAATTATATTATGATTGATATCGATAATTCGTGTTCAGGTCCATAATTATAGGCGACAAAGAGTCGTAAAAGTGCAACTCTATAACTTCAATTAAAAATTAAGGGTATCATAACCAATCCTTTACCATAAGTATCAATAAAACAATACAGTAATCTAGCGATGCCATTTTGCTATCATACCCATAAGAAAAATATTATGCATGTACAGTTAAGAATCTAAATGATCAAAATCAGTTAAAAAACCAGTTGAGGTATAAGGAGATGACCTTGACCCCCACAAGAAAAGAAAACAGAAATAAATCGTTACTGGACCGGTAATTTTGAAACTCGTGAACCAGAGTACACAGTGTTGGAAGAAATTTAATCAAATAGTGGAAAATAACTTATGCACCTGGAAGAGACAGTAAACAGAAAAGCCTCAGAATATGTCCACTACCGAAGAAGATGGTAGCATCGATGGATAGCTAGGGTAGAAAACTTTACCTGTATAATAAGGGGATTATTCTGTCAGAAAGACTTAGAATAAGGTGTTGTAAAGCCATGAACATGAGATAACGCAAGGGGTAGAGATTTCTTACCTTGGGTCTGTCTGCAATGGTGCACCCTCGAACCTATAGGAAAACACTAAACATTTGTAATTAAAAATAGGGATTAAATCTATTCATAAATACAACTAATTATTTTAAAGAAAAGTGGGACTATCATGGAAGACTAAAGGAAAACAACACCTATATTCCAAGCTAGTCGACAAAGGAATATTACCTGTAAGGTCACCGAGAAGAAATGATACTTGATCCATGTGAAGATTCAAAATGAAAACAGAGAGCCATGGCTGCATGGAGGTCTAGACCTCTGTTAGGCGATGAAAACGATTGAGGTCACTAAGCAGTGATGGAGAAATTCTGAGCATGAAACTCTTAATAAAAACGAAGAAACCTATAGAATGATCGTGTGATGGACTTACCCTATCATGAGCTCACAGTGTGTGTTAATATCTGCTCAACATGGAAAGGAGGTTGTAGAGCTCATGAACACCCGCGGCGGAGCCACAGAAATGAGACGGCTAGGGTTTGGCCAAGGGCAGGACATTACCATAACGAGTTTTGAAACAATCAACATCGTCGATGCTGAGAATAGATCAACGGTGGAGGTGAAGCCATGTGCCAGCATGAAGGTTTGCAATAAAAACTCGAAGCCAAGGAATGACATCACATAACTTTGTACAAATAAAAATATTTACACCGTGGAACTGATCATTTATACAGATTGATCCCTCATACCCTATGTATTATGTCTATTACGGTTATTAAATCTGCCTTGAGAACAAGACTCATAAACTTTGTGAACTTTATAATTGCAATGAATGGATGTATGTTAAAACAAGTCGAGGGTTAATTGATATGATAAAATATTGACCCACTATGGTATGTTTACAATAGATATTGTTACCATGTTGTTATGTCTATAATTACTCCATGTCATTTAATTCTATATTCATAATTAATCTGATGTCTAGGTTTCAAGAGTAGTATATGCATAGTATCATAAGGTCTCTTATGATTATATCTATGTTTTGTAGATAGAATTTCTATCCTTGTTAAAAACAAATATGGGAGTAGTTTTATGTGGATGAACGTTACACCATATTAATGTAAATTCTAGAAACTTTATATAAATACACTTCATGGGGCTACTAGGTCATCTATTTTTTTTTAAATTAATATATTTATTTTCTATATAAAATTAAATAACCACATTCCAATACAATAAATAATTCAAAATTTATAATTAATTAGTACAATACCACTAAAAAATTATATAATATTTTTTAAAATCAGAAATTTTATTTCTATAAAATTAAATATAAATTTAGAGTGTCCTACAATATTATACTTTATCAATGCCACATGCCCAAAAATTATAGGTTGTTTCAAAATAAAAATGTTTGATAAATATTTTATTTCAATTTAATTTTATACAATATAACAAGATTCTTAATCATGATATTTATTTCCATTTTACTATAGATATTATTAAATTGTAAATAAACTTTATTGAAATTTTTCATAAGAGACATGTAATAATGTTGCATATTATACTTGTTTTACATTTTATTTTATTTATATTTTTCGGATCACACAATTCATTACTTTCTATATTTGATTTGTTGAGATTTGTTTTGTTAAAAATATAACTTTTGTAAAGAAAAACACCCTCGACATATTAATAGACCTTTTACAATTTCTGATTTTGTTTCACATTACTTCAAAATTAATAGTTTATGAATTTACATAGCATTTTTGGAAGATTTAAAATTGTTTTGGAAGGGGGTTTGCTTGTAGTATCCTAAAATTTCATGTTTTTAAAGTTTGTTTTTGGGAAGAAATGTTGACACACAGATGTTTTAGAGTTATTTTATTTGGAAATTTTTATAATGATTTTATAAGATTATGATTAAATCTATTTTTATGAGCCATTTCCCATTTATTTAAGAAATGAGAGTTTTTGTCCAATGAGAAATTTATGTCTATTTAAGAATTTCGAGATGGAATTTGACTGTAATATTCCAAAATTAGAATGCAGCTAATTAGAATATTGATTTTTGTTGATTTCACTTAGGAGATGAATAAATGGGTAAGGAGGCCCATACATTTCAGAAATAGGAATAAAACCCCTTATGATGTGAAAAGGGATCATTATCATGGATGGATTTCACACCCTCATGTGTAAAAAGGGACATTTTATTGTGGAAAAAGTCAAGTTTGACCAAGTCAATAGCATAAATGTAGGAGGAGTGGATCATAAATAAAAATAGCTCAATATGAATGAGGATCAATCTAGACAACTATATGTGAGCTGGATTGAAGACCCTTAGGTGTGAAAAGGGCTGAAGCAGGTTGAAGAGGTCAACCTTGACCAAATCAAACAATGTTGTCATGGAGGTGTGGCCTTCATGAAGGTACAACACAGTTTTGGAGGGAGAGTGATTGTGTGATGGTGGAAACCCTAATGAGTGGGACCCAAGGTGAGAAGGCTCACTTAGTTTATAAGGAAAAGGATGGAAAAAATTTGAGGTTAGCTTATGAATCATATTTTGATGTGTCTGCTTAGACTTTTCTCTCTTTAGTTGTTTAGCTAAGATTGCTGGTGCTGTTTAGCACTAAGGTATTCCTGTTTAGGAATTCCTTCTCTTCCCTTTGAGTAGCTCTTGGGAGATACCTGATATATCATTCCACACATCAAACATTGGTGCCAAGCTTCAGTCGTCAGTTTCAGTGCAATTTCTGCAGGAGGTTGTGTTGAGTTGCAGGATGTTACAGTGGAGGGTTGAGAAACCCACTTTCTGAGTTGGTTTTGCATAGGAGGAAGGATTCCTTCTATTGGGAGATTAGTTTGGAGGGTTCTTGGGCTGATTTCAGATCTTTGGTAGTAGGCCAACATATTCCATCAGTTGCAGCATTATTCCATTCTGGAATTGCGTTATTTCTGTAGGGAAGTTTCAACAGTGTCTTTTGTGGATCTTTCTGGGAGTTTTCTTGTGATTGGAGGGTTGATCCTTCCATGGGGGAAGAACTTTGATCAGATCTACATCATATCTACATAATTTAAGCCTTATATACTTTTGTGCTTTAGTTTTCAGTGATTATTCAGCCTTATTAATGAATATCACCATTTGTATTTGGGTGTATTCATAGAAACCCTACTCGGGTTCTCTAGATTTTGTATAAAGGAGACTAGATATCAATTCTTGAGCCATATTGTTTAATATAATATCAGATATATTTGTATCAGCTATTTTTGTGCATAAAATCTCAATAGAATTCACTGTCTCTTTATGCAGTAATTTTGTGTTGCAGTAGTTTTGGGGTTTTGCAAATTTTGATCCATACTAGGTGTGGGAGGTCTGTTTACCTCATCTAGTTTGATTTGTTTCTGATATCCTATTGGATTTAGATGGAATATTTTTAGATGTAAGGGATCCAAGTTTTCATCTCATTTTTTGAAGCATATATTTCTAAAAAATCATTTTTTATGCATGCATTGCTGAGCAGTCCCATTTTGGGATATTACAGTGGTATCGGAGAAAGATCTTTGGTTCAGCCTATGGACTTCAAGACAAGATGCTATAAGAATAAGAGAAGATCAGAATGATGGAAAGAATGAGATTTGTCTCTTCATTTTTCAAATCCATGAAGAACCTCTCCAAGGAGGTTAAACAAAAAGAAGAAAAGAGAAGCAGTGAAACTTCTAGAGGGTTTCAAGAGAAGGAAGTCCCATGCACTTCCTATGATCAGAAAAGGAAACCATTATTTTATAGAGCTCGAAATAATTGGACCATACCCTTTCCTTTTAAAAATAAGGACAAATTGCAAGAATATGGAGGACACTTGGATCGCAAGATTCTAAGTGAATACCTTGTTGAGTACAAATCTCATCCTAGAGCCTTCAAGGAGACTCTAGATTTCCCTTAGTTCATTCAATTCGAGGACGAAATAAGAACTTGTAGCCAAGGGAGGATCGAGGGAAATAGGTTTCTATTTTATACTTTTGATGGGTCATCGATAACAAGGGTTTGGGCAAGGAAACTAGATCCATTCTTCCTACTACATCCAGTGGTAGAAAGAGCGGTTGTAGAGATTGCAGCACTGCACCTTGAGGGTGAAGCAAACATTTGGTGGTTCCGCCATTTGAGTGATGCAAGAGTGACTAATTTTGTTGAGTTTACTCAAAGGTTTATTAGAAAATTTGGCAAGGAGAAATCAGAGGAGAAGAATCCCTCACCACCATTGGATGAGACTTGTACCAGCACTTGCATAACTATGGAGGAGTAACCCTCAACATCATCAGTTGGAGGAGCCAACACATTGGGGGAAGAAGCTCTTACATCCATGCAAGGTGTTCCCAATTTCAATCAAGGTATGATTAAATTTCCACTTTCTATTATTACAACAAATCTTTTAGAAGGTTGTGGAAATCTACCTTTGCATGACCAAGGGTCAACACATATTGCTGATTTGGAGTAGCAGGATGACACTATGCTGTGCAACCTTGAATTGGTCAAGGAAGGGATGAAACATCATCCTAATGAGTCAATATTGAGCTACACACCACACTTGGGGTTGTGGTGTGAATTCTTGGAGGATAGGATGAACCTTGCCCAAAACAAAATTATGCAAAACCATATGTTCATCCTTGAGTTGGGACATGAGACATCCAAAACACCATGGAGGAGATTAAAAACGCTGTCAATAAGTAACAGTGAGGAGGTTTTGCCTTCATCTCACTTGGATCCTTATGGATTCAAGAAGGACATGGGTGTGAGATCTTTTCTAAGGGATCTCCAAGGAGTGGCATTTGAACATCCCATGAAATGAAAAGGGTGAAATATGATTTGGGAAGATGGTAGTCTTCATTGGAAGGGTGCCAAGGTTGAGCATGACGGGAGGCCCCCACATTTGGATAAAGGGGTGTGGATGGTGAGCAAGAAGCTAGAAGGCTACTTGAAAATATATAACACCAGGCAGCAGGAGCCTTGGCTGCGTTGGCTACTCTTGAAGAAGTTTGGCCATCATGTGACATATCCTCTTCCAAAGGGTATATGGGTGGAGGAATTTTGGTAGGATACTTACATGATAGGGCCGTAAGGAGTATGGATGCATTGTTTTTATATGACATTCTTCATATCAATCATTATGTTTTCACCAAATGATTTTTATGATGGAGGTATGAGGAGGCAGCAAAAATTTTTGTTTCTTTGGTTGTTCTTAGGAGAGCATGAGCAGATTTTCTCTCATACTTTTCATGATGTTGCAGGAGTAGGGGATGGAACTATCATGGTGCAAAGGGGTTACTCCTTAGCCTTGGATGATTTGGAAGTACTTACTCTTTGGAATCAACTTCTTGTATGTAGCAGCGTTATGGGAGATGTCTTTGACAATGAGCATGTCAAAGAATGAAGTTATAAGTTGGCAAGAGCCTATTTTCATAGGCCAACAACGCTGTCACTTTGGAGCTTGGAATTATTGATGGAGTGTCCCTGGGATCACTTCACATTTGATGCACTTGGTGGACAAGGAGGAGGTGAGAATGATGGAGTAGTTGATGGAGGCATATATTACTATGATATGTTCTTCTTGACTTGGATTTACAAGCATAATAAGGATGATTTTCATGCAGCACATGGTTCGTTCCTCTTCATGGGAGAATGCCAGACCACTATGGAGAACTTATTCATGGATCCATGCATCATCTTGCTTTCATCACATGGTAAGAATATTTTTTTTGCATCTATTTATTATCTAACACAATATTTGCATTCTCTTACCATTTCTATCCAGTGCACTGCTCTACAAGGAGGCAAGCTTCTTATTGAGCTCCATGCGACTCTTGACCAACTATTATGATGGAGACATAAATCTTATGTATGACTTTGGGCAAGTGCTTGGTTACTTATTGTATGCTCAGTTGATACACTCAACCATTTACTATTTACTAGTAGATGTGGTGACTTACAAAACTAGCGATTTGTCAATAAAAAAATTGCCATGCTATTTTCTGAAGCTGCAGTGGGGAAGACTGCGTTGTGACCACTTGGGAAATTGTTGGTACCTTCTAGCACCACATGAAACCTTCAGTATTTCCCTCATTTTTATGCTAATCATGATTTCATTTGCTGATACTGTTCTTATTTTTATTGAGAGCATGATTGGGGGAGAGACACATTGGTTAGATGTGTCCTTTGGGGAAGAGGATTCCCACACTTTTTGGATTACATGTTCTAATGGGAGAATGGGAGGAGATATGGCCACCAAAAAAAAACATTTGTTTCTTTATGAGGTGGGCCATGAGATTGATTGGATGCCATATGGTGGTGATTTCTTATCCATCATATATGAGATGGTTTGGGCCAGCTTGATTCACAACGTTGGAGAAAGGATCTTTAGAGATCTAGTTTCCTTCTTGCCACTTGAGGGCAACATTATTGCAGCCCAAGATCAGAAAATTATCTACACTTATCATAAGTGGAGAGGAAGACAACATGGGGTAGGCTACTTGGTATACCATGATCAGATTTTCATCCCACCTACTTTGCTGGAGCCAAAGGTGGAGGAGGATTTTCAGGACTTGCCATGTGGGGAGGTAACTCATTTTATCTGGATGATAGCTTGGGGATGGGAGATGCATATGGGGATGGTAGATCCCAATCTATATCAGACCTCATGCCTCAAGAAGGCCTTTAGATAGCCCATTGTTGCCTCCATTGATGTTTTAATTATACATGATGATAGCTATTTGGAATTCTCACCAAAAGCTAGTTTGCATACTTGGGAGGGGCAACTTGGAGATGTATTAATGAGACAAAACCTTGGTCCTTGGAGGATTTTATCATATGAGGATGCTACAGGGGGAGAAGAGGAGGCTCTTTAGTTCTATCCTTGTAGTTGCTTGAGGACAAGAAACATTTGGGAGGGGAGGACTGTAATATTCCAAAATTAGCATGCAGCTAATTGGAATATTGATTTTTGTTGATTTCACTTAGGAGATGAATAAATGGCTAAGGAGGCCAATAAATTTTAGAAATAGGAATAAAATCCCTAATGATGTGAAAAGGGATCATTATCATGGATGGATTTCACACCCTCATGTGTAAAAAGGGGCATTTGCTTGTGGACAAAGTCAAGTTTGACCAAGTCAATAGCATAAATGTAGGAGTGGATCATAAATAAAAATAGCTCAATATGAATGAGGATCAGTCTAGATAACTACATGTGAGCTAGATTGAAGACCCTTAGGTGTGAAAAGGGTTGAAGTAGGTTGAAGAGGTCAACCTTGACCAAATCAAATAGCGTTGTCATGGAGGAGTGGCCTTGATGAAGGTACAATGTAGTTTTGGAGGGACAGTGATTGTGTGATGGTGGAAACCCTAATGAGTGGGACCCAAGGTGAGAAGGATCAATTAGTTTATAAGGAAGAGGATGAAATCCATTTGAAGTTATATTATGATTCATGTTTTGATGTGTCTGCTTAGACTTTGCTCTCTTTAGCTGTTTAGCTAAGATTGTTGGCGTTGTTTAGCACTAAGGTATTCCTGTTTAGGAATTCCTTCTCTTACCTTTGAGTAGTTCTTGGGAGAGACCTGATCTATCATTCCACACATCTGGCATTGGTGCCAAGCTTGAGTCTTCAGTTTCAACGTATTTTCTACAGGAGGTAGTGTTTATTTGCAAGGTGTTGCAGTGGAGGGTTGAGAAATCCACTTTCTGAGTTGGTTTTGCATAGGAGGAAGGTTTCTTCTATTGGAAGATCAGTTTGGAGGGTTACTGGGCTGATTTCAAATCTTTAGCAGCAGGCCAACATATTTCCATCAATTATAGCATTATTCTAGTCTAGAATTACGTTATTTCTGGAGGGCAGTTTCAGCAGTGTCTATTGTGGCTCTTTCTGGGAGTTTTCCTGTGATTAGAGGGTTGATCCTTCCATGGGGGAAAACATTTGATCATATCTGCATCAGATATACATAATTTCAGCCTTCTATACTCCTGTGCTTCAGTTTTCAGTGATTATTCAGCCTTATTGCTGAAGATCACCATTTGTATTTGGGTGTATTCCTAGAAACCCTACCCAGGTTCTCTAGATTTTGTATAAAGGAGACTAGATCTCAGTTCTTGAGCCATATTGTTTAATATAATATCAGATCTATTTGTCTCAGTTATTTATATTCATAAACTCTCAATAGACTGTGTTGTCTCTTTATGTAGTAATTTCATGTTGCAGTAGTTTTGGGGTTTTGGAAATTTTGAGCCATACTAGGTGTGGGAGGTTTGTTTACCTCATATAGTTTGATTTGTTTCTGATATCCTCTTGGATTTAGATGGTATATTGTTAGATATAAGGGATCCAAGTGTTCATCTTATTTTCTGAAGCATATATTTCTAAAATTACATTTTTTATGCATGCATTGCTGAGCAGTCCCATTTTGGGATATTACATTGAGGAAATATAACTGTATTTTACTTTTCCCATTTAATTTTTCACATAATATTGGATTATAATAAGGTATTTTAGTTTTTACAATAAATTTTTATAATTAAAAAAAAAAACTACACATTTTTTACAAATTTAATATCTTTATAACTGTTTTGAGAAAATTTCATACACAAAAAGTTTAAAAATAACTTTAAAACATACAAATATTTATTTGTGTAAGAAAATATTTCCTTGTCCATATACAGTTCTACAATATAACAATACATTTAATGTCACTTTTTAATGTAATTTGATTTAAAAATAATAATTTACAAAAACCATACCATGTATAACCTTGTCAATACCATATATTTACAAAATCCTTTTATGTGATACTTATTCAGATGAAAATTTATTTTTAATTGATCAGTTTAGTATAAAGGAAAAAAATAATAACCAATTTTGAAATAAATCTCAATTTTTTTTGTGATTAATAATAATAATATTCTAGACTATTCCATGAAGGTTAAATTGTAACCATTTAATTTATTCATAAATAAATTAAAATTTATGGAACCCTTAGAGAAAATAATAGATTATATTGGAGGGGTGCTCAAAGGATTTGATCAGGGAATAAGGACAATTGACTAATAAACTTTAGCAATGACAAAAACGAGAGGAGTTCCTCTAAAAAGAGAAAATCTTAAGTGTAATGGTCATAAGAAGGAGAGTGTAACTCTAATTTTTTTTCATAAATTGATGATTAAACATTGTCATCGTAATATGATTTTATCCTTCTCCTCTAGTGATGGAAAACGACTATACAATATGAGGATCTGTAATAAGAACTTGTCTCATATTATCACGAATTCCTTATAAAGATGACTCCAAATAGACATGTTGTTATCCATTGCATTATTGCACAGATTAATCACCTCATTTATCCATATCAGAATGAGGCCTTGATGCAAGAAATATATATAACAACCCTGAGTTAAAAATTCATGTAGTAAAGTTAAAGGTAAAATAAGACGAAGGTCATGGGACACATATTCCAAGCTAAATGTTCGAAAAAACATCCTAGTGGGTGTTCATTTCAGTTTATTATGGCTAATGAAGTTTAAAAAGGCATTGAAAAATACATTGAAAAGGAAAAGATAAATTAATTGACATTTTATCTATGAAATAAATTAAATAGGAGAAAAGGAAGATGAAAGGTCACATGTTTGCATGAGAGGGAAATTGAAGGAAAATGAAGAAAATAGAGGCCTCAATGATAACAATGCTTTTGGGGATTAGTTCACAACCTTTTGTTAGTTTTAGCTTTGAGCTCTCTTTATTCTCTCATATTAGAACATTCTAGGATCACTTTATCATTGTAGAAATGAAAGCAAGGGAAGGAAAAGAAAGCAAAGGAAGGCAATGTAAAAGCAAAGAAAAGCTGGATCAAGCAACTTCAATAGGAATACTTGCAAGTAACAGGTTGCATGTGTGATTTCCTAGCTGGTTTTTGAATGCATGGTACATGCATGTGTGTATTTGGTTCTCTTGGTGTCATTGGCATGGGTTTTTCCAAGTGTGATAGTGGTTTCATTCTTGCCTTGCCATTTCCAGATAGCCATGGTGCGATGGGGTTCTTTTATTTGGTTGAGATTTGGATTGCCATATGGTTTTGGAATCGGGTGAGGTGGTGTTCAGAATATTCCAATTGGGCATAGGAATCCCTTGACTAGTTTTGGAGGGATTGAAATAAAGCTTGAGGGTGGAGATAGGAAAATTCCTCAATGTATTGGTGAAGAAATTATGATGCATTAAAGCTTATTTTCGACCTAGTAATTCCTTGACTCGTTTTGGGGGGATTGTGGTAAAACTTGAGGTTGGAGGTGGTTTAATCTTTGGACATACCTTCTTATTTATGTATTGGTTTGCTTATGTGGTCTCTAGACCAGTTTTGGCAAGATTATGAGAGCATGAGGGTGGAGGTGTTTTAATCTTCAGAAAGCCTTGGTTGTTTATGTATTAGTTTGCTTATGTGATCTCTTGGACTGGTATGGGATCTTTGCAAACATATTATAAAGGCCAAGATTTTCAAGGATATCCTTTTTAGGGAGAGTTATTTTAAGGTCAAAATTTTAAAGGTTAGCCTTATCAGGGTCAGTTATTTCAAAGAAATCCTTTACAAATCCAACCCTTTCACGGGAAATATTACTTGGGGTAGATCGAAAAAAATCCACCTTTCCAGACTCATCCATACCCTGGTCAAACATTTGAAATTTCATCTCAACCATAATTTGGTATGAATAACCCTGTTTACCATGGATTAATTCAAATCTGAATCGCTCGGGCTATCCCAGGATATCATGGATATCATCTTCCAAGTACTGGACTTATCTCGTAGGGTTATCAGTTTTCACAACAAGATCTTGACTGAAAGTTACAATTTATTGCAACTTTGGATTGAATGGATTTGTCTCAGCTAACAAATGATCCTATTTACTATTTCCCATTTTGGCTGACAATTCCCACAAAGTTTCCCAATGACATTTAGAAATTTTAAGGTAAATCAGGAGAGGACCCTTCAAACCATGTCATGTTGTATCATCTTTGGAGCACATAAAAATTTTTAATCGATGATTCCATTATATTACGAATTTTTCAACGAACTTTAACAGGTTCAGTAAAAAAATGGTACATTGAACTACCGCGAGATTCTTTTCACAACTTCAATGCCCTAGCCACTGCTTTATTGACACATTTTCAGTTACCAATCCATTACAATACTGGTACCAAAATTTTGACTTCTTTAAAATGGAATTTGTCTACATATATTTCCGATCATATCCACGAATGGAGACGTAAACGTAGTTTGGTCAAATTTTTCATTCCAAATCAAATTTTTCCTAAGTTGTTTACTAAATATTTTCTTCCAGTCATCACTAAAGATGTTTCCAAGGGAGGCGTTGTAATTGAAGAAAAATTTCTTGCGCATGCCCAATATTTAGACCTTGTTTACAAGCAGTTTGGCACTTTATATGAAAAAATTCCAGATTTTCCTTGCCCTAGTCAAATAACCACAACTCCTTCCGACTCTCACATTGCAGACGATGTAATCAGTTCTGTTAGCCAATCTAAGAGTAATAAGAAAAAATCAAAATATAATACTCCAATTATAACTTTACTCAGTTCACCTAAAGTAAATCCTTCTCCTGAAAATACTTCTGAGATTAACATTATAGAATCATGTACCAGTAAAATAAATTGTCAGGAGGAAATAAGAAAGGGAAAGGTAAAATGAAACAAAGCACTTCTTTGGAAGGGAAATCAAATAAAAATGAACCATCTAAAGAAACGAAAAAATCCGTGTTATCCATGTTTAATATGTGATGAAGAAAATTACACAAAGGAGTGCCCTCATCGCGTTGAGGTAACTAAATTAGTTAAAGGTTCACCCACACTTCTTGTTTTGAAGGATCCATTTCCTTCTCAAGACAGTAATATGGTCTATAATAATCCTTCTTCTTCCATCTAATCAGTGGATATCACGATGATGTGTTCTCAAGTTACGGTTGCTACGGGATCTCAAGAATAAGGATCTAAGGGTCCTGTCAATGGAAATGACATGGGCTCACCTAGTCAAACTTACACGTCAATTCCTCCTCCTTTTGAACCATTAAATATTGAAAAAAATAGTTCTGACATGGTGATTCAATCACCTCCTAAAGGTGTTCTTCTAAATTCAGCTTTCAATCCACATGCACAAACTGCTAAAAATTACAACATTGTTGAAGATCTAACTACGTCACATTGAGCAATGTCAACCTTTGAAGTGTTGCAGAATTTTCTAGCGCAATGGAAATTAATTTTTTCAGCTATAGGAGATATTGATCCTCAGGATTCTAATCTCATTATCTTCGACCTAGACAATTATGTACATAGACTTCCACATCAACTGGAATTCTAAATACTAGTTTTCATCAAAACCAAATGAGTCTCTCGCGCGGTAATTGAAGAAGGAGCATCTACATGTATTATGTCTATTGCTTGTTGGAAATACCTTGGTTCTCCAAATATCAATCAGTCTCACATGACTTTGAAAGCCTTTGATGGAAGAGGTTTTCGCCCATATGGGATTATCAATGATCTACCTATAAAGATAGAAGGTAAAATGTTTGTAGTTGAAGTTGATGTTTTTTATGCTCAACTTGACTATAACCTTTTACTGGGATGAAGTTGGTCCTATGCTATGTCAGTAGTGGTCTCATCATATTTTCTAATGGTAATGTTTACCCATAAAGGGGGAATTGTAAAAGTAGACCAACTATCTTACTACACTTCAGATCGTAGCTCTACAAGCAGTATACCCTTTTTTGGAAAGTTTATTACTCTGAATGAAGATGTTGGGGCATGTTTTCTTAAGGATTCATATTTAATGGGAAATTTTGTGATGCCTCCTCCCAATTTTTCTCATAATTTTTCCCAGGTCAACATGATTACATCAAGCACAATACCATCACATGATCCTTGGATTGTGCCTTCATATTCTAAATTTTCCTTATACAACAGTGAGATGCCTTTGAGCCCATTTGAATTTTCTTATCATGCAGTTCAATTACTTTCCAACCCACCATCAACTGAAACTGATAAAGTGAATGTGACCAATGATGAATATTCTCATTTGTCACGTTTAGTACCAATATCATTTCCTGATCCTTTCGATAACACGTTTCCAACTGATGAGAGTATCATGGAAGTCATGAATTTGGATGATTTTCTATGGAATGATTATCGTCATCATTCTTCCTTTCTTCCTGAACTTGATAAAATCGATAATGATTTTTCATCTATATTTCAGTAGATATTGTTGATAGTCCTCAGTGTCTTATGTCAATCCTTCATTTAGATTCTGAAATGAGTCTAGGAAACATATCTACAATAGTACCCATTGACATATAAGTTAAAACCGAAATTACCGAGAAAATTCGCATAGGTGCTTTGTGCCCCATTGAGAAAATCGAGACAGATAAAGCCCTATTTCAGGAATTCGATGACATTTTTGCTTTGTCATATGAGGAAATTTTAGGAATTTACCGCAGTATTATAGTTCATGAAATTAAGACATAACCATATGCCAAACCTATCAGACAACGATTACGTTCAGTTCATCTATGAAAAGTTGCTGCTATCGAAGCTGAATTTGAAAAATTACTTAGAGAATGTTTCATTTACCCTATTGCCTTGACTGATTGGGTATCCAATATTGTTCCAGTGAAAAAAAAGAAAGGGAGTATTAGAGTATGTGTTGACTATAGGGATATCAATAAATCTTATCTAAAGGACAATTATACTACTCCTTATATCGACCAAATTGTTGATGATTGTACCGGAAATGAAATTTTCCATTTAATGCATGGTCTTTATGGATAGAATAAAATAATCATACTCCTTGTCAATAAGCCTAATAATACGTTCATTTTTCCATGGGGGAACTTTTCCTATCGCAAACTCTCGTTTGGATTGAAGAATGTTGGCACAAATTTTCAAAGGGAAATGTCTTACGCATTTCACGATATTAAACAAATTGTGTAACCCTAACTGGATGACTTAACAGCTCATTCGTTGAGACAAAAAGATCATCCCATGTATTTTAAAGAAATTTTCATTCGATGTAGGGACTATAATATTCGTTTGAATCCTCACAAGTGCATTTTTTTGGTACAATATAGTAGATTGTGGGAATTTTTCATGTGAAACCATGGCAGAGGATCATCTTCCAGATGAATCCCAAATCATGTCACCCCACCAACATAATTGAAGCTAATCCTGTAACCAACATCATCATGTATCTCTACGTGTATCCCCACCATGAAGTATGCCCCTCCTGTAGCACTATGTGTAACCTCATTTGTGTAACCAAGCACTACAGTTATTGTTCTTAGGTTCGGTATGCTGGTATCATGTTGGTTGGTTGTCGAGTCTTACCAACCACTCACTCCTTTTCCTCCATATATCTGCCCCCACAAGTCCCGTGCATAAGCTGGTTGGTCATACGCGCTAGAAATTTATTGTTAGACTTCTGATTCCGGTGGGCCTCCTACCAGACCAGAGTGTGAAGTAAAGTGGCTGGCATAGTTCCCCATAGTTCTAGTTTCTTATGAGTACTTTAGATCCTTGATATGGATATATCATTATATATCTTGAAACTTAATCTTTTCTTCCTGAGTTGTCTCGAACTAATCGTCGTCGAATTCAGTACCAATCCCAAAAATATACTACTATTGGTGATACTCTTTATCGTCATGGTGATGATTATATATTTCAATGATTTTTAATATATGAGGGGGATGATAAGGCATTAAATGGATGCCATTGTGGAGCTTGTGGTGGTCATATGTTAGGGTTTTTAACTTCCCAGAAGATATTGCGCGCTAGATATTTTGGCCATCATTGTTTAAAGATTGCATAACAGCTACAGTTAGAAGTGCCATAATTGCCAAGTTTACGATAGAAAGGTGAATGATCCTCCATATACTCTTCACCTAATCATATTTATTAGTCCATTTACTAAATGGGGCATTGATTTTGTTACTTATAACCCTTACTCGGTTGGGGGGCATGGGTATATTATTCTCGCTGTAGATTATTTTATAAAATGGGCCAAGGAAATGCCTACATACAAGTATGATGGTGAAACCACTACTATTTTCATATTCAATAATGTAATTGATAGGTTTGATGTACCACAAGAAACTGTTATAGGCCATGGTAGCTGCTTTCAAAATTTTATGATGACCGAGCTTTCTACATAACTTCACTTGCACCATGACAGCTCTACTCCTTATTATCTCCCAGTGAATGGCCAAGTTGAAGTTGTTAATAGGGTTTTGACCAATATGATCAAAGATAATGTTAGAATTCATAAAATAAACTGGCATACTATGAATTTTTCAGCCTTGTGGGCATACCGTACCTCTATGAAACATCGACCGACTTTACTCCCTTCCAACTTGTTTATGATTTGGAGGTAGTTTTTCCCATTGAGTGTGAGATTCCATCATTAAAACTAGCCATTGAATTGTCACTAGCTACCATTGCAAAGGATTAATGTTTTTTGTACATAGAAGAACTCGATGAAACTCACTGTGATGTTGCATTAGCTAGCAAGGCTCATAAAAAATGTGTTAAGTCTCAGTTCGATCGAAACGTGAATCCTGATGTATATTCAGAAAGTGACCTAGTCTTGATCTATGGCCAAGCACATGATAAGATAGGCACTTGTAAATTTCAACCTATGTGTCATCGTCCTTACATTGAAAAATGTGTATTAGCCAAATGGGCCTATGAACTAGTTTACTATAATGATGTTTATTTAGGAGAGCACATAAATGGTCTCTACCTTAAGAGATATTATGCATGATTTATCTCATGAATATTTTTGTACATTACTTGTATCATATTTTATGTGTGTGCTTTAGGTTTGAATTTTATACGATTTACTACTACTTTTCCTGCTTATCCTGGATTACACTTGATTTGTAGATATCGACATTCTCGCAAATATTTGGCTACAACCAGAAGGAGGATACAACCCCCTGACTTATCAACTACAACTGAAATGAGCTACAACCCCTATAATACATTTATTTACTAGCACCCAGTGGAAAGAGAACCAACCCTTGATCTGCAAGAAACAACCTATTGGACACTCAATGGGTCAATTTTCATCCATTTTCAAACTATTTATTTACCAACACCCACTAGAAGGAGCACCAACCCTTTATCTGCAAGTTACAACTTGTTGGGCAATCAATGTGTCATTTTACATCCATTTTCAAACTAGTTATTCACCAGCACCCATCGGAAACAACAACAACCCTTGATCTATAAGCTACAACTTGTTGGACATTCAATGGGTCATTTTTCATCCATTTTCAAACTAGATTCATGAATGCCAATCTACCTTCAAAATAAAATCATTTTTCTTCAATCACTAATCAAGAATCATGTCAACAACACCACCATACAAGCTCCTCACTGCTCTTGAAATTATACCTCAAAAAATCTTAGAAAATGTCTCCAAAAACCATATTGCCCTACTTTTAAAGTTTTCTCTTTGCTAATTTTGGCTTCCTTTATTTTATTGAATTACTTCATGAATTATTATTTTTTCTTGTGTCATGTTCAATTTAGTTTTCTAAATCTTCTCTTCACGTCTTCTTGAGGTCCTCTCCATGTTTCAGGCTTTTGATCTTGTTGTTCGATGCATTTTTATGCTTATTTCAGTGAATCTGGAGCTTTTACAGAGTTAACTAAGGTTTGTTAAAGTTAGAAGGATTATATTTAGCTCAACTTCCAAAATTTCCATTGAAATTAGTAGTCCCACCAAAAACTAGATCCAAAAATTGCTACTAACTCATGCATGCTACCAAAGCACAAAATATTTAATAAAGTCTGCCACTACCAACTGCGCTGCCAAAATCAAGACTATAGATCCACCGCACTTGCCAAATTTCTAATATCAAAATCCCAATCCCATTGGATTTCCAATTACACTTAAAATCCATGCGAAATCGCCTATCAGATGGTCACAATAACTCACCATGTCAGGCCCAGGTTCACGGATTCCCTTGCATGTTTATAATTGAATTAAATTGCCTTATAGGCTCCTAGTTCATGAGCTTGGCCCACCTCCTTTGTTATGCTACCAACTCATCTAAACCATAATTTATATAAATAGATATATGTGCCACCATCGAGCTTCAGACCTGTTCACCCAATGAAATACACACAAAAATCGCACAAATTGTTGCTCCATTGGTCCAATTGGCCCCATAATATATGTCTCTATTATTCATTGCAGCCCAGGTGCCCTGGCATTTTTGGTTTCAATTCTTTAAATGTTACGGTCACTTGACCTATCAAGTATGGCCCATTACTCTATGCTCCTGCTGCGCCACTTATACTCCACCTGTCGGCCCATTGGAAATGATCGACTCTTAATTACAAATTGTTATAGGCTTAAAAGTTTTAGACAACGGGAAAATTCTCATCTCCCGTCATTTAGTTGATAGACAGATCCCTGGTTCCCAACACTTTTAAAATGACAAGTTATAATTTTTACGGGCTTTTAGGACTTCTATGGTTTTGAGATTTCGGGCTTCCATGCCTACTTCCCTGCTCAATTTTGTTACAACCTTTCATGCCTTTTAGGGTTCCAGATTCTGAGCTTCTGGGCCTACTACCCTACTCAATGTTGTTACAAGCTTTCGAGCCTTTCGAGGTTCTGAGATTCTGAGCATCATGCTACTGCTAAGTTGACTTTTAAAGACCCAAATTTGACTACCATTAGGGGAATTTTGAGGTCCAAAATAGGCCTCCTAAGAAAAATGTACATCATAAATAAAATTTATAAAAACCAATAGGATTCAATATTATGATGTCAACCATGGGGGATGATTCACCATTTTTTAAAGTAAAATGGTTAAAATATTAAAAAATAATAAAATAATAAAACCATTTTTTCAACTTGTATTTTTAACTTATCTCACAAAGTTTTTACTCAAATTTTGAGCTGGAGTACTCATTGGAGGCAAAATTTAATTCCTCATTCAAGGAGTACCTATGTTGCATACTTTTGATGGACCCTGCTACACTACAAATGAGAAATACATGAGAAAACATGATTGCAATCACGTTTTTCATGTATTTCTCATTTTTCGTGTAGCAGGATCCATCAAAAGTATGCGACATGGGTACTCCTTGGATGAGGAATTAAATTTTTCATCCAACGAGTACTCCTGCTCGAAATTCTAGTAAAACATTTCGGAGATAAGTTGGAAATAAGAGTTGAAAAAATAGTTTTTTCTTCTTTTTTTTCCCTCTAAAATTTGATGATGTAATCAAATCTTATTTTATTATTTTCACTATTATTTTATAATTTCCTTAGGAGGCCCATTTTAGACCTCAAAATTCCCATAATGCAATATCTCTCAATCCATGAGGCCATTTGTAGACTTCCATATACTATTGGAAAGCTCTTTTAGAGCACTTTTCAGCTGAGTGGATCTGATGTGGACTTTGAGATGATTTAATGCCTGAAAAAATTTCTTCAAAGTCTCCACTCTTCTCTGCACCTTGACCACCTGTCTGCACCCATTCCTTGGCCATTCTTGATCACCTATTTCTTTGCCATACTTCTTTTCCATGCTCCTTTTCCATCAATGACAACATATTTCCAAGGCACAATCTCATATAAAAATAACAATTTACTATTTTGAAAATATTAAAATCAATTAATGAATGAAAAGTGTGCACAACTATTTAATCTTCAAGATAATGTTGAGATATGTTTGTGATTTTTTTAAGTGTGGCAATAATGGAAATAAATTATTTGAAATTTCAAAACAGGCCCACATATCAAATTTGATGATTTTTCACCTACCTGACCCATATTCATAGTTTCAAGTAAGGATCTTGACGATTTTTTAATTGTTTAAAAATGTATTTTATGAGAAAATCACCCCTTGACAATTTTCCCAGCAAATTCCCTTCCTAATGGTATCTATAATGTCCCTAAAATAATCTAAAATCAGGTGGATGTAAACTTTTATGGTTTAATAAAGTATACTTGTAAAACAATACATAGTCCATAATGAATAAGTCCTAAAATTGAACAAGAATGTAATGATGGAAAATCACATGTTTTAAACTCTGTTCCCTCTATAAATTTTATTTTAGGAATTGACCTCTCGATGGGTATAGAGTGTCCTTGTGAGCGTTGTACTTTACAAAGGGGAATTGAGTTTTTGTTTAGAGTAACATAGTTTTTTCGATAAAATTATGCTTTTATATCATAAGATATATATATATATATATATATATATATATATATATATATATATATATATATATATATATATATATTTTAATTTCGAAATATAAAATTTTCCACTAAAATAAATCAATACAATTGTACATTGTTCAAATCAACATATCATGCATCTTCATTTTGATATTTTTCCTATTTTCTTGAAGACCTCGATTGGAATAATTTATGAAAATTTTAATAAAAATTGCAATGATGACAACCTTGTTTGCACAATCCAATCCAAATTTCCTCGCATGTGATGAAATGGAATAATTAATTGCTACATATATCTTTTCTGAATACATCGCGAGTGGACACTATCTCATAATGCGTACAGCTATGCGTGTACATTCACGGTCATGTTAGCATAGAGATATAGGATCTCCATTAATTTTGGCCTCATTCGGTAAAAGGCATGTTGTTTTTTTGTGGTGGAGAGTTTTGTTAATATGGAAGATTTTGTGTAAGCTTTAATGGTGTTTCTTTATATATATATATAGGTACATTATTGGACATTCATGTTTGAAGGGTCCAAGCTTGTTGTGGATTAACGCGAATAGGGTCAGAGTTTTTATGAGCTCACGCTGATAGTTCTGGTGAAAATTATGCCTCCCCGTCAGAAATCCAGTTGGGAATATCGAAATAACAAGTTTTCTTTTTTGAAATCTTATTTCCGATAAATATTTTTTTATCATTTTTGAGGTGTGTATAATTTTTATGTGAAGTATTATACTGAATTTTGAATGATAAAAAATATCCATCATCCAAATTCCTATGGGATTCTCCTTGTGCTTGGTCACTACATATTTCCATGATCATGTATAAGGAGGCTTCAAATTTGTTTGGAAAATAATGGAATTTTTTGTTATATTTTGATGAAATTTCTGCTTGGAAATAAGGATTACAGCTACCAAGTTTCAATATTTTAGATGTCTGAGAGATTTTTGATGGTGTTATCACCAAAATAGGACCTGGTAGGCTGCTAGTCAGGCTACCTCAGTGTAACTATTTCAAGCCAGACTTTTAGTTGAGCTTTAGCCTCCTCAACCTGACAGGGCTCTCTCACTAGGTTTAAGATTTTGAATTAAGGATTATATGGCTAACTCTAGGAATAAATTGTATAAAAGTGTATGACTAGTTGAAATAATTATCAACAAACATCTATTGGGATATGGAGTCTAGGTATTTTCCCACAAAACATCAACATTAGCTCATCATGGAAGTCAAGGCATTTCATAGTTTTTTAGGTGTATCAGTGAAACAAAAACAGAGTGAACAAAACAAAGTTTACAAACATATGCATGAAGTTAGAGAATTTTCCAATGAATTCTAAGTAACATATGTTTATACCACTGAAAATAGATAGATATAGGAAGCCATAGGAAGATCACACATTAAAAAACTCTTTCTGAGTCATGAGTAGCAAGCCAATATTTGTATTATGATAAAAACACACAGTTTTCTACAATAACATAATCTGCTTGTAATGAAAATTTTCTAACCTGGTGGAATTCGAACTCATGTCTCTTATAGATCCTTCTTTACAATATTGTATTCCCTCATCTATCTTGAGGAGAATTCGAATTTATTAGCTTGACACCTATCTACTCCTAAAATAGACTATTAATTACATGTGACAGTTAACTGTCTATTATAGAGTCCTAATGCAATTAGGAGAAAAACTCCTTATTATGACTAAAAAAACTTGATCTAGGAATTAAAGATTATATTTGACAGCTGCTCCTCCTTATCTTCAACCTTGATGGTGTCCATAACTTTGCTGTTACATTTTGTTAACTTATCCCTTATCTTTCCTGAAAACTAGGAACATGTTTCCTAGAATATAGCTTTAACCCTCATTTACGCTCCTCGAATATTTTGGCTAACTAAAATGGACCTTTTTAGACAAGTGATATGTGTTATCACTTCCATAGAACCATGTCTACCCACCTATGCAAAATTAAGTCCTTGAAAGAGTGTGAAGAGATTTGATGTGTCTGTGCTATGAAAATATCAGTTGTTTTCGTAGCGCAGTAACTATGCCTTTGTGAAACATCTCTTAACATCTAATTTATTTTTCTTTAACACCTGGAACTTCTTTTGTGACCCATTTCCATCTTCTAGCAACATCAAAACTTCAAAAACCAGGTGTTTTACCTCTTGAAACCTTAACAAAATATTTAAAACTGCTGTGTATCTCCATATTACATAGTTTCTTCATCATCTTTAAATCTTAAGAATATTTACAGTCCTTTAATGATGAATTTGATGCTAATGGACCTTGAAATCAATATAACTCAACTTTTCCATGTTTTAAAAAAGTGGTGTCTTTCCCAAAACAAAATTATATTAGGGATTTGTCACTTACTGTCTTACTTCTTCTGTAGTTGACCTTCAGAGTTTGCCAATTGGATTTCAATATCTTCAATGTGCCTCTTCAGCCTCGTGTTAGTAGCCCTTAAATTTACATTTATCCTTCTCACAAATTTAGACTCTTTGATTGCAGGAAGAGTCCAGGTGAAAAATTGAGCTTCACTGTTGACTGTTTTAGGTTTTGAGACTCTTTTAAGCTCCCACAGAGCCTTAATTCTATCAAAGTTTATCTTCTCCAAAACATGTTTTCTTGCTTTCTTCTCAAGCTTAGCAATTTGAAGATTAGCTAGTCTTAGTTTTTCTTTCATTCCTTCATAACTTCTCTATTCTCTTTGAGTATGGAAAACTCTGTTTCTGTCATATTCAAGCATGGGTGATGAAATGTCTATGGGTTCCTCATACACATTTGAAACTTCTCCAGATTTATCTAACTCCACAATCAGTCCTTGCAAATTTTTTGAATTCCTAGTTAGAGGCCTTCTGGGCTTGAAAACATACTCTGAAATTTCATCATTAAAATCCAGATTTTTGGAAGACTTGATCTTCTTAGATTTCCCTTCATCCAAATTTATAAAATCTGTCTGCACTAAAGGAGATTCCTCAATATCAATAGCTTGTAAAATGGAGGAAATTTAGACAACATTTACCATAGGTATGATACATGCGAAATGTGCGAAAATTGTGAATGATTTCGTGGAAATTTATAGACCGTTACGCATTAATAGCAGAAATGATCATCTCATACTTACTAATTTCCCTCTAAATCCATTTCCCTTGTAAAAATACCCCCTCCCCTTCATTTTTACTCTTTCCCCTTACTTCACTCTTTTCACCCCACAAAAAATCCCCTTTCCTAAGTTAAAATGCATATTTCCCTTTGGAAAAGTAAAAATCCTTTGTTAACTCTCATTTTCATTCAAAAATGCACCAAAAACCCAAAAGATACAAATATCCTAAGTATAAATTCTTGAATTTTATATCGGACCCCACTGTGAAAATATCCATCCCTGATATAAATTTTTACATTAGAAGCTTAGTGTATTTTTTACAATCCCGCTCATATACTAACATTAACATTTAACTTTATTTTTTATTTAACTCCCGTTACAGCTTTATCCCGTATTTAATTAATTGCTTTATATATATTATCGCCAACCCTTTATTTTCAATCTAATACATAGTTTAAATCCCCCACGTTGTGAAAATATCCCGGGCCCCACCTATTATAAAGTCCCACTTTCCATAACCCTATTGGTTATAAATTTAACCCTATCGCATAACTTAAAACCCGACCATACATATTAAAAAACATAACTTATATCACATAACCCGCATAGCATGAAATATCCTGGGTCCCATGACTATCCAATCCCGACTACTCCATCGTGTCCTCCAAATCGTCAGATCTTAACCGATCAGATCCGATGGCCCTTATCACCTATCGCACATTCCATTGCCCGATCCTTAACAAACCCAAGACCTTGCGATATAAGTGGTTTTCGGATCTCCACTCCTAGATACGTGGCACTTTGCTATTCAATTGCATCCATCCAACCTTTACCGTCCAATCACTTTAGCTCATGCGAAAACCACTCAGCAGTTTCTCCTACCCATTACGAAAACCAACCTGTCAATTTGAATTAACCCCGTGCCTTAATTCTAATCACTGTTGGTTAAGAAAACCATATAGCCACCCATTACACCCTTTTTTACCATTTCTGTTACAATTTTACACAGAAGGAGCTTTGCCAACCTAAATAATTGCTGCCGACCTCATTTTAAACCAAATTTCAAACAAAATTCAACCATTTGTTGCTACAACTGTTGCAGATCCAGTCCAAAGCAGTAGAAAGACCCTTGAAGCCTTAGAGAACCTTCGTTGCCTTAGAAACCCTCAGCAAGCTTAAAAATCTTCATTTTATCCAGGTATTCTTCAGTGATTAGGCCTGTTCCTAAAGCTAAAAGGAAGTAATTCAAGTAATTGAATCAATTTAGGAGTTTTAGTAGACCAAAAGTGCCTATTGCCTTCCCTATCCTTTTCTACAGACCCTAATCTTTCTTTCATATAAATTATGAGGTCCTAGGATTTATTTTTGTCACAGAGATTACAGTTTGAATGATTTGAGTAGTTTTAACCTTCGCAGACTTGAAGAAAGCCCTTTTTCCTTCCAAATCCTTTTATGCAGACCCTAGATGTCCTTTTGCATAATTCTGAGGTTCTAAAAGTTATTTTTAATCACAGATACTACAATTTGAGCAGTTTAAATCATTGTAGACTAGAGGATAAACCCTTGTTTCATCTTAGATCAGTCTGCAAACTGTAATTATCTTTTTGAGGTGCTCCTATAGGCCTAAATCAGTTTTCCCTAAAGCCAAATATTAATCAATTGAAGAAATTTAACAAAAAAATGGATTCCAAAAGCATTGTATCTTTCAATCCTCTACAACCTCTAGTTGTAGATGTGGAACATAGTCCTTTAGCTGATAGAGATTTTAAGATTAATGACACAGTCACTGAATTTAACCTTTTTAAGCTCCACTATTGGAGCCATGACAAATCCATAGATCATGCTGATGAGGTCTTCATTTTGGAATCTAATTTTCCAAAGTATTTTATCCCACATATTTTATAGTACCCAGAAGTGATTAGACTCTGTGAATCTTTCTATTTTCCTGACCAGAGGGCCCTAATAACCCCCGGAAAATAAATTTTGTTTACTATTACAGCTGATTCAATCAATCAAATGCTCTAGATACAATCTAGACTAGATGAAATCCCTTTGTCCATTGAAAACCTTACACAGTTATACATGAATCTAGACTTCCCCAAGAGATTCCACATATTCGAAACTTTCATGCCTTCATCTGTGGAAACTCCCAAGAAAAATACTCCTTACCCATCTGAAATATTTTATGGGAGAACCAAACATATCATCTCCATGTTGTCTTCCATTATGGGATATTATACAGATGAACATGTTGATGTTGCAATCTTAGGTTTCTTGTCTACTTTTACACGTGGTCAGCCTCTTGCTACCATTTTTATTTTTTCCCAGTACCTTGTTGATACTATGCATGAACAACTTGTCAAAATGTCTGAAGAAGGTGTTTTCAAGTATTCATCAATCCTATTCCACATGTTTTTGTATTTTCAATCTGAGAAATTTTCCATTAACCTTCAAAAGCTTGATGTTGAAGGTAACCAAGAGTCAGTCATATTTTGGAATCCAATTATCAGAAAAGACTCCACACAGTCCACCTACACAGAGTTCATTGATTCTTTAATTCATCCTATGGTCAATATGCTGAACAACAACATGCAACCAAGAATCAATGAGGAAATTAAGAAGGTCCTAAAATTTTTAGAGCATAATAGGACAGGAGATTGGTACTTGTATCAAAACCATAAAGAGATAAGGGTATATGGATCAAATATTATTCCATATAAACTGCCCAAATACCTCCCAATGAGGTTATTTTCCCTTGAGTATATCAGACATATTCTTAATTTTGATGCAATCAATTTCTTGGCAGCTAAGAAGAAGACACAATTTAAGATTAGGAATTAGTTTGGCCCTTTCATTTGTAACAGTAGAGATGCAAGTCAAAAAGCTAAAAAGTATTTATAGGAGTTTAAATTCAGTAAGAATTTTCTATGGTATTATGATCCTCTGGGAGTAATAAGTAAATTGAGAATTAAATTCAAACTAACTCTTTATGTACATGATAAAAAAACAGACATTGAGAAATACTCCAACCAGTCTTTGTTGGCAATATGATGCTGAGTGTTGTCCTTGATGGCAACCCACTTGATGAAGATGATGGAAACCTACTTGATGAAGTTGTCCTTGATGGAATATGTCTTGATGAACTTGTTAAATGATGTATATCTGATGTATCTATAATGAGTACAGAAGGTAATGATGGAAGGAATGTCAGTATGTGCCAGAACCTGATGAAAAGAGTATGTCTCAAGGCATACGCGGATTTGTCTAGACTAAGTAGCATATGCACGCGGGTAATAACGTGCCAAGTCGCGTATGGGAAAAAGCTCTCTAAATATGTAAAACCAGGGGTAACCACCGTGGTATTGACCCATTGTATTGGGTAATGATTCGTCGATGTGACCTCGTCCATGAATACCATCGAAAGTAATGTGGTTTTGGCCCATGGTATTGATAAAGGGTAAACCTATATAAGGAGAAGGAAATCATTGTGAAATGAGTGTGCAAGAAGTTGGAGCTTGAATGAATACTTCTCTTTGAAGAATATTTGAATGGAAAGGGTTACAGTTGAATGAAAGATCTAAATGTATGATGCACCAATGAAGAAATGATGAAGAAGGGAATCTAGATCTGGAATGTATTTGTATCTGCTAGATTTGTTTATGGAATGATTAGATCTGAGATGAGGCGAACATCTATCTGAAGTAAAGGGTAAAATCTGAGTGATGTATCTGTTCTGAAGAATTGCAATGACCTAAATGTCTGAAGAACTATACGCTAGTTCGCCGCAGAGTAAGCGCGTATATACGCGGGTTTGCTGAAGAGAAAGCGCGTATGGGAAGTAAAATTAGCTCTGTAATATGTACAGAAGTATACGCGGGTTTGTATGGTCGAAGGCGCATATATACGCAGGATCAGTGAAAGGAAAGCACGTATGAAGATTAGGGTTTGCTGAAGTATGAAGTATCAAATGTCTGATCTGTTCTGCTGTGTTATTGCTATCTGTTGATGATGTATGATTGAGCTCAAATGTATGGAGTGGGTCCAGTCTGAAAATATGATGAAACGTGGCCTGCAAGTTGTGTTCTAAAGGAAGCTTTGGATCCAGTATGAAAATTGATGAAACGTGTTCCATGGTGGTGCTGAGGGTTGTAGCCTTCAGTCAGGGGGTTGTAGTTCCCTTCCAGGTGAGGCTGGTAAATGAGAGCAGGGGGTCGTAGCTCCCTTCCAGGAGAGGCTGGTAAACGAGAGCAGGGGGTCGTAGCTCCCTTCCAGGAGAGGCTGGTAAACGAGCGCAGGTGGGTGCCTGCGTACTGGTATGAGTCTGCGCCAGTACATAAGTTGTAAGATGTTTTTCTTTATAATAAAATATTGAAGGCTGAGACAATGACAGCGGTGGTTTTCTCCTGACTTGGGTTTCCACCTAAAATCCTGGTGTTCATGTGTGATGCTTATGTGTGATGATTTACTTTGTTATTACTGCACATGTCTGTTGCTATATAAACATCTGATGAATGAATAAAGGCAAGGATCTAAGTGATGAATTAATTGCATATTAAGATCTCTGCATATATGCGAGTTTTGTGACGGGTATCCGCGTATATACGCGAGTTTGATCAAGTAAAGTAGCGTATGGGTCTTAGAGCATGAAAAGGTAAAAATATTTGAGTATGCCCTAAATACTGATTCACCCCCCCCTCTCAGTATTTTTCCCAACAGTCTGAATGGTTGGAGAACAACTTGACAGAGGTAGAGAAGCAAGGTGATACTAGTAAAATCTTGCAAACTCTATCCTAAGAAGGTAAAAACTAAAAAATAATCAAAGAAGAAGGATCATACACTACAGAGACAACCACTGAAACCAAGTTTAAATTGATGTACAGGAAGAAGCCAAAATTAAATCCCTTCAATGAAGAAGTGCAAACAATGGAAGTACTTGATATAGAAACAGTGGTGAAAGATAATGTACCACCTGCGGTTTCTAAAGAAACACATCTGCCTTCAACTTCAAACACTCAAATGATTCAGAAAAAATGCATTGTTGAAGTATCTTCTTCTAGTAAACTAGAAGAGAAAGAGATGGATATCATGCAGAAATACAAAGAGATAAAGATGAGAAATGAAGCCTTGAAGACTGATACATATAACCAGTATTGGAAATAGTCACCTAGTGACCAAAGAAGATTTCTTTATGATTTTGACTATAAAACTAGGAAGATGCATATGACCTTCCTGCAACCTAAAGTAAAGCATCCCAAAAAATCATCTGATTACAAAAATACATCATATGAAGTTCAAGCAGAATATCTTCATCTAATTGATCAAATAGAATTTCACAAACAAGCTGGTGAAATGCTTTACTCAACAATGACAAATAAAGCCATGAGTGTATAGAAGCTGCAAAACACTCTTGGGAACATCAAAGATCAGCTTAAATTGGAAAAATAATCCTAACAGGCTAAAGACAATAGAATAAAATCTCTAGAGGATTTGATTATTGAAGTAGGATATTATCCTAATAATGTAAAAGTTGCATATGAATTAATAAAGAAGAAGAATGCAAACATTGTTGCATTAAAGAAAAAACTTAAGCTACCTCCTATAGAATATCCTCAAGCAAAGGAAATGTTACAGGATGAAAATTAGAAATATGAGATGATGAATCTCATTCTTCAGTTGACTGCCCATATAAAAGAAATGGAGAATGAAATGGACAAGTTGGTCCAGGAGAAAAAGGCCAGAGAAGAAATTCCTCTCACTGTAATTCTTGTATTCACAACAATTGTTCCTTCCACATTAGCAGAATCATTGGCTCCTATAGTCCTAATGGTTACAACACTTCCTATCACGTCATCAACAACTTCAGCAATAGAGTCTTCAACAACAGTAGTACAGCCTACATATGAGGCAAGTAAATTAGTAAAAGCTATGCAAGAAATGTCTATCTAGAATAATGAAATTAACAGACTTAATGAACACCTGAAAAGTCTGGAGGATGAAAATAAACTTACTCAGATTATGCTCAAGAATGAATAAAAAAAATCAAATAGGTTGAAAGATAAATTGAAGAATTTAGAAAAAGATCTAACACTGAAAGAACCTGTTATCACTCAGGTTTTCCTAGAAGTTGTGTAAGAGGAAAGTATACCCGAGGTAACCACAAACCAACCTTTTAGATGCAGAATCTAGCCAATCTGCATCCAGAGAGGGCTCTCTCTTTATGATTTATCTTTGTTCTTGGAAGGTTTTAGGCTAGTTATAGATTCAAAGTTTGTTTTGGGAAAATGGTGGAATCCACGAACTAAGGGCAAGGTTGAGGGCTTTCAGTCCATTGGGCTATGGAGTCTAAGGATGGCTTTACTGGATTTCTTTTCTAAACACAAGATGGTATTACAGGGCAAGATAGCTAGACAGAGAACAATCCTTAAAATTTAAAGTGGATGGATGGTCTTAAAGGGATGAAAGGCAGCTAAGAATCTTTCACCATATTCAAGAGAAAGAAGAGAAATGACTACAAGCAAAGAGCAATGAAGGATTCTTTGTTACGGTAATCAACAATGTTTAAATCAGCAAAACATGAGCAATTAAGAATTCATGCTTATAACTAATCCAGAAGAAAACATCAAGAATAATCACATTTGAAAACAGAGTACAATTAAGCAAATTCTGTTTCAATCCTTTATGTAAACTATTCAGAAACGGATATGATGATAGTATAAACTAATATAAAATTTAAACACAAGGGTTGGAAAACTTATTGAACTGAAGTCCAACACATGAATCCTGCAACAAGTCCAGTGCTTCAAAACGTCATCCAGTAAGCCACAAGTAAATTTGTCCAAAAGCTTTTTATTCCGAAAACCTCAATGTTACAGCAGAGTAATAGAATCCACCCTCAACTCTCTCTTTGAGGGGTTATTTATACAAAAAAATAATCCTAACAATCTTACTCTATCCTAGCCAATAATCCAGGCTTACTTAAAGCATATTTACAAACAAATAAGAGACACATGGTCTCGTAAATAGAATAATGAATAACGGCTGATGTGCTGTTCCTTTCTTCATGGACGTGCTAAGGATAAGTGCTCAAAATAGGGCTCTGTGCTGTCTTTTGCGTATTCCTTTGACTTGTTGAATACTCTTTCTTCTCACGGATACTCTTTGACCTTTCATCTGATACTCTTTCATCTGCATTTCTGTTTTTTACCATTTACTCAATATTAAAGATAAACTTTTATCCTGACAACATTTTTTTACAAAATTTCCAGCATTTCTTTCCACCACTGATCATCTGGTATCATTGTTCTTCTGAGCTTCCTTAAAGTTTCATCGGCTTCAGTAAGTTTATAAAAAGTGGGCTCGTTCGGAAATAGATATTTTAACTCATGTCCCAGATGAAACAGATTTCTCACTTTTTCATAAATACTCTTCCCAGTTGGTACTGTAGGTTCTGATGAGCTAGTAGAACCTATACTAGTAGAACTTACAGCTGTATGTTTAGTATGAGCTTTGATTCTTTTCTCATAAGTTTCCAAGTCTACTATTTGATCCTCGGTGAGCATGGGACTTGGCAAATCACTGTCCAGCAGAGCTTGAAATTTTTCTCTGAAAACGTTGATGTCGACCAAAATATCATTACACTTTCTTTCTAGATTTTGCATGAAAGTTCTCTTTGTAAAAATTCTCTTTGCTTCCAAAACTACACCTGTTCTATCATCAATTCCTAACAACGCTAGCTGTTGTTTT
The DNA here is from genome assembly GCA_034641835.2 of Pinus albicaulis. NCBI lineage: Eukaryota > Viridiplantae > Streptophyta > Pinopsida > Pinales > Pinaceae > Pinus > Pinus albicaulis. The sequence continues at coordinate 1,527,859,395 of CM076579.1, forward strand.
GTTCTGGAATTCAAAAACTGAATGAGCTGCTGGGCCAGCTCTGGCTTGCCTCTCAATTCATGTCTAGTTTTATTTATTTCCTCTTGGGCTATCTTGACTAACTCATTCTGCTCAAAAATAGCTTGAATGGAAGGCCAAATATCTCTTATTAAATTAATGATGTTGTCCCAAAGAATATCATTTATTTCATTCAGAGGCTTTTCCAGTGAAAGATCTTTTTGCAAAGCCTCAACCAATTTCTCCAATCTTTTTATTTCCCTGAGGTTGTCAGCAGCTGTCCTTTTTGATGTGTCATATTTTCCCTCCAGTTTTGTTAATTGTAATTTTGTTTCTTGGAGTTCTGTGACCTTTAGCTGTAAACTCTCCATCTGTTTAATTAAATCCTCAGAATTCAAATTAGAAATGTTTACCTGAGCTGGTTTTTCCTGCTGTCCTGTAGTTGTAGTTCCTGTTGCTGAAGCCTTCTTGAGAATTTCCTGTTCCTGCAATGCTTTTTCCAACTCCTTTTCTGTTTCATTTAGTCGCTCTGTCAAATTCAAGAGCAACTCCATCATTTCTTCTTGTGAATTTCCTTTTATTACTTCCTGTGTCTGGGGGTGCCTTGAGGCTGGTATTTTCAGCTGTTTTCTCAGTGCAGCTATATCGTCCTCTTTCTTTTTTATCAGTGCCTCAATACCTTTAGTGTCTTTGGGATTGTGACCCAAACCAATGATGATCTCTTCTAGAGACTTTATTCTATTGTCCTTGGCCTGTGAGGAGGCCCTTTCAATCTTCAATGTTGCAGTGGTATTATTCAAGGAATCTTGCAGTGTTAAAGCTGCCATGGCTTTGTTGGTGAGAGTAGAATAAACCATTTCCCCTGTTTGCCTATGAAGCTCTATCTGATCCAAGGGATGGATATCCTTTGCTAACACTTCAAAATTTGTTCTGATGTAATCTGTTGCTGAAGTTGGCTTTGGCACCTTAGCTTTGAAGTGGCTCATTTTCATTTTACCTTGTGAAAGATCAAATGCTGACATCAACCTTTGCTGATTGTGAGGAGCCATCTTCATATACTGATCGTAGACCTTCATTTTCAATGGTTCATTCCTTGTTTTGATATTAATGAAGGTTTTCTTAATGTCTCCAGTATCTGTCTTTGGCGGTCTGAAAGAAGATACTTCAGTGCTTAATTGCTTTTGTATCCCTTTCTGGCTTATGTTTGTTTCACTTGCTGTACCTGTTTGCTGACTATCTTCCCTACCATCATCAAATAATTCATCTATAATTTCTATATCTGGAGGTGGATCGGACTTGTGTTTTTTAGCTTGATAAACTTGTGGGGCTCCTTTTGAAGGTGTGGTATCTGGAGCTAGCCTCTTTTTCCCTATTTCCACATTCAGTGGAGTTTGCATCTCTGGAACTTGGATTTGTTTTGCTGGTGTCTGAGAAGTCTGAGATGGTTCTGGTGCTTTGGAACTCGGTGATTTTTCTGCCATGACCAGGGTTTCAAAGACCTGAACTATAGGTTCTTTTCCTTTACCCTTGGGCTCTGCTGCTACTGATGGACTATCTTCCTGTATAGCTTGTTGTAGAGTAGCTGCTGAAGATGTGCCAATGTATGGTACCTGCATTTGATCATATGTTTCTAGGTCAAATTTCTTCTCAGCATCTTTCATAAGTTTATTCAATTTGGCAGCTCCACTTCCCTCTTCAACAAGTGTTCCTTTAACCCATTCATCTTGATTTGCATACTGTTCTATGTCAGGGATTCTGTGATGTATATAAGGAGATGACTTATTTTTTAACCTTCTTTCACAAATGAAACCAAAGGGGTCATAAGGGACCCAACGGAAAGATGTCTGGAATTTTCTCTCTAATAAAAGTTCTGCTTCTCTCTCAGCTTCTCTAGAATTGCAAATGAAAGGACCTAACTGGCTTTTGATCCTTAAATGTGCTTTCTTCTTTACATTGCAGAAATGGATTACATCTGAGTTATTCATCTGTCTAAAGTATTCCAAAGCAAAAATTCTCATTGGTACATATCTGGGTAACTTGAATGGATGTAATTCACATCCAGCCAAATCCCACGATAAGTACATAGTTTTGGTGTCTAGTACCAATACTAAGAAGCGTAACTCTTTGACAATTGCGGGGTCTTTCTAATCTCAGTGCCCAAGCCTGGGGGAGAAACTCCCTTGTGCTCAGGTTGTAAGCAGTGTACAAACTGATTAACAAATTCTGAATGAAGTGGGAAATGGGAATAAAATAGATGATCTTTGAGGACAAAAAATAACGGACTACCTGGAATTTTCTTTAGCATCAGAGATTCTGGCAGAAGGAAGTCTGTCTGAAGCAATAGAAAAATTATGTGATGGTGTTCATGAAGAAGTCTTGAAAATACCATCATCAGCTAAAAAATTGATCATGAGTTTTATTGAAAATAGAAGCATAATCATATTACCAATCTCGGAGTTGCCCCGGATAAAGATAGCAAAGCCAGAGTTATCTCGTCTACATACTCACTGGTATTGAATCCTAAGACAAAGGATATTACATTCACAATAAGCCTTCCCAATTGATTGAAAAAGTAAAAACCATAGGGGGGAGTCCCTTTTGGCTGATGCTCAGGTAACATGAAGTACTGACACATTGCTTTCAATTTCTCTGGAGTTAGCAGTCTGGTTTTCTCAATTAGCCCTTCCATGGATAGAGGTGCTAATTCTTGTTCTGGCTCAAATTGTAACATAGCATTGATAGCCTGAGGTGTGATAGGGAACAGAGCAGTTTGATCAGGAGCTAATACAGCTCTTTGTGCAGGATCATAATTTGCATGACAATAATGAATGATTTCGGGGAAAACGTGAACTGTAGGAATAAAATACCTTGGGAGATTGGATTCCCACAACCCTATAAGATCTTGCCCCTTTGAGTGTTTGTCTCTGCAGCGACAGAAGCTCAAACGGGGACTTTCATCAAAATGCAGGTCTTTTATTTGGAAATCTTCATCTATGAGAGGCAAGTAGTCTAAATCTCGGTGAGGAGCCTTCAAAGGAGTGACATTTAGAGCAGTTGGGGCCTCCATTTTGGTTCTTGTGGATTCAAAATGGAGGTTTCAGTTTTTCTTGCAGACCGGACGGGATATCTGACAAAAGAGGAAATTGGAACAAATTGCAGGTTTGGGAAGCAAATTCACAGGTTTTAAATCTTCAATGAGGACTCAGAGAGGACTTTTGACCACTTTTTCAGAGAAAAAACACAGGAAACTAAGCTTAACTTGCGGTCGGGGCGCGGAATGATAAATACCTGTTTTTTAATGGAAACTGGTTCTTCAACAGGTAATGAACAATGGCGGGGACGTTCTTCAATACTGGCGCAGCGGAATTTCGGAGTAATTTGGTGTATTTGCAGTGAAATTTGAAAATTGCAGCGGGAGCTTAGTCTCTTTCGGAAACTAAAAATAACTGAAAAAACGCGAAAAATGACTTAAAAACAAGTCAAAAGGGTTTTTGTCGTTTTCGAGGTGATGACGTCATTAGGGCGTACGGGGTGACGTAAGGAAGTGGGACCGGCGGTATGCGGTAAGCGGTAAGCGGTAAGCCCGCACCGCTTATGGACGAGGGCGGTAAAAATCGCAATGGCAGCGATTCCACAGGGCGCTTGCCACGTGGAATGCTGAATAGTCAAAAACCGCCCACTCCCCGCTGGCTAAATAACTCACACGGGATGGGCAGCGGGATTGATCGGGACCGTTGATCAACGGATGGATGATCTGACGGCTGAAAAAGGATGGGAACTTGTGCGGCTTCAAAGGTGGGCCCGTCGGGGTTTAAAAAGGTTTTAACGTGTAATCTAATCACCCCGGGGAGAAGTTAATAGGCGGGAATGGTTGTTAATTAGTCCAAATGACTAATTAACCCCGTGAATTTATGAAATGGATCGTGGCGGAGTTTGGCCATGTGGAATGGCACGTGGACAGAACACGGTGGCATAAACTTCCGCGGAGTTTATTAATATGTTTTGATATTAAACACACTTGTCGCATGTCTAAAGGTTTTTGTATATTTTTTATTATACGATGAATAAATCAATTCATCATAGGGGCGGAATGTATATATAAGGCTATAGTTTTTACCAAAGGGCTTTATAAAGCGGGGTATTTATTTTAAATGCGCGGGACTATATATACTTTGGTAAAACATTATAATAAGAGGGTTTTGGGGATATTTATTAGAAAAGGGAGTTATATACATAGGAAAAGGGATTTCACTAGGGAATTAATATAATAAAGTTAAATGTTAATATGATAAAGGACAAGGAAAATCAAAACACCTTTGTACATCTAAGAAAGTGAAAACTTATGAAGTAAATTGCACATTTTATCTTCAACACTTAAACTTAGAATAACAAGTTGTTTTGAGGAATTTTGTGGAATGTTGCATCAGTTTCCTAAGTAAAATAGGATTTTACTTAGGAAAAGTTAAAGATAGAAGATAACAATGATGAATTATTTCAAGTGCTCAGGTCTTTTTTGATCATTAGGCCGAGGGTCCGGTCCCTCCAGAAGTCAAGGAAATGCCTTGAGCCCCTTTGATCTCCAATTACCTTAGTAATTTTTGGGGGAAATTAGTAAAACTCTTGAGGGGGAAAATGATGAGGGAGGTTAATGATTTTGACTTTGCTTGCTGTGATTTTCCAGTGTATTTCTTGCTTTAGTACTTGTGATGAGAGTAAAGGATCAACCAACATGTAGCAGCACTATTCATCAGATAACACTTTGCAGCACCATCTACCTACCCTATCTACTTAACACTACCATTTTGTCTTCTTTATTAGGGTGCCTTTAGACTTGCAAACCCTTTTCAATCTTTTCTTTTTACATGATGAATCTATCTATTTCTACCCTTATTACATCCAAGGGCTCAGATTAAACTGTTGAGCACCTTTTATTCACTCTACCTAGCTATTTATCTGCCAAGATTAAACTGTTTGGCTAGATATTTATTTTCTAATCTATAACATGAAATTGAAATATGACTAAGCCAAGTTTAAACAGTTTGACTTATTCATGAATTGTGGCAAAAGTTCACAAGCTGCACACAATTGTTTTATTACAACAGATGAAAAAAAAGTAGTGGCATTTAGACTTGCACACTTTCCTTGGTCTATTTTTCTTTTTGCTTGGGGTTCATTTCTTTCTCTTTTTTGACCATTTTATTCTTTTTACCCTTTGATCTTTCTTTTAGGGTATACCCTCTTTACATTTTTTTTAAATTTTTTGATTTTTTTGGTTTTTTAAGAATATGGAACACCTTTGCTCAAGAAAGACGGTTTGAACATATTCCACACTTCCATCAAGACAATCATGAAAGATGAAACCTATTGATATAGGAGGCTAACACTGGCTCCAATTGGGGATGGCTTTTCCTTGTGGAAAGTCAAGAACAGTAGATCAGATGCCTCAGAATGTCTTCAAACTGAAAGTAAGGAATTTTCCTTCTTCTGGTAGCTTTATTTTACATATGATAGTGAAACTTTTGGAACTTAGGGCCTTCACTTCGGGCTTCAATTCCAAAAAGTCACCATCCAATCCAAACTGCAGTAACAAAAATAAAACAAGCAAACAATATATTATGTACAAGTTAAAAACATTTAAACATTCTAGTAAATTGGATCAAAATAATGCTTAAGCATTCGACCATTGACTGGTCCTTCTTCAACTTCTGAATTGTCCAAGTCCTTCAAAAAGTAAGTGTTGTTTCCATGCAAGGCATGAATGATATAAGGCCCTTTCCACAAGAAATCAAACTTCCCATGTTTTCCTTTTTCTTCTCTTCTAGAATCCCATCTTAGGACCTTGTCTCCTAATTGAAAATCCTCTGCTTTAGTCCTTTTATCAAACATTTTCTTTAGCTTTTCCTGTAAGACTTGTGATCTTTGATATACCTCTTCTCTGGTTTGTTGCAGGTGGATTGTTTGATTAACTCTTCTTTGAATGTCATTTGGCTCCACTTGAGCCTCCTGAAGTAATTTCATGACAGGGATTCCTAAAGAGGATGGGAATCTTGCTTCCAGACCATAAACTAACTCATAAGGACTAGTCCCAATGGATTTCTTGGTTGTAAGTCTGTCTGCCCATAACGCATAGGTCAGTTTCTTATGCCAGTTCTTTTTATTTTCCTCCAACAATTTCTTAATGATATTGATTAAACTCTTATTGGAGGATTCTGCTAGTCCATTACCCTGGGGGTAATAGGCTGTTGAATGGCCTAAAGTAATATGATATTTATGGCAGAAATTTATCATTTTCTTTGATTTAAATGCAGCAGCATTGTCTGTTATAATCTTTTCTGGACATCCAAATCTTGAAAGTATGTTGGTTTCAAGAAACCCTATGATTACAGAATCATTGGACTGTCTACATGGGATGGCTTCAATCCATTTAGTGAAATAGTCTGTAGCAGTTAAAATCCATCTATGTTGTCCTGAAGAAGGGGGGTGAATCTCTCCAATAAAATCTAAACCCCATTGTTGAAAGGGTCTTTCTGTGGAAACTGGTTTTAAAGGCAGAGGTAACAACTTTCTTCTACCCTCAAATATCTGACATTTGTGACAGCTTGTTACAAATTTCTTTACATCAGAAAATAATGTTGGCCAGTAAAAACCAGCCCTTAAGATTTTGTCTGCAGTAGATTTCCAGTAGAGATGTCCTCCACAATCCCCTGCATGAAATTCATTAAGCACTTTATCGGCTTCATCTTTTAAGAGACAATTCAATAAAATTCCTTCATGATTCTTCCAAAATAAAGTGCTATCTAAAATACAATATTTCAAAGATGTCATCTTTAAAAATCTTTGCTTAGTCCTGGACAACCCTGGAGGAGCTTGCAGGTTTAATAAAACATGAATTATATCAGTATACCAGGGTGAATCTAAGAAAGCTTGACTGATCTGAGGAGTCGCCATCTCCTGCTCGTTATCCAGTTCATTGATATCTAAGGCTTGGCAATTGGTTTCTGTCATAAGTTGTGCTAAGCCTTGGCCTTTTATCAGTTTGGTTGGCTTGATCTCAATATCATATTCAAAAATGGTAGCTATCCACTTACCTCGTTTACCTTCAATGCCATCTTGAGTCAAAATATCTTTAACTACTGCATTAGGCACATATGCTATCACATGAGAATATAATATGTAAACTCTGAAATCTTTGATTGCTTTTACCAATGCAAAAGCCTATTTTTCCATAATATTGTACTTTAGAGGTGCATCCCTCAGTGCTTTACTAAAAAATGCTATTGGCTTTTCACACCCTTGGTCATCTTTTTTGAAGTAAAACAGCTGCAACAGTATGTTCAGAAGCAAATGAAAAAATAATAAAGTCTCTATCAAATTTAGGACTGGTCAAAACTGGTGTCCTTGTTAAAGCCATCTTAATTTCCTCGAATGATTGATTGGCTTCTACAGTCCAGTCAATGTTTGAATCTTTCCTCAACATGTTAGTTAGTAATCTAAGTAACTCTGCTAGACTAGAAATAAATCTTCTCAAGAAGTTGATTTTTCCTATAAATGCTTGCAATTCTTTTATGTTTCTGGGGTGGGGTATTTGCAAAATTTCTTGAATTCTTTCTGGATCAATCCTAATGCCATCTTTAGAAATGATATGTCCTAAAAGCTTTCCTTCTTCCAAACCAAACAATGACTTCTTAGGGTTTAAATAAATTCCATATTTCCTGCACTTTATAAATACTTGCCTTAGGTGATCTAAATGTTCTTGATCTGTTTTAGAGAAAACAGTCAAATCATCTAAGTAAATAACCAGAAAATCATGTATCTCTTTAGCAAAAGCAATATCCATTGCTCTTTGAAATGTAGCTCCTGCATTCTTAAGCCCAAATGGCATTTTGACATATTTAAACGTACCCCATGGTGTGGTAAATGCTGTTTTATCCTGATCATCAGGATGAACCAGAATCTGGTTGTACCCTGAAAATCCATCCAGGAGTGATATTCTCGAAGATCCCACTACCCTTTGCAGAATGTGGTCCATTTTCGGCAGAGGATAGTTGTCTTTTAAAGAAACTTTATTCAAATTCCTTAAATCGACACACAGTCTGATTTCTCCTGTCTTTTTTCTTGTTGGTACCAGGTTAGAAACCCATTCTGAAAATCTGATAGGAGCTATTATCCCTGCTTCAAACATTCTTTTGATTTCTTTTTCAATTGAGGGTAATAAAACATGATTAATTCTCCTAAGCTTTTGTTTGAAAGGTTTCTGGTCTGGTTTCAAAGGTATAGTATGTTGAATGATGGATGTATCATAAGATTTGAGGTCTTCATAACTCCAGGCAAAGACATCCTGGAATTCTTTTAATAGTTCAACATATTTTACCTTCTGATCTTTTGGAAGAGATTTAGACAACTTAACAATTTTTGGATGTTATGGTGTTCCTAAGTTGCATTCCTCCATATCGGCTTTAACAGGTTCCATTTTAGGTCTGAATGGAATATCATTTGAGTCGAATAGATCTTCCAAAGGTGTTAATCCTTTGGGTAATTGATTATCTTTTAAATTGATGATTTCTGTTTCATCTATGATCTCATCAAATTCCATGTGTTTCAAATTTTGCATGTCTTTTTCAGTGAACGTGGTTGGATGCAGCATATGAATTGCATTTTCTCTTGAAATTTCCATTTTTTGTTCTTTTTCTTGATCAAATTTATCAGCAGTCATGTCTTCATCTATATTACAGTTAGAAAACTCATTCTGAAGTGTAAAAAAACTATTGATTTGATGGTTATTCACAAATACTTGCCAATTCAAAACATTGTCGGGTATTGCGGGCCTGTGTCTTATCTCAGCTGAAAACTGATGATTAGGATCAAAAGGCAACTTACATGTACTAGCAAACATTGCTAAACTGTGAGCATGCAAGTTTTGTTTCCCGGGAATCTTGGCAAGTTGGGCTTGTAGAAATGTGTTGAGAATCTCTACAACTGTCTCTCGGTATTGTTTCAGTCTCATGTCCTTTGTTGCACATTCTCCTTTAATCTGTTGGATGATTAGTTCAGAGTCACCTATGATTGATACCCTAATGCCCCCTAACTTCTTGACATGTTTAAGCCCCAATAAAAGAGCTTCATACTCTTCCATGTTGTTAGTGCATTTGAAATTTAACCTATAAGCATGACCCTCTGCATGATTGTTCTCTACATTGTGTAACCAAATTCCAGCTCCTGCACCTAGTCTATTTACTGAGCCATCAAACTCTAAATGCCATAGAATTTCATGTTCATAATCTTCATCAATTGTTTTAACAGATTTTCTGACAAGAGCTAGTTGTTTAGTTTTTTCAGGTTTTTCTTGGTCATCTGGTGTTTCTTTGTTTTCAGAGATTTCTTCAATTTTAACAGTGGTTTTGTTTATGATTTCCATTTCGGGAGCTTCTATTTCAGTAGGAAGTTCTGACTCAGCATTGTATAAAATAAAAGAATCCATGTCAGAATGTACAGAATAAACAGGGAAGTTTTCAGGCTTCTCATGGCTACTTACTAAGTACTTCATCAAAGTTTCTCTATATAATCTTTTAGGCTGACCAAATACTGAAATAGTTGCATAAGACATGTCTAATTGAATAGATCCTCCAAGTTTAGCACCCCAAGACCTAGACAATAACATACCATATTTGGGTGGAATATCGGCAACTACTATGTCCATTAAAACAGACTTAGCAGGGTATTGGACCAAAGTGACACACAGATCTTTAATTAAACCTAAACATTTTACCTGACTGGAATCAAATGAAAACAAATCTTTGTACGGTCTAGTAATATCTAGATTCAATCTTTCCATTACTGCTTTTGGCATCAAATTGTGAGATGCTCTAGAATCAAGCATTGCATTATGGAGTATCTTGTCGTGAACATTCAGGCTTACATAAAATGGAGGAGTTCCTCCACTTTCTGGTTTGCCATTAACCTCAGGGCCAAAAAGAATTTTGGGTTGATCATCAAGAATATTTACTGAATCATCCAATCCAGTAATGTTAATGTTTAAAGACTTGGAAATCGGATTCCTATAGACATCATGTTTAGCCAATTCTGATAAAGGAACAACTATCTTGAGTTTGCCTATTTCAGCTTCTAGATTAAAGGGTTTTTCTGTTTGAGCTTTAGCGTTTTGCACAGTTGGATTTTCTCGGTTTACTGGATCTTCAATGTTTTTCTCTTTTTCATGAATGAAGTTTTGCTTTGAAGATGTTTCGGGACTAACTTCTACTGTTTCTTCTACAGTTCCTACTTGAGGAGATGTATTAGATCGCTGTTTGTCAATTGGTTGGTTGTCAGAGACATCTTCAATTATTGGATTTGAAAAACTAGGAGTTATCCTAGGCAAAATTTGTATTTGGGGAATGTTTTGTACAGGGGAAGTATTTTGTACAGGGGGAATGTTTTGTACAGGGGAAGTATTTTGTACAGGGGGAATGTTTTGTTTTCCTTTGACATTTTGTTTTGTGGTTTTCTGTTTATTTTTCTCTGGTACATCTATCTGTCTACTTCTCAAGTTGTACTGCTTATGAACCTCGTAGATTGCTGTGTCATAGCCTTCTTTGAAATCAAAAGTCTCACCTGAATGAGTGTGGAATGTTTCAAGGATATGATTCTCTTGATCATCCTGAGATAGGAAGATTTCTGGTTCATCTTTTTCCTCATTGACATTGTTTATTTCTACATCTTCTGTAGGTCCTTCTGAAGTTGATCCTTCAACAAAGTTTTCTTGGAAAGGTGGTCTAATGTTTTGATCAGGGACATTCTTTCCAATATTTTGGTTCAGATTCCTCCTAAAGTTTGGGTTTCTTGCAACATTCTGGTTATCAGTAGCAGACTTTCTTTCGATGGTTTCCACTCTATCACCTAATCTTTCCATACCTTTAATGATTACATCCAGCTTCTTTTCAAAAGCTGAAGGTTCTTCCTTCATAGGCATTCTTCTCTCTGCCCTATCTCTGGCTCGTTTTTCTATCAGATTTGCTTCTACGCTCACCACTATGCTTTGCATTTCCTCTAATGTTTGAGGAGCTCTTTCCCTAAGAGAATAAGCTATTTCAGAGTCAAAACCGTATGGAAATTTGACCAACACGTTATTAGGTGGGGGTCTTAGATTCAGAGGAACTGCATGATATGATTCATTAAATCTTATGATGTAATCTGGTACGGTTTCATTTGGTCTTCTTCTTAATTTTTCAAATTCTGATAGGATCTGGAGAGGATCATTCTTTTTCTCCCATCTGTTCAAAAATGCCCTATACAAAGCTTCTAGGTCAGCAATACTGTTCGGGGTGAGAGCCCTAAACCAAGTTCTAACTTCTCCAGTAAGACTTTGTACAAAAATTCTCATACGGATATCGTCAGTATCAATCTCATAAAACTCAAAGTAATCTGTCATCCTTTTGGTGTGTTGTTGAGCTGTGTAGGTGCCTGATCCGTCAAAAGGTGTGATCTTACTTTGATAGTCTGGTGGTAAAGCTGGAGGGTTGGCTGGTAATATTAAAGGGGCATATCGATTGGCCATTGGAAGATAAAGTGGAGTAACAAGAGTAGCCGGTCTAGTAGGAGGAGATGGAGGTCTGACAGGTGGAGATGGAGGTCTGACGGGTGTTTGAAAAGTGGCTGAGTTCGGAGATGCTTCAGTTATTACAGAAATGTTTGAGCTTTCTTCAAAGGCTTGCTCAGATTGAATGGAGTTATGAAATTCTCTGTCGAGATGATGCGAAACAAATCTATATTGCAACTCTTCAAAGAACAAAGGATCTGGAATTAACCTAGATAATTCAGTCTCAGAGAAATTTACAAACAAAGATGTTTCAAATTGTGCATCAAAAGGAATGTCATCAATATAAATAATTTTCACAGGACAAGATGCAGATCTAGAAAGTGGTCTAGAACTACCTGTACTTTCCTGACTTCCTCTTTCAGAACTTTCTTGACTTCCTTGTCTTCTAAGAATCCTAGGAATCAGGTTTGGATTTTCAAAAATTGGTGGTGGATTGGGGTCAGGGTTTGACCTAGTATGCCGAATCCTTTCTGAAGCCAGTTTTCTTAGAATATGTGTTTTTGAATTTTGGGTTTTATTTGAAAAATAAATACAACTTCTACAAATTCTTTAAGAAATAATGATATGTGATTAAGATTTCCTCAAAGATCTGTTTAAACTAGAGAATCTGATTGAAAAATTTGAAACTAAGATTCAATATATAAGCTAAATCAGAGATAGACTGAAGCAGCATTTATTTACTTTTGCAATTGCAGAGCAAAAGCAATTTCAAAGGCTACCTGGCTGATCTTCAGACTCTGTCTATAGCTTATAAATCAAACAATAATAACAGTGAAATGATTCAGATCCCCAGTATGGTCGCCACTATGTTATCACTCGGGTTTTCCTAGAAGTTGTGTAAGAGGAAAGTATACCCGAGGTAACCACAAACCAACCTTTTAGATGCAGAATCTAGCCAATCTGCATCCAGAGAGGGCTCTCTCTTTATGATTTATCTTTGTTCTTGGAAGGTTTAGGCTAGTTATAGATTCAAAGTTTGTTTTGGGAAAATGGTGGAATCCACAAACTAAGGGCAAGGTTGAGAGCTTTCAGTCCATTGGGCTATGGAGTCAAAGGATGGCTTTACTGGATTTCTTTTCTGAACACAAGATGGTATTACGGGGCAAGATAGCTAGACGGAGAACAATCCTTAAAATTTAAAGTGGATGGATGGTCTTGAAGGGATGAAAGGCAACTAAGAATCTTTCACCATATTCAAGAGGAAGAAGAGAAATGATTACAAGCAAAGAGCAATGAAGGATTCTTTGTTACAGTAATCAACAATGTTTAAATCAGCAAAACATGAGCAATTAAGAATTCATGCTTATAACTAATCCAGAAGAAAACATCGAGAATAATCACATTTGAAAACCGAGTACAATTAAGCAAATTCTGTTTCAATCCTTTATGTAAACTATTCAGAAACGGATATGATGATAGCATAAACTAATATAAAATTTAAACACAAGGGTTGGAAAACTTATTGAGCTGAAGTCCAACACATGAATCCTGCAACAAGTCCAGTGCTTCAAAACGTCATCCAGTAAGCCACAAGTAAATTTGTCCAAAAGCTTTTTATTCCGAAAACCTCAATGTTACAGCTGAGTAATAGAATCCACCCTTCAAAACTCTCTTTGAAGGCTTATTTATACAAAAATAATCCTAACAATATTACTCTATCATAGCCAATAATTCAGGCTGATTTAAAGCATATTTACAAACAAACAAAAGACACATGGTCTCGTAAATAGAATAATGAATAACGGCTGATGTGCTGTTCCTTTCTTCATGGACATGCTAAGGATAAGTGCTCAAAATAGGGCTCTGTGCTGTCCTTTACGTATTCCTTTGACTTGTTGAATACTCTTTCTTCTCACGGATACTCTTTGACCTTTCATCTGATACTCTTTCATTTGCATTTCTGTTTTTTACCATTTACTCAATATTAAAGATAAACTTTTATCCTGACAACATTTTTTACAAAATTTCCAGCATTTCTTTCCACCACTGATCATCTGGTATCATTGTTCTTCTGAGCTTCCTTAAAGTTTCATCGGCTTCAGTAAGTTTATAAAAATTGGGCTCGTTCGGAAATAGATATTTTAATTCATGCTCCAGATGAAATAGATTCCTCACTTTTTCATAAATACTTTTCCCGGTTGGTATTACAGGTTCTGATGAGCTAGTAGAACCTATATTAGTAGAACCTATCGCTGTATTTTTAGCATGAGCTTGGATTCTTTTTTCATAGGTTTCTAAGTCTACTATTTGATCCTCAGTGAGCATGGGACTTGGAAAATCACTGTCCAGCAGAGCTTGAAACTTTTCTCTGAAAACGTTGATGTCGACCAAAATATCAGTACACTTTCTTTCTAGATTTTGCATGAAAGTTCTCTTGGTGAAAATCCTCTTTGCTTCCAAAACTACACCTGCTCTGTCATCAATTCCTAACAATGCTAGTTGTTGTTTTGTTCTGGAATTCAAAAACTGAATGAGCTGCTGGGCCAGCTCTGGCTTGCCTCTTAATTCATGTCTAGTTTTATTTATTTCCTCTTGAGCTATCTTGACTAACTCATTCTGCTCAAAAATAGCTTGGATGGCAGGCCAAATATCTCTTATTAAGTTAATGATGTTGTCCCAAAGAATATCATTTATTTCGTTCAGAGGCTTTTCTAGTGAAAGATCTTTTTGCAAAGCCTCAACCAATTTCTCCAATCTTTTTATTTCCCTGAGGTTGTCAGCAGCTGTCTTTTTGGATGTGTCATATTTTCCCTCCAATTTTGTTAATTTTAATTTTGTTTCTTGGAGTTCTGTGACCTTTAGCTGCAAACTCTCCATCTGTTTAATTAAATCCTCAGAATTCAAATTAGAAATGTTTACCTGAGATGATTGTTCCTGTTGTCCTGTAGTTGTAGTACCTGTTGTTGAAGTTTGCTTGATGATTTCCTGTTCCTGCAATGCTTTTTCCAACTCCTTTTCTGTTTCATTTAGTCGCTCTGTCAAATTCAAGAGCAACTCCATCATTTCTTCTTGTGAATTTCCTTTTATTACTTCCTGTGTCTGGGGGTGCCTTGAGGCTGGTATTTTCAGCTGTTTTCTCAGTGCAGCTATATCATCCTCTTTCTTTTTTATCAGTGCCTCAATACCTTTAGTGTCTTTGGGATTGTGACCCAAACCAATGATGATCTCTTCTAGAGACTTTATTCTATTGTCCTTGGCTTGTGAGGAAGCCCTTTCAATCTTCAATGTTGCAGTGGTATTATTCAAGGAATCTTGCAGCGTTAAAGCTGCCATGGCTTTGTTGGTGAGAGTAGAATAAACCATTTCTCCTGTTTGCCTATGAAGCTCTATCTGATCCAAGGGATGGATATCCTTTGCTAACACTTCAAAATTTGATCTGATGTAATCTGTTGCTGAAGTTGGCTTTGGCACCTTAGCTTTGAAGTGGCTCATTTGCATTTTACCTTGTGAAAGATCAAATGCTGACATCAACCTTTGCTGATTGTGAGGAGCCATTTTCATATACTGATCGTAGACCTTCATTTTCAATGGTTCATTCCTTGTTTTGATATTAATGAAGGTTTTCTTAATGTCTCCAGTATCTGTCTTTGGTGGTCTGAAAGAAGATACTTCAGTGCTCAACTGCTTTTGTATCCCTTTCTGGCTTATGTTTGTCTCACTTACTGTACCTGTTTGCTGACTATCCTCCCTACCATCATCAAATATCTCATCTATAATCTCTACATCTGGAGGTGGATCAGACTTGTGTTTTTTGGCTTGATAAACTTGTGGGGCTCCTTTTGAAGGTGTGGTATCTGGAGCTGGCCTCTTTTTCCCTATTTCCACATTCGGTGGAGTTTGCATCTCTGGAACTTGGATTTGCTTTGCTGGTGTTTGAGAAGCCTGAGATTGTTCTGGTGCTTTGGAACTCTGTGATTTTTCTGCCATGACCAGGGTTTCAATGACCTGAACTATAGGTTCTTTTCCTTTACCCTTGAGCTCTGCTGCTACTGATGGACTATCTTCCTGTAGAGCTTGTTGTAGAGTGGCTGCTGATGATGTGCCAATGTAGGGTACCTGCATTTGATCATATGTTTCTAGGTCAAATTTCTTCTCAACATCTTTCATAAGTTTATTCAATTTGGCGGCTCCACTTCCCTCTTCAACCAGTGTTCCTTTAACCCATTCATCTTGATTTGCATACTGTTCTATGTCAGGAATTCTGTGATGTACATAAGGAGATGACTTATTTTTTAACCTTCTTTCACAAATGAAACCAAAGGGGTCATAAGGGACCCAACGGAAAGATGTCTGGAATTTTTTCTCTAATATAAGTTCGGCATCTCTTTCAGCTTCCCTAGAATTGCAAATGAAAGGACCTAACTGGCTTTTGATCCTTAACTGTGCTTTCTTCTTTACATTGCAGAAATGGATTACATCTGAGTTATTCATCTGTCTAAAGTATTCCAAAGCAAAAATTCTCATTGGTACATATCCGGGTAACTTGAATGGATGTAATTCACATCCATAAATCCTGATGACTGTATGGTTTTGGTACAAGTACCAATCCCCAACTTTGTAACTCTTTGACAATTGCAGGGTCTTTCTTATCTCAGTACTAAGCCTGGGGGGAGAAACTCCTGTTAACAAGGTTGTAGCAGGATGTACAAACTGATCAATGAATTCTGAATAAGAGTAGGGAGAATCGGAGGACAAATGAATGATGGGGGACCAAAAAATAACAGACCTGGGATTACCTTTAGCATCAAGTTTCTGAACAGGGAAAGGGAATTTGTCTGAGTGATAGAAAATTATGAGATGATAGATAACTGAGGAGTACTTGAAAACCTTTTCATCATCTAGCCTTAAAAATTGATCATGGATTTGGTTGGCAATGAAGGAAGCATAATCATACTTAATCTCAGGAGGCTGCCCAGGGGTAAAGATAGATAGCAAAGCCAGAGTTATCTCATCTACATACTCACTGGTATTGAATCCTAAGACAAAGGATATTACATTCACAATAAGCCTTCCCAATTGATTGAAAAAGTAAAAACCATAGGGGGAGTCCCTTTTGGCTGATGCTCAGGTAACATGAAATACTGACACATTGCTTTCAATTTCTCTGGAGTTAACAGTCTGGTTTTCTCAATTAGCCCTTCCATGGATAGAGGTGCTAGTTCTTGTTCTGGCTCAAATTGTAACATAGCATTGATAGCTTGAGGTGTTATAGGGAACAAAACACTTTGATCAGGAGCTAATACAGCTCTTTGTGTGGGATCATAATTTGCATGACAGTAATGAATGATTTCGGGGAAAACGTGAACTGTAGGAATAAAATACCTTGGGAGATTGGATTCCCACAACCCTATAAGATCTTGCCCCTTTGAGTGTTCGTCTCTGCAGCGACAGAAGCTCAAACGGGGACTTTCATCAAAATGTAGGTCTTTTATTTGGAAATCTTCATCTATGAGAGGCAAGTAGTCTAAATCTCGGTGAGGAGCATTCAAAGGAGTGACATTTAGAGCAGTTGGGGCCTCCATTTGGTTCTTGTGGATTCAAAATGGAGGTTTCAGTTTTTCTTGCAGACCGGACGGGATATCTGACAAAAGAGGAAATTGGAACAAATTGCAGGTTTGGGAAGCAAATTCACAGGTCTTAAATCTTCAATGAGGACTCAGAGAGGACTTTTGACCACTTTTTCAGAGAAAAAAACACAGGAAACTAAGCTTAACTTGCAGTCGGGGCGCGGAATGATAAATACCTGTTTTTTAATGGAAACTGGTTCTTCAACAGGTAATGAACAATGGCGGGGACGTTCTTCAATACTGGCGCAGCGGAATTTCTGATTAATTTGGTGTATTTGCAGTGAAATTTGAAAATTGCAGCGGGAGCTTAGTCTCTTTCGGAAACAAAAAATGACTGAAAAAACGCGAAAAATGGCTTAAAAACAAGTCAAAAGGGTTTTTGTCGTTTTCGAGGTGATGACGTCATTAGGGCGTACGGGGTGACGTAAGGAAGTGTGACCGGCGGTATGCGGTAAGCGGTAAGCGGTAAGCCCGCACCGCTTATGGACGAGGGCGGTAAAAATCGCAATGGCAGCGATTCCACAGGACGCTTGCCACGTGGAATGCTGAATAGTCAAAAACCGCCCACTCCCCGATGGCTAAATAACTCACACGGGATGGGCAGCGGGATTGATCGGGACCGTTGATCAACGGAGGGATGATCTGACGGCTGAAAAGGATGGGAACTTGTGCGGCTTCAACGGTGGGCCCGTCGGGGTTTAAAAAGGTTTTAACGTGTAATCTAATCACCCCGGGGAGAAGTTAATAGGCGGGAATGGTTGTTAATTAGTCCAAATGACTAATTAACCCCGTGAATTTATGAAATGGATCGTGGCGGAGTTTGGCCATGTGGAATGCCACATGGACAGAACACGGTGGCATAACCTTCCGCGGAGTTTATTAATATGTTTTGATATTAAACACACTTGTCGCATGTCTAAAGGTTTTTTGTATATTTTTTATTATACGATGAATAAATTAATATAATCAATTCATCATAGGGGCGGAATGTATATATAAGGCTATATTTTTTACCAAAGGGCTTTATAAAGCGGGGTATTTATTTTAAATGTGCGGGACTATATATACTTTGGTAAAACATTATAATAAGAGGGTTTTGGGGATATTTATTAGAAAAGGGAGTTATATACATAGGAAAATGGATTTCACTAGGGAATTAATATAATAAAGTTAAATGTTAATATGATAAAGGACAAGGAAAATCAAAACATCTTTGTACATCTAAGAAAGTGAAAACTTATGAAGTAAATTGCAACATTTTATCTTCAACACTAAAACTTAGAATAACAAGTTGTTTTGAGGAATTTTATGGAATGTTGCATCAGTTTCCTAAGTAAAATACGATTTTACTTAGGAAAAAGTTAAAGATGGAAGATAACAATGATGGATTATTTTAAGTGCTTAGGTCCCTTTGATCATTAGGCCGAGGGTCCGGTCCCTCTAGAAGTCAAGGAAATGCCTTGAGCCCCTCTGATCTCCAATTACCTTAGTACTTTTGGGGAAATTAGTAAAACTCTTGAGGGGGGAAAATGATGAGGGAGGTTAATGAATTTGACTTTTCTTGCTGTGATTTTTCAGTGTATTTCCTGCTTCAGTACTTTTGATGAAAGTAAATGATTAACTAACATGTAGCAGCACCATTCATCAGATAACATTTTGCAGCACCATCTACCCTACCTACTTTACACTACCATTTTCTCTCCTTTATTAGGGTGCACTTGGACTGGCAAACCCTTTTCAATCTTCTTTTTCTTTTACATGAAAATCTATCTAGTTCTAACCTTATTACATCCAAGGGCTCAGTTTAAATTGTTGAGCACATTTTATTAACTCTACCTATCTTCTTATCTGCCAAGATTAAACTGTTTGGTAGATATTTATTCTCTAATCTATAACATGAAATTGAAATATGACTAAGCCAAGTTTAAACAGTTTGACTTATTCATGAATTGTGGCAAAAGTTCACAAGCTGCACACAATTGTTTTATTACAACAGATGAAAAAAAAGTAGTGGCATTTAGACTTGCACACTTTCCTTGGTCTATTTTTCTTTTTGCTTGGGGTTCATTTCTTTCTCTTTTTTGACCATTTTATTCTTTTTACCCTTTGATCTTTCTTTTAGGGTATACCCTCTTTACATTTTTTTTTAAATTTTTTGATTTTTTTGGTTTTTTAAGAATATGGAACACCTTTGCTCAAGAAAGACGGTTTGAACATATTCCACACTTCCATCAAGACAATCATGAAAGATGAAACCTATTGATATAGGAGGCTAACAGAACCAATGGCATAATCCAAGTAGCAGTTATGGGCCAATATCATTGAATCTGTCAATGATATTTGGCCATCCATATCGGTTATCTATGAAAAAAAATATTTAGTCAAAGCAACAGGAGAAGCCATCCATAAGATAAAATAAAAACTTAGTAAGAGACCTGAAGACGCTAATGAAATTATCAAGTTTCTTAATTAAAAGAATAGACAAGAATTGGAAGAAATTGGTATAGCTGACAGGACAGATACAATTCTTGAAGTCAGGAAAGTGATTTCAAAAAGAAACTTGATGATACAGCTAGAAGAGAAATTCTAGAATATGGAAGTTGCCAACACAAGGTTCATGATGAAGTTCGACACTCTCAGGCAGAAATGCTTGCCAAATCCACTGGTCATTCATGATAGATTAATGAAGCAAGATGATTATGATAAGAAAATGAGAGAAGTGGCTAAGGAGCAAGCTCATAATTCAACCATGTAGGGAATTCCAACAGGGAAGCTACTTTACAAAAGCTTTGAGAACCTTTTTTACCTGCAACATGAGGTAAAACATCTATTTTTCAACAAGCCTACATTCTTAAAATACACAGAGGCTGATGAGATATTTAGAAGGACGAAGAAGATCAAATTTCCAGAGGCAGAATTTTTGGAAAAGATGACTGATTTACTGTGAAAACAATTTGCAGTAAAAATAGAGCAGTCAAATGGAAAATATATCAGTCAGATAGTAAAAAGAGCATGGAATTTTTACAGTTACAAAACAATGAATAGTGAATGATGAAAACTAAAACAATAGTCAAAAGAGTCAAAGAGTATCAAAGTCAAAGAGTATTAGTAAAAATCAGAATTAAAGTTAAATCAGAAATTACAAAGGAGAGATAAAGATTGCCAACGTAGAGGACACTCCACTGCCTAACTAATAGCCCATGTTGAGCAAACAATAAAGAGAGAAATTAGCAAAAATATCATAGACAACAAACATTAAATTTAGTAAAAGCATGGGCATATTGCATTATTTAGATAGTTGTCTCTATCTTCTTGCATAAAGATAATTATTTTTCCTTGAATAATTCCTAAGTTTTCTTTTAGGATATTTTGTAAGATTTTTTGTATAAATACTTCACATTTTGAAGTATTGAGTGTGGATGAATTGCTGAACATCTTTATAGTTGTACTATTTTAGAACTTGGGGGTGATTGTTCCAATTTTAAGTCAGGAGACTGGATTAAAGCAATAAAGAGATTATATTACAGGATTCATGTGTCGGGCCACTATAGTGAAGTACTTTCTATTTGTTCAATTGTTTCTTTCTGAAGTTTTCGCATGCTCATATGTTTGCTTAATCTAAATGATATAACTGGAATGTTATTATAGAATATGTTTAATTACACTATGTCTTGAACTATTTATCATTTATATGTTTTTCTTCTGATATCCAGATTAGGGAATTCTTAATTTCTCCCTTATTTAGATTTACCTCTGTCTTTTCACTCATTATCTGGATTTGATAACCATTAATTGCTAACTTACTCCAATCGAAACCATTTTCACCATTAGCCTAAGGATCTGAAGTGACTAAACTATCTCTCCCTACGAATACTTCCCTTTAGAACCTTGATCCTACTTCCGTTGCTTGACACTTTTACTCCATTAGTCCAATGGAATACAAACCTACATATATCCATCTGATTAAGTGATTTCACCACCAAACCAAATCCAAAATCAAAATCCCAAGTAATCCTACATAACTAGCCTAAAATTAAATACAATAAAAAAAGATAAATCATATAGAGAGAGCCCTCTCTGAGCACTAGGAAGGCTAGATCCTAAGGCTTAAAAGTAGTTTTTTGGTTACCTCTAATATTCTTTAAACCAAAAAATAAGTAACCCTTTGAGAATTATTGGAGTGATAACATCCTAGCGACCATACTGGGAACTAACTAATCCTCAGTGTTTAAAATTAATCTTAAAGGAAATACTTTTTCTTATATTTTCACCTTAAGATTTTTTTAAAGGGTTTTTAAGTAAAATTTTCATGAAGACCTAAAATTCTGGCTTCCAGAAGAGTATACTATACCAGGTCTAATCCAAATCTAGAACCTGCTGTAATAGTAGATAATCCTGGCATAATTTGAAATAAAAACAAAAAAATTAGAAAGTTTAGGTAATAAAAATTCATTGACCAAAGAAAATTCTCTTCCCAATAAATTATCAAGTTTACAAGACATTGAATTTGATTTAGCTTTTGAGCAATCTTTATTTAAAACTAAATCACAAAGTGACATACATAATAGTGTAATAGATCCTGATTTCATTTCATTTATTGAAATTAAGAAGGAAACTGTTTCACTTGATTCATATGAAAAAGCCCTAGTAGTTTATGATAAAATTGATGCTTTAACTAAAACTTTGATTAAGGAAATTGATGAAACTTATTTTCAACATTTAGTTGAATTGACTTCTTTATCTGCCTATACTCCTAATCCTTCTACCAGTCATTTAGAATTTTTAGGTTCATCCTTGTTTAGTACCACCTCATCTATTATATCCACCACACTT
This sequence comes from Pinus albicaulis, assembly GCA_034641835.2. Classification (NCBI taxonomy): domain Eukaryota; kingdom Viridiplantae; phylum Streptophyta; class Pinopsida; order Pinales; family Pinaceae; genus Pinus; species Pinus albicaulis. Next base: position 1,527,881,385 of record CM076579.1, read on the forward strand.
AATTCCACAGAATCCTTCATTCCTAAGCTTCCACTCCAACCTAGAATTTTATTTCCATCTCCCAACACCTCAAGTTCATCCCCTAGTATTTCTACTTTTTTTTTCTAGTTCTTCATTCTAATTTCCAAGTACCTCTTCTATCATCCCAACTACATCTTCTAATATCTCAACCTCATCACCAAACACTTCAAACTTACCTCCTAGTTCATCCAATATCTTAGCTATGGCTGCCATATATGCCCCATTGGTCCTACAAGCCCCTCTACATGCCATGCCCCAAGACTACCAAAGAAAAATCTTTCAATTTGACGGTACTAGTCATTACATTGCCCAGCAACATGTTAACAAAATCACATATTACTTTGAACTGCCTGAATTATATGAAGCTAAGTTTCAAATGAGACTTTTTGCTCAAACTTTAGCTGGTGATGTAAAGAAGTGGTTTAATGGTTTACCTGCTGGTAGTATTGTTGATTTAGCTGCTTTCCATAGGATGTTTCTTAATAAACGGGAGAAAAAGAATAATCCATTACAAATTTTTTCTGAATTTTAAAACATAAAAATAGCACCTAATGAAACAGTTCAGGACTATTGCACAAGATATAATAGTATTTACAATGCAATCCCTACCAATATTAAACCGCCTCCAGACTCTACCCTGATCAAATTCCCTGATGGATTTGATACATATATGGCTTACCAACTGAGAGAGATAAACCTTGAAACCTTAAAGTAGATGCAAAGTAATGTTGTAAGTGTAGAAGAAAACTTGTTAGCCAAGAAAGCTAGATTAAGAAATGAAAGAAGAGTGACAATAAAAGAGGAAACATCTACATCATATAGAAAAATAGATATCTTAGAAAAAACCTTAGAAATAATGATGGATAGATTAGAAAATATAGAAAGGAAGCCACAATGGGATAATCAACAACAAGGCCCTCAAATAAGAAATCCCAATTTCAGGAAAAACACTAACACTGGTAAATCAAACAATAAGACCACCTTTCCAAGAGAACTATGCTGAAATTTCTCACCAAAACGAAGATGATGAGGACACTCAGATTAATCTAATGGGAATTAATGATGATAATACCATTTTTCTTACACAAGAAGAACAAGAATTATATGAATTACAACAGTTACAATTAGAATCTGGTGAGTCTTTTGATTACAAAAAAGGTTATGAGTTTGCCATTAATGAAATTCATAAGCAATATAAAATCCCCTACTAAGATAATTTCCCAAACTCAAACAAAGAAAACAGTAGAAGCTCCTACAAACAAAGTACTGCAAATTCTTCCTAGGGAAACCCAACAAAACTCTTGTTCAATTTAGAAAAATTCAAATCCTAATCAGAAATTTTCTAGTCCTAAAATTGCACCCAATCCTAAAATTGTTGACATTACAGATATCGATGTTCAAACATCGGCTGATCCTCAAAAATATGTTGCTACTAAGACAAAAACTTCTGCTAAAACAACAATTTCTAATCCAAAAACATCTATTGTTGATTCAAAATCAGCTGATCCTAAAACAACTGCTACCAAAACAGTTTCTGAAACTTCCAAAACTGCCAAAGTTACCACTGCTACTCAAACTATCCCTGAAAAGAATATTAAAAGAAACAAAACAGTGGAAACACAAATAGAAAATGAAAAACCAACTGTAGAAAAAGAAGACAAACATACACAAACTGCAGTTACAAAAGAAGAAATAATTTACTTAGGAAAATCTCAAGCACCATTCAACATCCAAAATAAAATTGCTAAACTGAAGATACCAATTCTTTTAACAGAATTGGTAAAGCATGATTTATACAAATCACAGATCACTGACACATTAAACATAAATGAAGGAGAAGACTCTGTTAATTTTAGTGATGACCAACCAAAACTAATTTTTGGTCCTGAGGTAAATGGAGAACACCATGGAGGAGGATTTCATATTTTCTACATTAGCCTGACTGTTCATGATCAAATATTACATAATGCTATGTTAGAATCAAGAGCTTCACACAATTTAATGCCAAAAGCCATTATGGAAACTTTGAATTTAGACATCACTAGACCTTATAAAGATATTTTCTCATTTGATTCCAGTAAGGTGAAATGTCTAGGCTTAATCAAATATTTATGTGTCACTCTAGTCCAATAGCCTGGAAAAAACATAGTCATGGATATTGTAGTAGCTAATATCCATCCTAAATATGGAATGTTGTTATCTCACTCATGGGGAGAAAAAGTGCAGGGATCTCTACAACTAGACATGTCTTATGCCACTATTTCAGTATTTGGTCAACCCAAGAAACTTTACAGAGAGACATTAATGAAGTACATGGTTAGTAGTGTAGAAAGACCTTGAAATTATCCTATTTATTCTAAATCTACTAATATGGACTCCTTAATTTTATGTTATTTTGAAACTGGCATAGAAAACAACACAGAATTAAAACAGAAAAAGAAATATCCACACAGTGAGAACATATTTCATGAATCAATGTGGCACCTAGACTTTGATAGATCAATGAACAAATTAGGAGCAGGAGCAAGATTTTGGGTTCACAATATGGAAAATAATCATTCAGAAGGTCATGCATTTAGATTAAACTTTAAATTTACAAACAACATGGCTGAATATGAAGCTTTCATTTTAGGACTGCAGATTGTTATAAATTTAGGAGGCAAAAGAGTTTATATCATGGGAGACTCTGATTTAATTGTAAAACAAATTAGAGGAGAATATTCGGTATATAATCGTAGACTAAGCCAATATAGAGAAACAGTTTTATATCTGATCAAATTATTGCTTGAGTGTGACTTTGTTGTAATTCCTAGAAAACAGAACATACAAGCACACAGTTTAGCAACTTTTTCTAGTACCTATAATCTACCTTTTCAACCAAATCACCAATATACAATAGAGGTAAGACACAGGCATACTATAATAGACAACTTAAAATATTGGCAATTTTTTTCACAGGATACTCAAATCTATCATTTTATGAATGCTGAGGGAGAATTCCATAATTGTAACATAGACAGAGACTGTACAATAGATAATAAAATAGATAATGAGATAGATGTAAATAATTTAGATTTTACTAAACCCACTAAATTTACTCAAGTATAAATAGATAAACTAGAAAATGTAGAAATAGAAGAATTAGCAGATGATGATTCTGAAATTTCAAACCTTAAGAATAACTTTTTACCTAAGGGATTAGCCCCATTAGAAGATCTTTTTTATTCAAATGACGTTGCAAGAAAACCAAATATGGAACCATTAAGGTCAGATATAGAAGAATGTAATATAGGAATAGAAGAAATGCCTAAACTCATCAAACTTTGAAAATCCTTACCTCAAGAAGAAAAGATGAAATATATAACTCGGTTTAAGGAATTTCAGGATTTATTTGAATGGAGTTATGAAGGCTTAAAATCTTATGACACTAGCATAATACAACACAAAATACCCATAAAAGAAGATCAAAAACCTTTCAAATAGAAACTTAGAAGAATCAATCCAGTTTTAATGCCTTTAATTGAAAAAGAGGTTGAGGGAATGTATGAGGCTCAAATAATTGCACCTATCAGATATTCTAATTGGGTTTCAAACCTAGTTCCCACTAGGAAGAAAACAAGGGAAATCAGACTTTGTGTTGATTTCCGGAATTTAAATAAAGTGTCCATAAAAGATAATTACCCTCTTCCCAAGACTGACTATATTCTATAGAGGGTGGTTGGTTCATCCAGGATTTCATTACTTGATGGATTCTTTGGGTATAACCAAATTTTAGTTCAGCCAGAAGACCAACCAAAAACAACATTTACTACTCCTTGGGATACTTTCATGTATTTGAAAATGCCTTTTGGATTAATGAATGCAGTAGCCACTTTTGAGAGAGCTATGGATATAGATTTTGCTAAAGAAATTCATGACATTATTGTAATCTATCTAGATGATATAACTATATTTTCAAAAACTGATAATGAACATTTAGATCATCTGAGACATGTGTTTATCAAATGCAGGAAATTTGGCATTTCTTTTAATCCCAAAAATACTCTCTTTGTACTTGAAGAAGGAAAACTATTAGGGCATATTATATCAAAAGATAGAATTAGAATAGACTCAGCTAGAGTAGAGGCCATTTTCAACATAAGCCATCGTAGAAATATTAAGGAATTGCAAGCTCTTTTAGGAAAAATCAATTTTCTCATAAAACTCATTTCAAACTTTGCAGAAATAATTAGAGAATTTAATAACATGTTGAAAAAAGACTCAACACTTAAATGGAATGTAGAAGCCAAACAATCATTTGAATAAATTAAACGAGCACTTACAAGAACACCAGTCCTAATAAGTCCTAATTTCAAAAAATATTTTATTATTTTTTCTTTTGCTTAAGAGCATATTATTGGTGCAGTTTTACTACAGAAAAATGATCAGGGCTATGAATAGCGCATTTATTTTTTCAGCAAATCACTTAGAGATGCCACACTGAAGTATAACATAATGGAAAAGCAGGCACTAGATTTAGTGAAGGCTATCAAAGACTTTATAGTGTATATCTTGTATTCACACATCATAGCTTATGTTCCAAATTTAGTAGTGAAGGAAATTCTGACTAAGAATGGGCCTGATGGTAAAAGAGGAAAATGGATTGCCACCATTTTGGAATATGACATGGAAATTAAGCCCACCAAACTCATTAAAGGTCAAGGTTTAGCCAAACTTATGGCTGAATCAAATTGTCGTGATTTAGATATAAATTGTATTTCCCAATTAGATGATCAGGAAGAGATGGTGACTCCATAGATCAGTGAAGCCTTTTTAGATTCACCATGGTATGAAAATATCATATTTGTATTACTAAATTTACAAGCTCCTTCTGGATTGTCAAGAACTAAAGTTAAATTTTTAAAGTTAAAGGGAATGAAATTTTGTATCATAGATAATACACTATTTTGGAAAGATCATGGTGGCATTTTATTGAATTGTTTTCTTAAAGATGAAGCTGATAAAGTTATAAAGAGTTTCATGTAGGTGACTGTGGAGGACACCTTTAGTGGAAGCCAACTGCAGATAAAATCTTGAGAGCTGGTTTTTACTGTCCTACACTTTTTGCTGATGTGAAAAAGTATGTGACCTCCTGTCATAAATGCCAAATATTTGAAGGGAAGAAAACAATGTTACCTTTACCCCTTAAACCCATCTCCACAGAAATTCCATTTCAGCAATCGGGTTTAGAATTCATTGGTGAAATACACCCTGCCTCCTCAACCCAACACAAATGGATTTTTACAGCCACAAACTATTTCACTAAGTGGATATAAGCCATTCTTTCTAGACAAGCCACTAATACTATCATAATCTTATTCTTAGAAAATAACATACTTTCTAGATTTGGATGCCCCCAAAATCTCATTACTGATAATGTAGCTTCTTTCAAGTATAAAAAGATGATTGAATTTTGTAATAAATACCACATTACCCTTGGCCATTCCACTGCTTATTACCCTCAAGGTAATGGTCTTGCTGAATCATACAATAAAAGCCTTGTTAATATCATCAAGAAACTACTAGAAGACAATAAAAAGACTTGGAACAAAAGGTTAGTTAATGCCTTATGGGCAGACAGACTCACCACAAATAATTCCATTACTACATCCCTTTATCAGCTTGTATATGGGATGGATGTTATTTTTCCATCCTCTTTAGGAGTACCAGTGATGAAGATGATCCAAGAAGTGCAAGTAGAAACCAATGATATCCATAGAAGGATAAATCAAATCATACACTTGCAACAAACCAGGGAAGAATTCTATGTCAAGTCACAAGTTGTTAAATATAAGATTAAAAAGATATTTAACAAGAAGGCTAAGGAAGATGATTTTTACATAGGTGAAAAATTTCTTAAGTGGGATTCTAGGAGAGAAGAGAAAGGTAAACATGGTAAATTTTATTTCTTATGGAAAGGTCCCTACGTCATTTATGGTTACATATGTAACAATGCATTCTTTTTTAAGGAGTTGGATGGATCAGATCTGCCAGATGGACCTATCAATGGTAGAATGTTGAAGCATTACTATTCCCCAGAATAACAGTAGTTCATTTTGTTTACTTTTCTCATTGTACATAACATTGCAGAGTCTAGATTGGATTGGATGTTTCTATTACAAAGTTGAATCCCGAAGAGAAGGCCCTAAGCTTTGAAAGACAAAATATCATAAATATGAATAATGGAGAGCTCAAAATACAGTTCCAAGGAAAAATCATAGTCAAAGATCAAGGCTACTGATCTTAAAGTTCTTGAAATTTCACCAGGAAATGTCATCCCCATGTGGAGCCACTGTTAGGGTCTTATAATAATATGATTCATAATTTTGAATTGACTTTGATTAGTCTTGTAATATGTACATACTTTGCTTTCTAAAAAATTGTTTTCCCATATTAAAAATAAAGAAATGTAAAGAGGGTAAAATTCCTAAAAAAGGAATCAAAGGACTTGAAAGAAAAAAGATCAAAAAGAATAAAAAATCAACCCCAAACAAAAAAGAGATAAAAATAGATCATGAAAGTGATGCAAATTCAAATTCCACTACTTTTTATTTCACTTTGCAAAAATAATGATTATGTGCAGCTTGTCAAAAATGCCACAACACATGAAGGTCAAACTGCTTAATCTTGACCTTTCATGCTTTAATTTTCATGTTTATAGAAAGAGAATAATTATATACCCAAACTGTTTAACCTTGCAAGATTAGTAGTTAGGTAGAGAATAATAAGGAGCTCAATAGTTTAATATGAGCCCTTGGAAGAAATAAGGATATAATTATATAGTTTGTTGTTTAAAATAAAAATGAATAAGGGTCTGCAAGCTCAAATCCACCCAAAGAAATGAAGAAAAAAATGTTAGAGTAGCTGATGACTAGGTAAAAGTAGTTTTCACAAGGCATTGATAGCAGAAATGTTCATCTCATACTTACTAATTTCCCTCTAAATCCATTTCCCTTGTAAAAATACCCCCTCCCCTTCATTTTTACTCTTTCCCCTTACTTCACTCTTTCCCTCCCGTAAAAATTTCCTTTTCTGAAGTTAAAATGCATATTTCCCTTTGGAAAAGTAAAAATCCTTTATTAACTCCCATTTTCATTCAAAAATGCACCAAAACCCCCAAAAATACAAATATCCTAAGTATAAATGCTTAAATTTTATATCGGGCCCCACTGTGAAAATATCCTTCCCCGATATAAATTTTTACATTAGAAACTTAGTGTATTTTTTAGAATCCCCTCATATAGTAACATTAGCATTTAACTTTATTTTTTATTTAACTCTCGTTATACCTTTATCCCATATTTAATTAATTCCTTTATATATATTATCCCCAACCCTTTATTTTAAATTTAATACATAATTTAAATCCCTCACATTGTGAAAATATCTCGAGCCCCACCTATTATAAAGTCCCACTTTCTCTAACCCTATTGGTTATACATTTAACCCTATCACATAACTTAAAACCCGAACATACATATTAAAAGTCATAATTTATATCGCATATCCCGCATAGCATGAAATATCCCGGGCCCCATGCCTATCCAATCCCGATGACTCCATCGCATCCTCCCAACCGTCAGATCTTAACCGATCAGATGCGATGGCCCTTATCGCCTATTGTACATTCAATTTCCCGATCCTTAACAAACCAAAGACCTTGCAATATTTGTGTTTTTTGGAGCTCTGCTCCTGGCTACATGGTGTTATCCTATTCGATCGCATCCATCCAAACTTTACCACCTGGCCGCTTTAGTTCATGCGAAAATCGCTCAATAGTTTCTCTTGCCCGTTGTGAAAACTAGCCTGTCAATTGAATTAACCCCGTGCCTTAATGCTAATCATTGTTGGTTAAAAAAGCCATATAGCCGCCCATTACGCCCTTTTTTACCATTTTTGTTACACTTTTACGCAGAAGGAGCTTTTCCAACCTAAAGAATTGTTGCCAACCTCATTTTAAACCAAATTTCAAACAAAATTAAACCATTCGTTGCTACAACTGTTGTGGAGCCAGGCTAAAGTAGTATAAAGACCCATGAAGCCTCAGAGAACATCCATTTCCTCAAAAACCCTCTGCAAGCTTAAAAATATTCATTTTATCCAGGTATTCTTCAGTGATTAGGCCTATCCCTAAAGCTAAAAGGAAGTAATTCAAGTAATTGAATCAATTTAGGAGGTTTAGCAGACCAAAAGTGCGTATTGCCTTCCCTATCCTTTTCTGCAGACCCTAATCTTCCTTTCACATGTCCTGAGATTTCTTTTTTGTCACAGAGATTATAGTTTGAACAATTGGAGTAGTTTTTAACCTCTGCAGACCTGAAGAAAGCCCTTTTTCCTTCCAAATCCTTTTCTACAGACCCTAGATATCCTTTTGCAGAATTCTAAGGTCCTAAATTTTTTTTTTAATCACAAAGATTACAATTTGAGCAGTTTAAATCATTTTTGACCAGAGGATAAACCCCTGTTTCATCCTAAATAAGTCAGCAAACTGTAATTATATTTATGAGGTGCTCCTATAGGCCTAAATAAATTTTTCTTAAAGCCAAAGATTAATCAATTGAAGAAATTTAACAAAACAATGGCTTCCAAAAGCATTGTATCTGTCAATCATATTCGACCTTCAGTTGTAGATGTGGAACATACTCTTTTAGCTGATATAGATTTTAATATTAATGACACAGTCACTGAATTTAACCTTCTTGAGCTCCACTACTGGAGCCATGAAAAATCCATAGATCAGGCTGATGAGGTTTTCATTTGGGTATCTAATTTTCCAAAGTATGTTCTCCCACAGACTTTCCAGTTCCCAAAAGCAGTTAGACTCTGTCAATATTTCTATTTTCCTTACTAGAAAACCCTAATAACTCATGGAAAATAAATTTTGTTTACTATTACAGCTGAGTCAATCAATCAAATGCTTTAGATACAATCCAAACCAGATGAAATCCCTTTGTTCATTGAAAACCTTACATAGTTATACCTAAGTCTGGACTTCCCTAAGAGGTTCCACATATTCCAAACTTTCATGCCTTCATCTATGGAAACTCCCAAGACAAATCCTCATTACCCATCTACAATATTTTCTAAGAGAATCAGACATATCATCTCCATGCTGTCTTCCATTCTGGTATATTTTACAGATGAACATGTTGATGCTGCAGTCTTAGGTTTCTTGTCTAATTTTACACTTGGCCAACCTCCTACTACCATTTTTAATTTTTCCCAGTACCTTGTTGACACTATGAATGAAAAACTTGTCAAAATGCCCGAAGAAGGTATTTTCAAGTATTCATCAGTCTTATTCCACATGCTTTTGTATTTTCAATCTGAGAAATTTTTCATTAACCTTAAAAAGCTTGATCTTGAAGGTAACCAACAATCATTCATATTTTAGACTCCAATTATCATAAAATACTCCACATAGTCCACCTACACAGAGTTCGTTGATTCTTTTATTCATCCTATGGTTAATATGCTGAACAACAACATGCAGCAAGAATCAGTGAGGAAATTAAGAAGGTCCTATAATTGTCAAAGAATAATAGGACAGGAGATTGGTACTTGTATCAAAACCATACAGAGATAAGGGTATATGGATCAAATCTAATTCCATATAAAATGCCCAAATACCTCCCAATGAGGTTATTTTCCCTTGAGTATATCAGACAGATTCTTAATTCTGATGCAATCAATTTCTTGGTAGCTAAGAAGAAGACACAATTTAAGATTAAGAATCAGGTTGGCCCTTTCCTTTGTAACAGTAGAGATGCAGGTCCAAAAGCTGAAAAGTGTTTACGGGAGTTTAAATTCAGTAAGATTTTTCTGTGGTATTATGATCCTCTAGGAGTAATAAGTAAATTGAGAGTTAAATTCAAACTAACTCCTTATGTACATGAGAAAAAATGAGACATTGAGAAATTCTCCAACCATTCTGAATGGTTGGAGAACACCTTGACAGAGGCAGAGAAGTGAGGTGATACTAGTCAAATCTTGCAAACTCCAACCCAAGAAGATAGAAAATCAAAAAGAATCAGAGAAGAAGGATCATAACCTGCAGAGATAACCACTAAAACCAAATTTAAATTGATGTACAAGAAGAAGCCAAAATTAAATCATGTCAATGAAGAAGTGGAAACAATAGAAGTAATTGATTCAGAAACAATGGTGAAAGAAAATGGACCACCTCCAGTTGCTAAAGAAACACATCAGCCTTCAACTTCAAACACTCAAATGATTCAGAAACACCACAGTGTTGAAGTATCTTCTTCCAATAAACCAACAGAGAAAGATATGGATATCATGCAGAAATACAAAGAGATAAGATGAGAAATGAAGTCTTGAAGACTGATACATATAACTAGTATTGGAAACATTCACCCAGTGACCAAAGCAGATTTCTTTCTGATTTTGACTATAAAAATAGGAAGATGAAGATGACCTTACTATAGCCTAAAGTAAAGCATCCCAAAACATGAGTTGATTACAAAAATACATCATATGGAGTTCAATCAGAATATCTTCATCCAATTGATGAAATAGAAATTTACAAACAAGCTGGTGAAATGCTTTAATCAATAATGAAAAATAAATCCATTTTGTGTACAGAAGCTACACAACACTCTTGGGAACATCAAAGATCAGCTTAAATTGGATTTGATTATTGAAGTAGGATATGATCCTAATAATGTAAAAGTTGCAGATGAATTGATAAAGAAGAAGAATGCAAACATTGTTGCATTAAAGAAACAACTCAAGTTGCCTCCTACAGAACATCCTCAAGAAAAGGAAGTGTTACAGGATTCAAACAAGAAAGATGAGATGATGAATCTCATTCTTTAATTGACTTCCCAGATAAAATAAATGGAGAATGAAATGGGCAAGTTGGTCCACGAGAAAAAGGCTAGAGAAAAATTCCTGTCACTCTAATTCCTGTATTCATAACAGCTGTGCCTTCCACATTAGCAGAATCATTAGCTCCTACAGAACCAATGGCTACAAAACTTCCTGTCACCTCATCAACAACTTCAACAATAGAGTCTTCAACAACAGAGTCTTCAAAAACAACAGTATAGCCTATAGATGAGGCAAGTAAACTAGTAAAATCTATACAAGACATGTCTACCCAGAATAATGAAATTAATAGACTTAAAGAACAACTGAAAATTATGGAGGATGAAAAGAAACTTACTCAGATTATGCTCAAGAATGAAGAACGGAAATCAAACAGGTTGAATGAGAAAATGAAGAAGTTAGAAAAAGATCTAACACTAAAAGAACCAATAGCACAAGTCAATCAGTAGTTATAGGGAAATATCATTGAATCTGCCAATGATATTTTGTCATCCATATAAGTTATCTATGATAAAAAAATATTTAGTCAAAGTAGTAGGAAAATCCATCTAGAAGATAAAATAAGAACTTATTAAGAAACCTAAAGAAGCTAATTAAATTATCAAGTTTCTTAATTCAAAGAATATACAAGAATTGGAAGAAATTGGTATAGCTAAAAGGACAGATACAATTCTTGAAGTCAGGAAAGTGATTTCAAAAAGAAACTTGATGATACAGCTTGAAGAGAAATGCCAGAATATGGAAGTTGTCGTCACATGTTTCATGATGAAGTTTGACACTCTCAGGCAGAAAGGCTTGCCAAATCCACTGGTCATTTATGACAGATTAATGAAGCAGGATTATTATGATAAGAAGATGAGAGAAGTGGCTAAGGAGAAAGCTAATAATTCAACCATGCAGGGAATTCCAACAGGGAAGGTACTTTACAAAAGCTTTGAGAACATTTTTTACCTGCAACATGAGGTAAAACACCTATTTGTCAACAAGCCTATGTTCTCAAAATACATAGAGGTTGATGAGATATTCAGAAGGATGATGAATATCAAATTGCCAAAGGCATAATTTTGGGAAAAGATGACTGATTTACTGGGAAAATAGTTTGCAGTAAAAGCAGAGAAATCAAATGAAAAATATATGAGTCATACAGTAAAAAGAGCATGACAATTTTACAGTTATAAAATAGTGAACAATGAATGATGAAATGTAAAACAACAATCAAAAGATTCAAAGATTTTCAAAGTAAAAGAGTATCAGAGTCAAAGAGTATCAGTAAAAATTAGAATTAAAGTTAAATCAGAAATTACAAAGCAGAGATAAATATTTCCAGTGTATAGGACACTCCACTACCTAACTAACAACCTACATTGAGAAAACAGAAAAGAGAGAAATTATCAAAAATATCATAGACAACAAACATTAAATTCAATAAAATCAGGGATAGCTTGCATTAGTTAGGTAGTTGTCTTTATCGTCTTGCATGAAGATATTTCTTTTTCCTTGAATAATGCCTAAGTTTGTTTTTAGGATATTTTGTAAGAGTTTTTGTATAAATACTTCACATTTCGAAGTATTGAGTGTGGATGAATTGTTGAACATTTCTCTAGTTGTACTATTCTAGAACCTAAGGGTGATTATACCAATTTCAAGTCAAGAGACTAGATTAAAGAAATAAAGAGATTATATTACAGGATTCATATGTTGGGACACTATAGTGAAGTAATTTCTATTTTTTCAATTGTTTTTTTTTCTGAAGTTTACACATGTTCACATTTTTTCTTAATCTAAATGATATAATTTGAATGTTATTACAAAATATGTTTAATTACACTCTATCTTGAATTGTTTATCATTTATATGTTTTTCTTCCGATATCAAGATTAGGGAATTCTTAATTGCTCCCTTATTTCGATTTACCTCTATCTTTTCACTCATTATCTGGATTTGAGAACCCTTAATCTCTCTCTTACCCTAATTGAAACCATTTTCACCATCAACCTAAGTATCTAAAGTAACTAATCTATCTTGACCAGTGAATACTTCCCTTTAGAACCTTGATCCCGCTTCTGTTGCTTGACACTTTGACTCCATTAGTCCAATGGAATACATACCTACATATATCCATCTGAGTAAGTGATTTCACCACCAAACCAAATCCAAAATAAAAGTCCCAAGTAATCCTACATAACTAGCCTAAAATTAACTACAATCAACAAAGATAAATCATATAGAGAGAGCCCTTTGTGATAATTAGGAAGGCTAGATCCTAAGGCTTAAAAGTAGGTTTGTGGTTACCTCTAATATTATTTAAACCAAAAAATAAGCAACCCTTTGAGAATTATTGGAGTGATAACACCCCAAAATGTCACAGATATACGATCCTATATGGGGTTAGCTGGGTACTATTGACGGTTCATTGAAGGATTCTCAAAGATTGCTTTTCAACTTACATGTTTGCAAAGAAAGGGAAAAATATTTAGATGGAATACTGAGTGTCATCATAGTTTCGATAAGTTGAAACATTTTCTAACCACAACCCTAGTGTTGAGGTTAGATGATTCTAATAAGGAATTTGAAGTCTATACCGATGCTTGTAAAGAAGGAGTTGGAGAGATTCTTTTGCAATAAGGAAGGGTGGTTCCTATGAATCAAGAAAACTAAAATAGCATGAACAATGATACTCATCTTATGATTTGGAGCTGATAGCAGTAGTGCATGCACTTCGGGTATGGAGGCACTACTTTCTAGGAAAAAGGTTTGTGTTAAAAATCGACCACAACAGCTTAACAAGCTACTTATAGAAACTTGATCTAAACTCTCGTCAGGAAAGATGGAATTCTTTCTTAAGTGAGTTTGACATGGATATTCAACATGTATAAGGTAAATAAAACCATGTGGCGGATGTCTTAAGCAGAAAACTGCATTGTGTTTATGAACTATGCTATAACCAGATTGAATATAAATTTTTAGATCAGAGAAAAGAGGAAGCCAAGAAGGATTCTGAATATCACTTTTTATGGCAACAATCGGAGGAAGCCAGGAGGAAAGAAAAACCTTTTGAATACGGAGTTAGAAAGTACCGATTTCTAACCTTTAAAGAGAAGATATATATTCCAAATTGAATGGGTTTGAAGGAGCTGATCATGAATGAGTATCACCGTAGAAATTACTCAGGACACCTAGGATACCAGAAAATGCTAACAAAAATTAGAAAGGTCTATTTCTCACTCGGTATGTGAATAAATATTGTAGAATATTTGAACAAATTCTTGGAGTGTCAACAGGTTAAGGTGGAGCATCAACATCTAGCTGGATTATTGCAACCTATACAAGCACCTGAGTGGAAATGGGAAGTTATATCTCTAGACTTTATTAGTGTTTTACCAAGATCAAAAAGGCATAATGACTCCATTATGGTGGTGTTTGATATATTGAGCAAGGTAACACATTTCGTACTGGTACAATCTACCTATAAAACTGTGCAAATAGCATATATCTTTATGAGAGATATTTTTAGACTGCATGGCATTTCAAAGACGGTAATATCAGATAGGGATGTGAAGTTTAATTCAACATTTTGGAAGACCTTATTTATAGGTTTGGGAACCCAAATAAACTTCAACACCACTTATCATCCTCGGACGGATGGATTAACAGAGCAGGTAAACCAAATCTTGGAGGATATGCTGCACATGTACGTAATGCAGTAGCCAAAAAAGTGGGAGGAATATTTTCACTTAGTAGAATTTTCCCACAAAAATGGATATCAGGAGTCTCTTAAGATAAGCCCTTCAAAGCACTGTATGGATGACAATTTCGTACTCCCATCAATTGGAGCAGCCTTGAAACCAAGTTGATGCTTGGACCGAAGATGTTAGCTGAGATGGAATCGGAGGTAAGAAAGATCAGACAAAATCTCAGATCCACTCAAGATCGGCAGAACGTATATGCCGATAAGAAGAGAACTTATCGATAATTTGAAGTGGGCGATCATGTGTATGTAAGGGTTAAACCCAGTAAGAGCACACTAAGGTGGACCTCCTGTGCCAAGTTATCTCCCAGGTTCTATGTACCCTTCCAAATTTTGGAGAGGGTGGGACCTGTGGCGTACCGGTTGACTTTACCTGGCCATATTTGGGTGCACAATGTGTTCCATGTATCATTACTAAAATGATACATACATGAAACAAAGCACATAATCCACTGGAAAAGTGTTAAGGTAGGTTAAGATTAAAAATCCTATTTTGAAATAATAATTTTTTTGAGTGCTTAACTCAAAGTGTTACTGAATGTAGGTTGAGCCGAACGGAAAATTTCTAGTCGAACCTTAGCGTATACTTGATCGGAGAGAAATCATGCCCCGGAGGCAAGCCATCACCCAAGTTAAAGTGCAGTGGAAGAACTTCATCTCAAATGAAGCCACCTAGGAAGATGAAGGTTTTGATCGTGAGGTTTATCCAAAATTGCTTTTTGAGCTGGTGTGAAACATCGAGGACGGTGTTTACTTCCAGGGGGGATGTTGTGAAAGTTGGGTTAAAGGCTAACTAGTTGTTAGGTCATTTTATTTTTAAAGAAACTAAAAAATTTATTTATTTTGAGAAATATTGCTTAAGGAACTTGAATTAATTATGTTTTGTGAAAATAAAGTTTACTTATGGAAAAGTGGTTCCATAAAAGTGAAAAAGGCTGATCGTAAAATTATTCCCATAACTGAGTAGTTGAATAAAAAACAGTTAACAGACAATTACCTTTCCTTTGGGGATAAAGGTACATCCCAGTGAGGAAAATCGGTTTTTTTCTGGAACTAAAGAAGGGAGAGAGTGGAGAATTACTGAGCTGGTAGTGACTAGTGGAACACACTCAGCATTCCCAAATCTTCTTGAAAGAAGAAGAAGTACTGGACTAAGGGTCTTGAGGTATCTTCTAGTAATTCTGTCAACCTATTGGGCTCAATGTGGAGCACAGGGGAGAAGAGGACGTTATCGCCTCTCTCATGGTAGGGTGGATATCATTAGCGAGTCTGGAAATAAGATAAGTACACAAACTACTGAAAAATAGAAGAGATTTAAATTTAAATGTTTGGACAGATTTATTCTGTGATGGAATATTTAGATAGACTGCTTTATTATGGTATTATGTATAAAAAACTCTATTAATTAGTAGTAATTGTTTCGAGAAAATATGAAATGAGGAATTTTACTTTGTGAAGTTTGGTGGAATAATAAAATCCGTATTCTATGTAATTTCCTTCATATGTATGGTAAAACAATAATATGCATAATTATAAGTATAGGCTATGTAATGAAAGCTTAGACTGCAAAATTATAGTCTGACAGTCAAGAGAATAGTACAATAAAAACTAATCTAAATGCCAAACAGAAAGTATTGAACAAGAGGTATGGACCTGGTAAACCGTATGCTCAAGGCCAAGATTGAAACCCCGGGCTCTGAGCAGGTCGTTGACCAGAAATATTTTATATACACAGACAACATATATGAGGGAAAAACTCCACCCTGTAGATGGTTCAGAAATCCCTAAATAAAATAATAATAGAAAATAGAAACAGAGATCAAATAATGTGTAAACTCTAAAAGACTCAGAAAAACATAGTTACATGCAAATATCTATAAATAATATTTCTCCTCTAAAATTACTGAAGTAAAACAAAGGGCTAGAACTATGTTAAAGTAAGATATTGTAAATCATTCTACATGACCATTCATTTGAAAATATTCCTTCAACATAAAGGGAAATAGTATTGTATATTATGCATATGTATATAAATATTTAAACTGTAACAAAATATCTTTTCAATGTTGCGGGAAAGACTGAAGCTTAAAACAAAAACTAAAGGGTTATCGTCAAGGATGAAAGGCCAAGCTGTCCACTATAGTGTTATACAATTTTTAATGACGCCCTTTCTCATAAATAGGTCATAATGACTCAAAAACTAGACATGCAACCCTTAAATATTACAAACTAGACTCTCGACAAATATACAAGTATGCAACCAATATCTCTGAAGGAGACTCGAGATTACAAAGTAAACCAGAGGATAATGCTTCATTAAATTAACAAAAAAATACTGCTATTGAGAATTATATAAGTCAAATATCCATGGAACCAAGCTGAACATCTAAATTCTAGAAACTTTATAATACCTCCTACGAGACTAAAAATACATGTTAAAGAAATCACCCGAGGGTCAATTTAATCCTTGCAGCACCAAATCAAAGTGTACCTACATTTGTGTCTTGCAATGTTAAGATCGAAGGGTTACTTGCGCCATATCAACCATCTCTGATCAGTAAGTTAAAACCCTAACTTCCCAAACAAGATATGCAGACGATGATAATAGATTTAAGAGTTTTGCATACTTGAACGAGTTGGCTTGCACCAATGGTGGAAAATTTTGCACCAAAAACATCGAGAAAAGACTTTTTCATCAAAAATACCAGAGAAAAATGGAAAAGAAAACTATGAGAGCAGACCAGAGGAAGAACTGAAATGGGTAAACTTACCTTTCAATGTTGAGGTAGATTTGACTGAGAAGTAGAACCGTGGGCAGCTACATTTCTAGTCACAGGAGCAACCAGAAGAAACCTCTAAAGCCATGACTACAGAGCTAGACTCATCCAAGGAGTAGAGTCCCAAAATGTGACAGAGTAACTGCTTAAGTCCTGAAAGGACCACACGAAAACCCTTTATAGCACACAAAACATAGGTGAAGAAGCCGAGTAATCCTGAGATAAAATACATGGTAGGTTGTGATGAAAAATCACCACGGTGGAGGTAACATAATCACCAACGCCGAGTAGAAGTGACCTGCAGAGCCGAACAATTTGAGGTTGCGGAATGGTTGTAGAGATGAAACGTCATGGAGCGAACTTGATATTTAAAGAATATTTAGGGTTTTGGTAGGGGTCATTACCCTAATCCAAGACGCGAAAACCCTCAGTCGTAGATCAAGACCCCTAGAATCCAATGACGCATGAAAAAACAGGTGTCCTCCACATTTGCGATTATCACATGAATTATTCATAATAATTAAATCCACAATTCAAGAATCAGATATGTGGTACATATATAAATTCTTGCTTAAATGATAAATGGTACTGTCAATACTAAAAACATTTATGCATGACTTAGAGCAAAGTATAACCATAGTTATGTATCGTTTAATAAAAGTTTATATATATATATGTGTGTGTGTGTGTGTGGTGAGGGTAAATATGAGATGGAGACATGTATATGTGGAATTCACATGTGACTAATGAAATTGAAATATGATATGGCAATGAAATATATAATTATATGTTCGAAGATTGGCGTAATAACTTCTGTAGGGTGAAAAAACTCATTAATGGAATTTTAATACGAGGTAAAGTTGGAATCTTAGAAATTAACATTCCTAATTTGTAAAGGTGTTTTTTTTTTAGTTCTACTGTCATGGATGTTACAAAATGGAAAAAAAAACACACACACAACATAAAAATGTAACCGCCCCCTCACAACTCACTCCCTCAGTGCAACTCACAATCACACAACATTAAAAGGTAACTCCCCCAACCACAACTCACTCCCTCACTTCAACTCACAACCACACAACATAAAAACGTAACCCCCCCCCACACTCACAACTCACTCCATCACTTCACACAACTTTTGTACTCCCTTACTTCAACTCACAACTCACACAAATTTCGTTTTTAAACGCTACTCCACCACTCACAACTCTCAACGAACATACTTTTAAACTCCACCTCTCAGAACTTACGAAAAAATGATATAAAAAGCCCTAGTGAACTTAGGGAAAATAATATAATACACAAAGACAAATGTTAGTCTACACAATAAATCATTTTACAACATGCAGAAAAGCATATACAAAAACCCACATTTGATTTTTCCATGTCATTTCAATTTGATGTTAATGCTTTGGAGTATATAAATATTTAAGGAGTATAATACGTTTTAAACTATAAATTGCCCCAAAAAGGTGCAAAAGAGGCTGATAGAGTTGTTAAATAGACAAAAATGTTCTTTGGTTTTCTAAATAATAATTGATAAAAAAGGTGCAAAAAGAGGGCGATAGAGTTGTTAAATTGAAAAAAATGTGCTTTGCTTTCCTAAATAATAATTGATATATTTTAATAGAACTTTTTTAGTTTCTATTAAATTTTTATTGAGTTAGCAACCCATATTGCGAATAGATATTGAGTATATATACAATCGAAGTGGAATGTGAGGTTACTCAATATGAACCGGTAAATAGAATCCTACCAATCTAATTGACGAACGGGAGGGATCAAAAACCTATGTGAATGACCAAATAATTCACTCGTCAGTTCATATATGGATATGTATAGTTTCAATCCACCATTCCAGAATAAAGTTTATTTTGCAACAACTGCAACAACCATGAAAGGGCCTCCACATTTGGACAAATGACAAAACCATATCTATGCCTAAGTATGCTTAGCTAATAATATAGAGTCATTTAGCAAGGTAGAGAGTCGAGAGTTCAGTGATAGAATTCTCACCCTTGAGACAACAGAGCGATGAAGCTGAGGCGGTGCGAAATGAATCAATTAGGTTATGGCAGCGGGGAAAAGGCTAAGAATTTCCTACCTGCCTACCTATCGTCTATCTCTATCTACATTCGATGGTGGTAAGAGAGGAATGATACCTCGAGACCATCAACCATAGCACGAAAACCCAACAACTGTTAAGGGGAGTTATTACCCAGTACCATCTCATTAAATTGCTCTGACGTGCCAGCCATGCCTCATTAGTAACGAGGATAAATATCTCATTGAAATACGGAAGGGGTTTGCATAAACATATAAACCGGTTAACCATAAAATTCTAGTGTAGACGAAATCTGATGTTGAACCTTTGCATAAAAACCATACATATAACAAGAAATTCTTTTGTGTGCAGAGATTGAAACTTATAAATCGAATAAGTTTAGAAATTTATTGAAGTATGGTATGGGTTTAATAATTTTGATTTGTGTTTAATAAACTTAGAATGGTATAATGATTTGACCCTTTGATTATGTGTATAATTCTAGGATAGAAAGTAATTTTTTTTTATTAGGATGGTATCTTTGGTTGTGACAAGTGGTATCAGATCTAGCATTCATACACTGGGACCCTAAGGGTAAACTAAAAATTTACACTGTGTATATACTTATGCACAAAATAGAAGCATAATAGGAAACATAATGAGAAGGGCAACAATGCAACAACCACCCCAGGACACTGGGGAAACCCAAGCTCAACCAGTTATGAACCCTAAGATGTGGGCTCAACTGAGTGTCAATCAACACCAGAAAACAAGTAGATTTCTGGAGGAACAACAACATCAAACCAGCTTAGTATTTAATACCGTATAGAAATTACAGGAAGAGATGGTACGATTTCGAAGGGATAACGAACGATTAATGCAAGAGCAGGAAAATATATTAAAGAGCTTGTCTGACAAGAAAAACCAAGAAGTGGAACACCCTAGTACTGACAGGGGCATGTAAGAAGGTGTTGAACAAAAAACAAGATACAACATCACTGAAAGAGTGGAAAGAAGCCCATCTCAGAGAAGTAACAAGAACAAAAATTACAATGAAGCAGAATCTGGCAACTTGTCAGTTCAGCAAGAGGTTAAAAAGTAGAAAGTAGAACTTCAGGGGGAGTTTTGAAAAATAAAACCACGAACATTTGATAGTGAAGCTGAGGAAGTGGTAGAAGCATGGATAATAAACATGAACAAGTACTTTCAGGTGTACGAGTACAGTAACAACTTGAAGGCCAGATTGGCCATATATTAGTTAAGGGAGAAAGCCACTCTGTGGTGGGAAGAAGTGAAGAATGTTTGGAACATTTAGCAATAATTTAAAGAAAATTATTTGACAGAATGTTTCTATGATGAGAAAGCTAAATAATTTCATGACTTAAGGCTGAGACAGATGACTATGAATGAATACATCACCAAGTTCATCTCCCTATTACGATATGTTCCATACCTTCGATAGGAAAAAGCTAAGGTGCAGATATTTCTGAGCAGCCTGCCAACACATATGAAAGAGCGAATTGAATTTGTAAATCCCAGAACTATGGACGAAGCCATTCGTAAGGCACGAATGTGTTATCAGCAGTCCAAGGCTAAAGGGGAGGTTGGAAAAAGTTGGCAGCCAAGGAAAGGACAGAAAAGTAACTCAAATTTCAAAGGCGCAAAAAGCAGTAAATTTAAGAATTATGCACGTAATTCTGTTAGCAAAAAATTTGGCAGAAATCATCAGAGAAAATGATGGCTAGCAGAAGAAAATCCTACAGAGGCATCTAGTAAACTTGAGCAAGGGCTGCTGACCAAGCCACCTCTACAGTGTTGGGGGTGTGGTGAGGCACACTATTATAAAAACTTCCCACAACGAGCAAGAAATGACACAGTTGCAAACTTGCAGGAGGCTTCTATAGTAGGTGACGTGGCATGAAACATCCCTCATATTAACGCGGTGTTGGAGGATTGATATACATATTATCAACCAACGATGATTGAGTTGGAAGGTAAATTATTGTCTCAATCTGTTTCTATTTTGGTAGACGCAGGTGCAAGTCTAAGTTATGTCAATCCCAAAATAGTGGAAATGTGTAAATTAAAAGAGTAGAAATTCAAAAACTCGTGGCCGGTACAGCTAGCCACTAGAGCAAAACGAAAGGTAACTGCCAAAATTCCAAAGTGTACTTTGGAAATTTCAAAACAACAGTTAAATGTAGACTGGAATATATTGCCATTAAGGTCCTAAGATGTTTTGTTGGGCATGGACTGGCTATAAAAACATTGGAACTTAGTGGACTACAAGGAGAAGATTATTTATTACAGAATGCAAGATGGATCACGTAAGGAGATTCAAGGAATTAGGAAGTCGCTACAGCTACGTCCAATTACAGCGTCTCAAATGAATAAATGTATAGGGAAGGGATGCCATATATATGCTATTCAGGTGGGATATGCCGAGTCCAAGGAAAAAGCACCTCTGATGGAAAACATACTAGTGGTACAAGACTTCATGGATGTTTTTCCAAAAATTATCCATGGATTACCACCAAGGCAAGATATTGATTTTACTATAGAGTTGATGCCAAGAGCATCACTTGTGTTAAGGGCTCCTTACAGAATGAGCATTCCAGAATTAACCGAATTAAAGATGTAATTATAGGAACTACTAGACAAAGGTTATATTTGTCCAAGTGTGTCTCCTTGGGGAGCACCGATACTGTTCGTGAAGAAGAAGGATGGAACCATGCGAATGTGCATGGATTATAGACATGTTAAAAAGTTAACAGTTAAGAATAAGTATCCATAACCAAGGATTGATGATATTTTTGATCAAGTGAAGGGAGCCACGGTGTTCTCCAAGATAGGTTTAAGATTTTGATATCACCAAATTCGAATCAAGGATGAAGACATTTGTAAGACAACATTTCGTACCAGGTACGGGCATTATGAATTTGTGGTGTTACCCTTTGGGTTAAAAAATGCACCAGCAACCTTTATGAGGTTAATGCATGGAATCTTTCATCCTTTCTTGGATAATTTTGTACTTATATTTATAGATGACATTTTAATTTATTATAAAAACCAGGAAGAACATAAAGAGGATTTGAGGATTGTGCTGGAAATGCTAAGAAAACACCAGTTGTATGCTAAGTTCAAAAAATGTGATTTATTTAAAACAAAAATCCAGTACCTAGGCCATGTCATTTCAGCAGAAGGGATTGCTATTGATCCCAAGAAAATAAAGACAATTATGGAATGGCGAGTACCCCAAAATGTGGCAGACATTCGATCCTTTATGGGATTAGCTGGGTACTATCAGAGATTTATTGACGAATTCTCCAGAATTGATTTTCACAATACCTCTTTGTATAGAAAAGGAAAAGTTTTTAAGTGGACTGTTGAGTGTTAGAACAATTTTGAAAAATTTAAACAGCTTTTGACCACTGCACCAATGCCGAGGGTAGCTGACCCCAACAAAGAATTTGAAGTGTGTACAGACGCAAGTAAAGAGTGTGTTGGGGCAGTTCTATCTCAGGAAGGAAAAGTTGTGGCCTATGAATCAAGAAATTTGAAGGATCATAAGCAAAGAGACTCAACCTATGATCTGGAATCAACTGCAGTATTACATGCACTCCAGGTATGGAGACACTACTTGATGGGTAAAAAGTTTGTGCTAAAAACAGATCATAATAGCTTGACCAGTTATTTCAAGCAAGCTGATCTAAACTCAAGGCAGGCAAGATGGAATGCCTTTCTAAGTGAGTTTGATATGGAGATCCAACACGTGAAGGGTAAGGAAAACCGAGTAGCGGATGCTCTAATTAGAAAACTACATGGTGTGTATGAACTATATTAAAATCAGCTGGGAAGTGAATTTTTAGAACAAGTGAAAGAATAAGCACAATAAGATCCGGAATATCAATTCCTATGGCAGCAAATGGAAGAGACCAGAAAGCAAGGAAGTACTTCTAAATATGGATTAAATAGTGATCAGATACTCACCTTTAGAGGAAAAGTGTATGTACCAAACCAGGTGGAATTAAAAGAGCCGATTATGGATGAATACCACAAAATTAATTATGCGGGTCACCTAGGATACTAGAAAATGTTGACAGCAATTGGAAAAGTGTATTCATGGCCGAGTATGCATAAAAATATTGCTGAATATCTAGCTAAATGTTTGGAGTGTCAACAGGTTAAGGTGGAGCATCGACATCCTGCAGGATTGTTGCAGCCCATAATGGTACCTGAATGGAAGTGGGTGGTTATATCCCTGGACTTCGTTATAGGTTTACCGCGAACAAAAAGGAAAAAATGATTCCATCATGGTGGTAGTGGACAGATTGAGTAAATTTTCACATTTTATACCTGTGTAGTCTACTTACAAGACTGTACAGATAACAAACATAATAATGAGGAAAAATTTCAGACTGCATGGTATTCCGAAGTCTCAGACAGGGATGTTAAGTTTAACTCAGCATTTTGGAATACTCTGTTTACAGGTCTGGGGACCCAAATAAACTTTAGTACAACTTATCATCCCCAGACCGATGGTCAAACAGAGCGAGTAAGCCAAGTATTGGAAGACATGCTGCGCACGTATGTGATGTAGTAGCCAACCAAATGGGAAGACTATTTGCATCTTGTTGAATTTTCTTACAACAATGGTTATCAGGAGTCCCTGAAGATGAGTCCTTTCGAGCATGGGAGGTAGTGTCGCACACCCATAAATTGGAGCAACCCCGAAACAAAATTAATGTTGGGACCAAATATGTTGGCTGAAATGGAATCAGAAGTAAACAAGATAATACAAAATTTAAAGGCTGCACAATATTGGCCAAATATCTACGCAGATAAAAAGAGGTCTTATCGGGAATTCGAAGTGGGGGACCATGTGTATGTGAGGATTAAACCCAAAAGGAGTACCTTGCAGTGGACCTTTTGTGCCAAGTTGGCTCCTAGGTTCTGTGGACCCTTCCAAATTTTGGAAAGGGTAAGACATGTGGCCTATCGGCTGGCTTTAACCAATCACATACGAGTACACAATGTGTTTTATGTGTCCCTATTGAAGCGTTATGTGCATGATGCAAAGCACATAATTCATTGGAAAAATATACAGGTATGATAGAATAAAAAATCCTAACTTGAAAAAAAATATTTCTATATGAGAATTTGTTATGGAACTTTGCAGTTTGCAGGTAGAGCCAAATGACGAGTTTCTGGTCGAGCCGCAACACATACTTCATTGGAGGGAAATTATGCTTCTGAAGTGAGTCATCACCCAGGTTAAATTGCAGTGGAAGCACTTCAGCCTGAATGAGGCTACTTGGGAGGAAGAAATATTTGTGTGTGAGGCTCGAGTGAAACACCGAGGATGGTGTTACTTCCAGGGGGGAATTTATGATAGCTGCATTAATGATAACTAGTTAAAAGACATTTTTAATTATTGTTTCCAGAAAGGACTGGAATTATTATTTCTTTACTGAAAATTTATTTCATTAGTTATTTATTAAAAATAATAAAATTAGTTATGGAAAATAACTCCATAAAAAGTAAAAAGCTGATGGTAATTTTTTTTCAAGAACCTGGAAAATGGTCGGGGACAATTGGAAACAACTACTTGTTCCTCTGGGGATAAGAGACTGATCCCAGTGAGGAGTAGGGGTTGTGTTCTTGGAGAAAGGGAGAGTGAAATTTTTTCCAGAGCTGGTAATGACCAGTGGAAACCCTCAAAAAAATTCGAATACCTAGTGCACTGACTGGACTAGGTGTCCTAAGGTCACAACAAAAATATCCACTGTTAACCCATACCTTTCAGGATTGGAGCACGGGGGCAAGAGGAGGATGTAATCGCCTCCATTGAAGGTTTGGAGGAACATCATCAGCAACAATTTACTTCCAGATAAGTTATTAATCTGTTCAGTATTGGAGTTATAGAAAATTCAGCAATAGTGCATTAGTAATTACTTAATATAGGTTGTGTTGTTAAAGATAATTTTATTACTGGAAAATGCCATGAATGGTGAATTTCTGTAAATTCATATTTTGAGAAATGGACATATATTTGTATGAAGGAATACTGATTTATGGGTAGAAATAATTACTGTATTTATTTATAGAAAATTACACTAGTTTATTATAAAAGGGAAACAAATATTGTGATAACATTTCTGGGAAGTAATACCTTCAAAAAATGTAGAATAAAATAGTGATGAAAGTTTAAACCGAATTATCAATACTCGACATATCAGCCTAGAGAAACTGTAATGAATATATATACATATCTGTCACCTAATAACTTAATGCTGCTACTCATTTCATAAAAATAATGTAAATCTACTTATTTTCTTGCAAAAATTATTTCACATAGAGAGAAACAATTGAAGTCTTGTCTTAACTGTAGCATCATTTATCCAAATAACATCTAATGAATAAAAAGCATTCGGGTTGTTATTAAGGCAAGAACAAGGTAAGTTGTTGGCTCTGAGTTTAGGGTCCAAACCCCAAATTAGCACTCGTCGCTACCTTAAACCCTCTATACACGGATGAAGAAATGCAGGTGGTCTGGTCACCTTGTTAAATCTAGTAGTCACAGAACTTAATAAACATATTTTGGAAAAATACTATTGGTGAACGGAAAAATATGTAAAATAATCAAACATTATCATGTAACTGAAAACTACCCTAATTATATACTCTTTATTCACACAATACGCCTTTCATTTAAGGAAATAAATAACTTAGATGCCGAATCGTTGTTGCTTATTTTTCTAAATACCAAACATGATATCAGGGGGTCGACCAAGGGAGCAACCATTAACCGAAATCATATAAAAATTCAGTAAATAAGTAAAGAATTAGAGCTTAAGCATTTATGAATTCACTATAAAATACAGTTGAGACAGAATGAATTTGAATCCTTTCATTATAAGTAAGTCTATAAGTCTGAGAAGGATCACATAAGAAAGAAAAATATGATTTAATATCCGCTCACAGTATCTCTACTAAAACAAATTGAAAACTTTCACAGTGCTACGAAATAAAACTGGTAGAATACCAATGATTCCATACGCTCAGAGAAAAAATCCCCTCATTCAACAGAGGTCTAGCACTACTATGCATTATTTAAAAAAAAAGGTAAACCTTTTACAAAATATCCAAATCTGTAGAGACATTGTGAAAGAAGGGTCGAGCCTTCCAAGCCCAAAAAACCATCGAATAGATTCTGCTAACATGAAAGTCTAATGATGATTTTTAGTGGACGAGCAGACAAAATATATGAAATACCTGGAAAAGAGGGTGTTCCATTAGAACAATGACAGCTCGACCGGGAAGAGAATTGTGAAGTTGGTTCAAGCTAGTGAAGAAGAGTACCTGCAGAGTTAAACCATGAGGAAGGGTTAACCTATCTTTTAAGAAAATCATAAACGATTACATCTAAAATTATAGCAGAAAATGTAGAAAAAAAGAGACTGGTTTCAATTTCATTACCTACCAAATCGATAAGTACCGAATTCCACTATGCTAATCTCGGAAATCCAAGGAAGAACAAAAAAAAAAAATAATATTAAGTACTTATGAGACAAATCGAATAGAAAAATAATAATATTTGGAGATAAATTCTAGGGAAGAAAGATGTGAGAAAACTTTATCATACTTGTGGTAAATGTTGTCTGAATTTCCTCCACTCTGCAACAACCGCAGCAACCATGAAAGGATCTCCACATTTGGAAAAACGACAGAACCATATGTTGGGAAAAATACTGAGAGGGGGGGGGGGGGGGGGGGTGAATCAGTATTTAGAGCTGACTGAAGAAAAAAAAACTTTTTACTTTTTCTTTCTTAAAACCATACGCTACTTTACTGAATCCAACTTGCGTATACACGTGGATATCCTGTATGTCCAGAGATCTTATTATGCATTTAATTCTTTACTTAGATCATTGCATCATTCATTCATCAGATTTTTTGTAAGTAGTAAGCATGTGCAATAATAACAAAATAAACCATCACACATAAGAAACACACATGAACACCAGTATTTAAGGTGGAAACCCAATTTGGGAGAAAACCACCGCTGTAGTCATCTCTATCTTCAATATTTATTATAAAGAAAACTTCTTACAATTTTGTACTGGCACAGATTTATACCAGCACGCAGGCACCTACCTGTAGAAGGCTACTAACTTATCTCATTCTCTAGTCACTACTGGAAGGGAGCTTCAACCCCCTGATCTCATTTACCAACCTCTCCTGGAAGGGAGCTTCGACCCCCTGATTTAACACTAGTTTTTACTAGCAGAAAGCTTCTACTTTCATACTGAAGGCTTCAACCCTCAGATCCACTAAATTTATTCAATTTCTTCATCAGACTTGCGCCAGGTCTTCATCATTTCTTTTGTAGATATTCCTAGAGATTCATCATTTCTAGATCTAGAGATCTTGAACCTTCATCATATCCACAAGTGCATCATAGATTTTGATATATCAGAGTTCAATCATGTGGATATCTCTTAAAGAGATTTATTCATTAACAACCCCTCCACATGCACACCTTGTACTATAATCCACTTCTCCTTATATAGTTTTAGCCTTTATTAATACCATGAGTCAAAACCACCCAACCGCTGATGGTATTCCTGGACGGGATCAAATAGATAATCCAGCGGGGTCTACCCAAGCCCCAAACAACTTTTTATTGTTCTATTTTCTTGGTCTGGAAATTAGATAATTAATCTAAGGCTTTTTAATATCTCAATCTGAGATTGAGATATTAATCCAAATTTCTCCTTTAGTAATGACCTCCCTAAGGCATAAAAAAATGCTCTCTTAATAACAACCCACGTATTAAAAGGCGAACCAATCCAAATTGGATCCCCAACCTACGCTCTTCCATATACACTAATGCATACTCTCACAACACAAATCGACCCAAAGGTAATCTTTATCTCTGCCATATAATATTATAACCAAGGTTAATAAACATTTACCAAGGTTTGGCGCTGGTCATAACTTTATTCACGTCTGTTAATAAACCTTTGACTCCGGGCCCCACGTATATGATCAACAGTCCAATAAAATTCCCGCGCCGTACTTTGGTTAACCTTCGCGCATCTTCCTCATACGACCATTGTCCGATGGCTCCCCTCCAGATCGATGACACTCAAAAATATCACGCGGCCTCCTTGGTCGATCGTTAACGTGCGATGGCGCGCAGTGATGGCAGTTTTGGGACTTCGCCCGATGCCACATGTCGACTGTTCTATGGAATCGCTCCCGATTCTCAAATACCACTTTCGCTACAAAGGTGGTGCGATAAAAACTGCTTCTAGCCTTAAACTGCATTCACTGTTCATCCGCAAGGTTCCGCCCCTCTACTCCAGGTTCCGTCTGCGTACTTTCTCCAATTCGTTTCTCTGCGTTATCAGTTCATATAACCACAATACTGTTATACAGCTCTGATGAAATCCTTATGGACTATTCGACTCAGTTCTCTGCGTGCATTCGATCCACCATTCGGAACATAGATAAACACCTTACTCCATAATATAGAGGGTTATCATGCATTGGTTCATTGTCTACCAGTCGGGATACACAGTCGACCGTATTAACATTGGTACCTCTAACTGTATACAAAGCACCATCAAACCCAACACCGGGTTTCTTAACTATCATGGATTTCAATTATCCGTCGTTAGGAGGCATACATACACCTAACTTATTCAAGAAAAGCAGATACATTCATTCTTATATTCTGCTTGTATAGAACTACTGATGGATTTCTAAGTTCTTCATACAGTCATTATCTGCATCCTTTGTCAGAGAGTTTCCATCAAGGACAATCAATTCAATATAATAGGATACCAGAAACATATTGCCAACAATCTCCCCCTTTGGACTTGATGGCAACCATGACCAGAAATACATTCAGAAATATTCTCCCCCTTTGACATCAAGGGCAAAGGATAGATCAAGATCCTTTGTACCAACAATACCATGCTTCCCCTGAGATCATGTTGCATCTTCAAACATAATATTCAATGAAATAACAGAAATGACTTATACACTCAAGATCAAAGATTCTCAAGCATGAGATCAGACTACAACAAATAATTAGAATGCCAAAAATTCATCCTTTCCACATGACCAATGCTCCCCCTTAACCTATGCATCCAGAGATACCCAACAACACCACAGCTGTGCTGAAGAATGCTAACCCAGAAAAATTTTGTTAGCAAATACCCATACGCGGTTTTCTGTGTATACACTTGCGACTGTCCTGCAGGAAATCCACATATCCAATTTAATCTTCTGTATTTAAGTAGATCTGATCTTTTGCATGGCAGAGACTACTCCCAACTTTTGTCTGAGATATTCGAACGCTTCCCTGGGTAAAGGTTTGGTAAATATATCAGCAACTTGTTCTTTGGAGGGAACATACTCCAACTTCACCTTTTGTTCAAGCACTTGTTCACGTAAGAAGTGATACTTGATGGGAATGTGCTTGGTCTTGGAGTGGATGACAGGATTCTTTGAAATAATGATGGCACTTGTATTATCACACATAATGGAGATAGGAGGTGAACATTTGATTTGAATGTCTTGTAAGGTTTGCATCATCCAAAGAAGTTGAGTGCAACATGATGCGGCAGCCACATATTCTGCTTCTGTTGTAGATAAGGAAATTGAGCTTTGCTTCTTACTGAACCAAGATACTAACCGGGGCCCCATATAGAATGCACCACCACTAGTGCTTTTCCGATCATCAACATTTCCATCCCAATCTTCATCAGTGTAAGCATGAAGAGTGAGATCAACATTCTTTGGATACCATAGTCCAAAGTCTTGAGTTCCTTGCAGATATTTGAATATAATTTTGATCGCCTGAAGGTGATACTCTTTTGGATTAGCTTGGAATTGTCCCACAATCCCAACTGCATGCATAATGTCTGCTCTAGTCCCAGTGAGATAAAGTAGACTTCCTATCATAGATCTGTATTCTGGTTGATTCACTGTGGGAGAATCATCATGAGAACTAAGATTACATCCGGTTATCATTGGTGTACTTACAGGTTTGCACTCTTCCATGCCATACTTCTTCAGAACTTGCTTAAGATATTTTATTGTGATAAGAATATGCCATCTGTTGCTTGTTGCACTTGCAAGCCAAGAAAGAATGTTTGTTCCCCAAGTAAAGACATTTCAAATTCTTACTGCATAACAGAAGCAAATTTCTGACTCATAGACTCTTCATTACTTCCAAAAATGATATCATCAACATATACAACCACAGTAAATAGTTTATCATTTTCATTTTTTGTGTATAAGTTGCTATCAGCAGACCCCTTTGAAAATCCTTGTTGATGAAGATATTTGTCAAGACGATAGTACCATGCCCTTGGAGCCTGTTTGAGACCATATAGAGCCTTTTTAAGTCTACAAACAAGTTTTTCATCATTTCCCAAAATGAATCCTTCTGGTTGTTCTATATAAACTTCTTCATTTAGATCACCATTGAGAAAAGCAGATTTAACATCCATTTGATAAACTTTGATTTGTTAGAAGCTTGAAAAAGCAAGAAACATTCTTATGGCTTCAAGTCTGGCTACAGGAGCAAAGGTTTCTTCAAAGTCTATACCTTCTTGTTGAGCATACCCCTTGCAAACAAGTCTAGCTTTATTTATTATAACATCCCCATTCTCATTTAACTTGTTTTTGAATATCCATTTAGTTCCAATGACATTTTTGTCATGAGGTCTTGGTACTAATTCCCAAGTGTGATTATTTTCAATTTGATCAAGCTCTTCATTCATGGCTTGAATCCAACATTCATCTTTTCTAGCTTGATTGACATTGTGTGGTTCAATAGTGGATAGAAATTCCAGATAGCTAGAAGATCCCACAAGAGTCCTTCTTGTTTGTACACCTGATCCCTTTTCTCCCAAAATTTGAGATTCTAGATGATTCTTTTGAACATATCTGGATGGAGCTTTTTCAGATAAATCATCTTCGGGTTCTTCATTGGGTTCACTGTCTATATCATTCCTATTTGATGTGGAAGGATATATGTCATCATCGTCTTCATCTGTTGTTTGTTTTTCTTCTTTTGGAGCTGCAGGAGACTCATCAATAACAACATCAATACATTCAACAATCTTCTGAAGTATTTTATTGTAACATTTATATGCCCTACTCCTAGAGGAGTAACCAAGAAGTATTCCTTCATCTGCTCTGGGTTCAAACTTGCCAATTTTTTCATCATGATTTTTGATAAAGCATTTGCTCCCAAAAACTCTAAAATGCTTCATAGTGGGAGGATTACCATATCATAGTTCATATGGAGTTTTATCACTATTTACACAAACAAATGCTTCACAGTGGGAGGATTACCATACCAGAGTTCATATGGCGTTTTGTCACTATTTACACAAACATGTGCCTTGTTGAGAATATTTACCGCTGTATGAGCTGCTTCTCCCCAAAATGTGTCAGGTGTTCCAGAATCATCAAGCATGGCTCTAGCCGCCCAAACAGTCCTTTCCATTCTTTCACTTTTAATCATTTAATAATTATAACTTCAAAAAAAGTCCTTTTATTATAGTTGCATTACTTAAATTTCAAAATAATAATATATATATCATCATATTCGATAAATTGTGTTTTAGATAAACTCACTCAATTAGTATTAAGATAAAAATTTCTAAGCGCTCATCTTGTGATTAATCATTTAATCACATTCGTCATTATAAACAAGTATATTTAATTACATAGTAAATCATTAAATCCATGGTATGAGCTAATGAGGTTTAGAACTTACCATTGAATATTTAACATCAATTTTTTCTTGATTATTTTGAAATATCTGAATTGTATATGATACTTTCAGGTAGTGTAATATTGGGAAGATCACGAAGAGCTTTAAGTCTGCTTGATTTGTTGATTTGAGAGAAGCTCAGATGCCCCAACCTTCTATGTCATAGCCAGTTTTCTGAATATTTACTCAAGTAACATTTTTCTTTGCAGTTATTTAATACATACAGGTTGCTTGGAGTTCTTTTTCCTTTTCTAATTGTTTTATCTGTATCAAGATCACGTACCACACATTCTTTTGAACTAAAGACAACTTCAGTTCCTTGATCACACATTTGACTTACACTTAACAGGTTATGCTTTAATCCATCCACATACATGACATTATTAGCTTTCACCTTTTCTTTTAGAAAAACAGACCATTTTCCCTTAATGACAGCAGGAGTATCATTTCTAAATGTAACATTCTTTTCTTTTTCTAGAGCACTATATGCAAGAAGTTTGTTTTTGTCACCTGTCATGTGTTTTGAGCATCCACTATCAATGTACCATTGATTTTATTCTCCTTCTGCAAATAAAGCTATGCCACAGTTTTCAACCTGTAATTCCTTATTTTTCCATACTTTGGAGCTTGAAGGAAAATACTCTTTTGGCTGGACTTTGCTCCTGCATTCAGATTCTTCATGGCCAAAGTTATTGCAATAAGCACATTCAACTTCATTTTGAAGAGGAGAAAATTTGTTATATGTATTCTTCTTTGTTCCAATATCCATCCTTTTCTTTCTTGCTTCTCTTGTCATGATGGTTTTATATGCAACACATTGAACAACTTTATGACCAAAATTGTGACATGAGAAACATTGTCCATTGAAGAATAAATTTCTATGATCATGAAATCTTCTACTCGAATTTACCTGTTGATTGGTGTTTCTTTGAAAGATATTCCTGTTAGTGTTCTTTGAATTGAGATGTTCATGCTTTACCTGTAAATATTCTTTATTCCCTTGCTGAGTGGCAAAATGTTGTATGCTGGCTGTAGCTGCTTTTAGATAATTTGGTGCTGAAGCCTGAGAAGATTCTCCGATATATCCAAGACCTGTCTTTATAAGAGGAGAACGTTGTACCTTGATAATATCATCTAAGGTTTCAGATCCTTTAGCAAATCTAAGATTCAAAGTCTTTACTTTCTCAATTTATTTTCTTAGACTTACTATTTCATATTCTAATTTCCCATTATGTTTCTCCTTTTCTTCAAGCTAGCTTTTCAGAGTTTCTATGGATAATTTACTTTATTCTAAGCATATTTTGAGTTGATTGATTTCATCACGAAAATCATTGTCCTCTAAAGCATCCATAAAAGTATCTTTTTCTTCTCTAGACTCTTTTTCAAATGCCATGAGAAGTCTGAGATCTTGTTCACATTCTTCCTCACTGTCTGATAACCCATCACTGTCTTCATGAGTATAGTAAATTTTTCTAGTGCTAAACCGATTCTTATTCCTTCTTGCTACTTCCTTTCCTTTTTCATGTGTTTCTTTGTAAGGACACTTAGCAGCATAATGACCAACTCTTCCACAAGAAAAACATTTGAAAGGAAGCTTACCTCTGAACCGTCCTGTACCAAGTTGGAGTTTCTTTACAAAATTTTCCTCATCTTCTTCTGAGATATACCCTGATCCTTCTATCTCTTGTACTTCTTTCCCTTTTGTAGAAGCTCTAAAGACGACTTATTTGACTTCAGATGGTCCTCCTCTTCTCATTTCACATGCAGTTTGTATGCCATGAAGTTGCACCACAGTAATATTTTGAAGATCCTGCTTTTCTTCAAGAGCAGAAACTTTTGACTCAAATTTTGTCGTTAGTGATCTTAAAAATTTCTCAACCAAAGTAGATTCGGTTATTGTTTCTCCTAGATTTCTCATACGATTTACAATATCATCAAGACGTAAAAAGAAATTGGCAATTCTCTCCTCATTATGCATTTTTAGATTCTCATATTGAATTTTGAGAGTTTGGAGTTTAGCACTTTTTACCTTTGCATCACCTTCATAACTTAGAATGATTTTGTCCCATATTTCCTTTGCGGTATCCAGCTGCATGACTTTGACAAATTATGATTCAGTTAGACTTCCCAATAGAGCATTAACCGATTTTGCATTTGTTTCATAATTTTTTATTTCCGTTGGATCTGTTGGTACTGCGACTGGATATTGATATCCTCCTTCAACTATAGCCCATACATCTGCTCCCAGAGACTGAAGATAAGATCTCATCCTTGTTTTCCAGAAGATTAAATTGTTTCCGTTGAAGAGCAGAGGCCTGATAGATGATGTTCCTTCTTGATTGCTCATCTTGGTTGATCTTCCTTCTAGTGGCTAAGCCTTTTCAGAAAGACCTGCTCTGATACCAATTATTGGGAAAAATACTGAGAGGGGGGGGGGGGGGGTGAATCAGTATTTAGAGCTGACTGAAAATTTTTTTTTTTTTTTTTACTTTTTCTTTCTTAAAACCATACGCTACTTTACTGAATCCAACTTGCGTATAAACGTGGATATCCTGTATGTCCAGAGATCTTATTATGCATTTAATTATTTACTTAGATCATTGCATCATTCATTCATCAGATGTTTTTTAAGCAGTAAGCATGTGCAGTAATAACAGAATAAACCATCACACATAAGCAACACACATGAACACTAGTATTTAATATGGAAACCCAATTCGGGAGAAAACCACCGCTGCAGTCGTCTCTGTCTTCAATATTTATTATAAAGAAAACTTCTTACAATTTTGTACTGGCGCAGACTTATACCAGCACGCAGGCACCTACCTGTAGAAGGCTACTACCTTCTCTCGTTCTCCAGTCACTAATGGAAGGGAGCTTCAACCGCCCGATCGTCAAGCACAACTTCTCCGGAAGTCGCTCAATTTCCCCATTTAACACCAGCTTGTACTGGCAGAAAGCTTCCACTTTCATGCTGAAGACTTCAACCCTCAGATCCACCAAATTTCTTTTCAATTTCTTCATCATACTGCGCTGTGCTCCTCTTACCATTTCTTTTGCAGATCTTCCTAGAGATTCATCATTTCTAGATCTAGAGATCTTGATCCTTCATCATATCCATAGGTGCATCATAGATTCATATCTATCAAAAATAGAGTTCAATCATGCAGATATCTCTTAAAGAGATTTATTCATTAACAACCCCTCTTCATGCACACATTGTACTATAATCCTCTTCTCCTTATATAGTTTTAGCCTTCATTAATACCATGAGTCAAAACCACCCAACCGCTGATGGTATTCCTGGACGGGATCAAATAGATAATCCAACGGGGTCTACCCAAGCCCCAAAAAACTTCTCATTGTTCTATTTTCTTGGTCTGGCAATTAGATAATTAATCTAAGGCTTCTTTAATATCTCAATCTGAGATTGCGATATTAATCCAAATTTCTCCTTTAGTAATGGCCTCCCTAAGGCATACAAAAATGCTCTCTTAATAACAACCCATGTATTAAAAGTTGAACCAATCCAAATTGGATCCCCAACCTACACTCTTCCATATACACTAATGCATACTCTCACAACAGAAATCGACACAAAGGTAATCTTTATCTCCGCCATATAATATTATAACCAAGGTTAATAAACATTTACCAAGATCCATGTTAAGTCCTTATATTAATAGTGTAGCCCCTTATTATGTTAGTGTAGCCCCCCTTATTGTTATTATTGTACCTCTGTAACCCCCATATTGTTATTATTGTGCCCTTACATTATTATTGTTAGGTCGGCTAGGATTACATTGTGGCCCACTAGGATTACATTATGGCCCCATGGACTCCTATATATAGAAAGGAGGTTTTGTAAATTGTATCATCCAAGAATTGTTCAT
This sequence comes from Pinus albicaulis, assembly GCA_034641835.2. Classification (NCBI taxonomy): domain Eukaryota; kingdom Viridiplantae; phylum Streptophyta; class Pinopsida; order Pinales; family Pinaceae; genus Pinus; species Pinus albicaulis. The sequence continues at coordinate 1,527,917,560 of CM076579.1, forward strand.
TTATGTAATGCATTGGAGGTTTCCCCCTCGAAGTGGCTCATTTCTAAGGCGTTGATATCTCTTTTCTTCTCTTTTTGGAGCTGGTTACACAACATTTGGTATCAGAGCTTTGGATTCTAGGGTTTCGCTGCTCCAAACAAGTCATCGTGGAATTTTCGCTATAAAATTTTTTCTACGATGTTTCAGAAGCTAAAATTTTTAGGATGCGAAGCCAAAACCCTGAGGAAGAGTTTCTAAAAATTTCAGAGCTTGGTTCGCAATATTTTCGGAGATATGATCTGTGGAAGTTAGGTATTTTTTCAGGCTCTTAAACAGGTCATCGTGGAATTTGTGCTATAAATATTTTTCTACGAAGGTTAAAAATCTGAAATTATTATGGTGCGAATTTGAAATCCTGAAGAAATGTTTCAAAAAATTTCAGAGCTTGGTTCGCAATATTTTTGGAGATATGATCTGTGGAAGGTAGTGCTTTTTCAGGCTCCTGAATTGCATCTCAAAGAGGTGATCGTGGGAAAAGTTCAATAACTCTCTCTCTGGGCATCGGATTGGAGTGCCGTAAAAAGGTTGTCACAAGTACACAGACTGTAGTTTCTTGGATATCAATTTCAGAGACAAAGGACTAAACAATGACACGTGGAAAGTCGTACAAGTTAGCTCTACTGAACCAGTCCATAATTAGGTCATTGTGGAAGATTAGACATAACTTTGTCTTGAAGAATCCAAATCAAATCAGACCTGTGGAATTTGAAATAAGCTTCAGAGGACTACTACAAGGCTGAATTTCAGATATTGAGGATCTGCAATTATAGAGGTAATTTAATTTCAATATCTAGCTCCTCAAAAGAAAGAGAAAGGTGTGTATCTGGTTTTTAAAATTGCATAACGTTTGTTTGAAAAAGCAATTGAAGTGATTCCAAGTGCATATTTTAGAATTTTTATCAATATTGGGTTCTATAATGCCTCCAAAAAATAATTCCATACCTATTAATCCCTCAAAAAGCTATACTATGACGCATGAAGAGGAAGAGTTGCAGTATGAGATATCAAAATTACGGTACCAAGTGCAACAAGTTTTGATCTTACGAAGAGCAATTGAAGATGAAATAGATGGTTTAAAAGCAAAAATGGAGGCTAATTTGGATGGTTTGAAGGATCAAATAATAGCAAATATGGATGATAAATTAATGGAAGATCACATCGAGCATCAACAACAAGTTCTCCAACTCTCAAAGGATAACCCAACTTTGGTGCAGAATCTAATGAAACAACAGGAAGATCAACATGAAATCGAAAGAAGTTATGAAGCAGTCATAGAAACAAGAACTCGACAAGTACGATCAATTTCAGAGTATCTCAGCAAGTGGAAGAACTTTCCTGTAGAAGATTTCACATGGGAGGATGAGAATTTTATACAGAAGCATCAAGAAATAATCAAGTGTTGAGGACAACACTTGTTTGAAGGAGAGGGGCATGTTAAGTCCTTATATTAATAGTGTAGCCCCTTATTATGTTAGTGTAGCCCCCCTTATTGTTATTATTGTACCCCTGTAACCCCCATATTGTTATTATTGTGCCCTTACATTATTATTGTTAGGTCGGCTAGGATTACGTTGTGGCCCCACTAGGATTATATTGTGGCCCCATGGAATCCTATATATAGAAGGAGGTTTTGTTCATTTGTATCATCTAATAATTGTTCATTTATGTAATGTATTGGAGGTTGCCCCCTCGAAGTGGCTCATTTCTAAGGCGTTGATATCTCTTTTCTTCTCTTTTTGGAGCTGGTTACACAACAGTCCAGCGCTGGTCATAAATTTATTCACGTCTGTTAATAAACCTTTGACTCCAGGCCCCACGTATATGATCAACAGTCCAATCAAATTCCCACGCCGTACTTTGGTTAACCTTCTCACATCTTCCTCATACGATCGTTGTTCGATGGCTCCCCTCCAGATCGACAACGCTCAACAATATCGCGCAGCCTCCTTGGTCGATCGTTAACGTGCGATGGCGCGCAGTGATGGCGGTTTTGGGACTTCACCCAATTCCACGTGTCGACTGTTCTATGGAATCACTCCCGATTCTCAAATACCACTTTCGCTGCAAAGGTGGTGCGATAAAAACCGCTTCCAGCCTTAAACTGCATTCACTGTTCGTCCACAAGGTTTCGCCCCTCTACTCCAGGTTCCCTCTGCGTACTTTCGCCAATTCGTTTCTCCGCGTTATCAGTTCATATAACCACAATACTGTTATATAGCTTCGACGAAATCCTTATGGACTATTCGACTTAGTTCTCTGCGTGCATTCGATCCACCATTCAGAACATAGATAAACACCTTACTCCATAATACAGAGGGTTATCACGTGTTGGTTCATTGTCTACCAGTCGGGATACACAGTCGACCGTATTAACATTGGTACCTCTAACTGTATACAGAGCACCATCAAACCCAACACCGGGTTTCTTAACTATCACGGATTTCAATTATCCGTCGTCAGGAGGCATACATACACCGAACTTATTCAAGAAAAGCAGATACATTCAGTCTTATATTCTTCTTGTATAGAACTGCTGATGGATTTCTGAGTTCTTCATACAGTCATTATCTGCATCCTTTGTCAGAGAGTTTCCATCAAGGACAATCAATTCAATATAATAGGATACCAGAAACGTATTGCCAACACCATATATATGCCTAAGTATGCTCAGTTAATAATACAGAGTCATTCGGAAAGGTAGAGAGCCGAGAGCTCAGTGACAGAATGCTCACCCTTGAGATAGCAGAATGATGAAGCTGAGGCGGTGTGAAATGAATCAATTATGTTGTGGCAGCAGTGAAAATCTAAATAATTTCCCGCCTACCTACCTATCGTTGATTTCTATCTACATACGATGGTGGTAAGAGAGGCATGAGACGTCAAGACCATCAACCATAGCACAACAACCCAACCATTGTTAAGCGGAGTCATTACCCAGTACCATCTCATTAAAGCGCTCTAACGTGCCAGCGATGTCTCATTAGTAACGAGGCTAAATATCTCATTGAAATACGGAAGGGGTTTGCATAAACATATAAACCTATTAACCATAAAATTCTAATTTTGACAGAATCCGATGTTGAACCTTTGCATAAAAACCATACATATAACAAGAAATTCTTCTATGTGCAGAGATTGAAACTTATAAATCAAATAAGTTTAGAACTTTATTAAAGTATGGTATGGGTTTAATAATGTCAATTTGTGTTTAATAAATTCATAATGGTATAATGATTTGACCCTTTGATTATGGGTATAATTCTAGGGTAGAAAGTAAATTTTTTTTTAAGGATGGTATGTTTGGTTGTGACAATATTCTAAATAATGAATTTCAAGAAAAAATTCAAGAAACTTTCATATATATTCTAAATAATGAATTTCAATATGAATTTTTAAAATGAATTTCAAGAAAAATTCAAGAAACTTTCATACATATTCTAAATAATGAATTTCAAGAAACTTTCATATATATTCTAAATAATTAATCTCTAGAAAATTTTCAAGAAACTTTCATATATATTTAAATAATGAATTTCAAGAAAAAATTCAAAAAACATACGTATTATTTTTTAAATGAATTTCAAGAAAAAATTCAAGAAACTTTCAGAAACAATATTTTGAAATTCATTTCAAGAAGAAATTCAATGAATTTCATATATATTCTAAATATTGAATTTCAATAAAAATTTTAAAAAACTTTTATATATATTCTAAATAATCAATTTCAAGAAAATTTCATATATATTCTAAATAAAAAATGAATTTCAAAAATCTTTCAAAAACAAAAATTTCAAGAAACTTCCATATATATTCTAAATAATCAATTTTAATATGAATTTTTTAAATAAATTTTAAGAAAGAATTCAAGACACATATGAATTATTTTTTAAATAAATTTCGAATTCTAAATAATGAATTTCAATATGAATTTTTTAAAAGAATTTCAAGAAAAATATGAATTTTTGTTTAAATGAATTTTAAGAAAAATTCCTTCATATATATTCTAAATAATGAATTTCGATATGAATTTTTAAAATGAATTTCAAGAAACATATGAATTATTTTTTAAATGAATTTTAAGATTATAAATAATGAATTCAATTTCAAATTTTTAAATGAATTTCAAGAAAAAATTCAAGAAACTTTCATATATATTCTAAATAATGAATTTCAGTATGAATTTTTTAAATGAATTTCAAGAAATTTCTTTCATATATATTTTAAATAATGAATTTCAATATGAATTTTTTAAATGAATTTCAAGAAAAATTTCAAGAAACTTTCAAAAAAAATATTTTGAAATTCATTTCAAGAAAAATTTCAATGAATTTCAAATATGAATTTTAGTGAGATCTTACTTAACTCTTTGTTCTATAGAATTTTCAGAAATCAGGCAACTACACTCTCTTGAATTTCTCCATAGAGGACTCAGCAAAAGGGACTACTCAGGCTTCTGACATGGAAGCATTGAGAGTTTCCATTAAATTGCAGTATTCATCATATCTTTAAATTTACCACGCTGTAGCAAAGAGACAAAATCCTTATTGCTCATTTTGCAGAATTTCAAATCGCGGTCCTTCAACCAGTTGTCGATTTGACTTCGAAGTTGATGAGTTTTTCAGAGTTTTCCACTCAATATTTGTAGAAACTCTTGAAGGCCTGTAATATGCGATCAAGAAAGCACATCGACTATAACCATCACGATATACAACATTACTTGGTGCTACTGAACGCACCGAAGCTGATTTCTTGAATTTCCTATTAATGGAAAAATTAAATACATCAGAATGTATGACCTTAATATTTTAACATGCCTTGCCATAGTGTCATATTGCAGGTAAGTATCATGGTTTCATTATACTATCTGAAGGCCTCATTGAGAATATTGTGGCTATTCGACTTAATCCATAAATGTCCTTATAGTTTCCATATAATTACAGTGTAGTGATTGTGAAAATTTCTTTATTTGTATAGGAAATAAAGGGAATAATAAAATAAATCATAAGCACTAAAAAAATTCCATCATTACTTTCAACATCATCATCTACTCTGCTGAAATCTCTTCCACGTTTTATCCAAAAGCATGTAACTGGAATTTTCTGAATTTTTTTTTTATGTCAGTTTCTACCATTCAAAACTGCTTTATAGAGGTGATGACAAATTTTTCAAATGTATATTCTCGAGGAGATGGAGACAGAGGGATTTAATTACTTGTCAAATGTATGTACCATTATTTTATTAACTTTTTGTTATTTCAGAGAACTTGATATTATTGATTTTTAGTTTTGATAGTATGATAATAAGTGACAATACCCAGAATGCTTATGGAGAGAACCCATATTAGTTAATTATCCTTAAAGGCTTCAAGGAATCAAACCTGTCTATATTTCATCCTTCATTTTAACATTTTGAGACATTCTCGTTGCTCATTATCTTGTTTAAATTCAATTATTTGGCCTTTAAAGGAGGGCACGATATTTTTTATATTTAATTTTATTGGAAATATAATTTTAGTTAAAGCCAAAGGCTTGATATTATTTATAGTTCCAAAAAAGCTTTGTATGACATTACACTGTCAACATATTTTGTAAGTTAGACATCTACAACTTTTCACAAGAAAATTCAATGCAAGTTTCAGGGTGTATTTGTAATGGGGGATTGATTTCAAAAATTGATGTTTCTTGATGTATCATCGATTTATATATATATTTGTATTGCAAGATATGATTTAAAAGTTTGTATGAGTCTAGGAGAAGACATTCATCAATATATTTCAATTGCTTTCTCAGATTTCTTTATCAAATTAAGAGTCGTGTCAGAGTCATTTTGTTATGCAGATAGACTAACATTGTCATTTTTGTTGGATGCTCAGATAGAAACTGAAAAACTTCTGGAAAAAATAGCGGAGGATGAGCTAGCTAAGTGGAAGGTTTGAAGTTCTCTCTTACCTTGTACAATAATTGACAAAGTGGCATACTGTGATTATCTAAGTGGGATTTCATATACCGGTTAAGAATTGAAACAACGTATGTTTGATGCAAACTAGTAGCCTAAGGATCTAGGCCTGTAATATTTTTAGGAGCTTGTGATTTTACCATGGTTTCCATTTTAGAGTTGTTTCACTTTTTCTTGAACCAAATAAGTTTGTATAGAATCTAACAAATCTAGATTCTTGTATGATATTCCAACAAAAGTATCCTGACCTTAATGAGTGTTCTATTTTGTAGAAGGCTGACACTTACACGGCTAAGAAATTGGACAGTGTGTGTCATTTTTTGTGTTATCAATATCATGGCTTTTTACCATCTAATTTTTATTTCAACTATGCATTTGTAAGTGTAGTTTACCATTATAATTACATGGGACATTCAGATGTGTTTAAGATTTAGTGACCTAATAAGCTAGGAAGCTAATAAGGAGTTTCAGAGTAATATGTACCTTTGAACAATTTGATTCCTTTTTCATGCAAACTCCAGGTCAATTAAAATTCTATATTGTCATGCATTCGTTGAACAGTTACATGGCTACAGTCACAAACCTGATTCGGCCAATTTACAAGTGGAGGTGTGGGGTAGTTCCATTCACTGTATGTGACACTATGTCACACTATCTTTCAGATTAGACATAGTAATATTTACCTTTATATATATGGTTCTTTGTTAGCATAGTTCCGAAATAGGCTTCTCTCCTTTAAAATTTTCTATCAAGAATAGATATTTTTTGTTATGTTTTTTAATTCCCTTAGTCTAATGCTTTTTTTGGTGCCTATAGGCCATGATGACTCTCGAAAAGCGACCTAAAGACTGCAATGATGTTATATTTGGAGAGCTTGCAATTCATTCAGAGAAGGTCAATTTTAAGTGGAAGCCAAATAGGTATGGTCACACTCTCTAACCTTCTATCAGTTATTTTGTGAAAAATAAATTTGATATTTCAATACAGAACAATCAAAATGCAGATCAAGAATGATACATTATGAAGCCAAAAGACAGTCACAAACTAGGTTCACCCTCCCTACATAAGCAAGGAGAGCTAGCATGTCCATTTTTTCTCTGATCTCAAGATCATCTACAGTATCCATAAATATGTAAATCAAAGCAGAGATGTGCATAGCCAATTACAATCTATTAATTGAAACTTTTCCCAAATGGACTAGATTAGAAGGTTGTTCCACATCGTTGTTTCCATAAGAAGAATATGTAGGTTGTTCCACACCATTTTTTCCATAAGAAGAAGATGTTTTTCTATTTGATCTGGTTCCACATGGTCTACGTGCCTGTAGATTACCCATTTTTCACCAATTTCATTGTTTTTATACTCTTCCCTATTTGTGTGAGGTTGCAATTTCCAGTCATGGTTTAGGAGATGCATACGAATTCTATGTGAATTTCTCATATTGTATTTTAAAATAGTGAAAATTCTACAACTTGTGTTAGTGTTGAATTTTGAGTTCCAGAGACATTGAAAATTCCCACTTTAATGTTATTATATTCAATTGTGTTAGTGTGGCATTGTTGCATCCGATGAGAATGCTCAATCACAGAATCTATCTAGTCTGGGCTTACTTGCAAGCTAGACATTCATGTTTCTTACCATTTTATGGAGTAGATGCTTAATAGCTGGAAGATGTGATCTTCAAGATGTTGGAAACGAAAAAAATGAAATTACTATGAAACCTCTCACACTCACTAAAAAATTCAATCTTTATGGTTTTTTTTTTCGTTTTGAACCTTGATTACAGGTTGCTGATATTTTGAATTTAAGATTTTGAGTGTATGGTTTTCATTAGTTTCTAAATATATAAGAGATAATATCGTTAATCTAGAATGATATATCCATTTACCATAATAATAAAAAAGCATACATAGGGGCCTATATTTCTTGGAGAGCCAAAATTCTTATTGCTCAACTAAGGACTAATTATCATCAGCTCCATTGTGAAACAGGGAACTGGAAAAGGCCAAAATAAGTGTGGGAGGAAAGAGTATGTATTTTTTTCTCTTCCGGAAAAATGGAAACAAAAAATAATTTCATTTTAGAATGTGAGGCCTCCAAAGATAGCAGGAAAAGTTATGCAGATATTCTGGTAGCTAGCTCTTGGGATAATTTATTCAGCAAAGGGTTTGTCGAGAAGCTTAGAGAGTTTATTGTGAAGCTTCATAGGAAAAGGGTCGAATACAAGAGCCCGATAAAGAAACAATATGTCACATAGGTTATCTTTAGCCTCGTGGACATCAAAACAACTTATTCTTCTTCTTCTTCTATGACTTCATCACATGAAGAAAAATTCCAAGTATTCTTCTTCTTTTATGGCCTAGGGGCTACCTTAGTCAAGGCCTAGGCACATCTAGTCATATGGTGGGTTGAAGGTTGAACCCATTTGAATCAACATCGATTCAATGAGCGCGCATGCACGCCCACACACACACACTGACACACATATTGGTGTGATACACTAGAAAAATGTATGGATTTAAGTTGAAAAACAATAAGTTCTACATAGTAATTATTCCCTTCCTCATAGTTTAAATATAGCTTAATTAGATGGAAAGAGTTGCACACATTAATAATAAAAAATTAGATCTTGAAACATGGTTGATAATAAAAATAAGCATGTTGAGAGGGCGCAAGGCCATTGATAATTAAATATAGGTTGAAGGTTGTTGACGAGAAAAATACACAAGTTAATATGTCCAGGTGAATATACGTCTAATAAACAAATATGCAAGTTTTCAAATGTCAAACTGTTGCAGATGAAAAATATGCAAGTTGTGAAGGATTAATAAAATGTCTACATCTACCTAAAACGTCAATATCCAAGTCAATCATTAAATCTTTGGTTGCAAATATTTCCATCTATGTTCCTATAAATAAAACAATTATACTATTTTACATAAAATTCTATAATTATTTAACAATCGTCCTAATATCTAAGTTCAATAAAGTCTCACACAATCTTGGGTCAATCATTCTTTCATTCAAAACATAAAATAACACCACCCAAAAACACTATTTTATACCTTTATATACTTTTCCGTAAAAAAAATCAAACAAACCAAAACAAATCTAAGAAAAACAAAGTGTTGCATTATATTAATATCAATATTAAATTTGATGTATTTGTAACCCCAAAACTTTTCAAAAAATTTATATTAATTAAAAAAATTGAAACAATTAATTTAATTTTTAAAATTTAGAAGATTATTCAAATTGTGTGACACTAAGACATTTGAAAATATTTATTCAAACAGAAAATGTGTTATCGGATTTGCACAAAAAAAAGCCTTCGTTTCCATCTATTAAAGAAAAGTTTAAAGCTTGTCATATCCCTTCATCATCATCAGTTGCATTCTCTGTTTCTTCATTACATAGACTGCAGCGAGGTTCACTTGAGATCAAAGCAGTTGGAGAAAACACATAGGTTTAGCCATGAAATCTCTCTCTTCATCAAATGGTTATCAATCTTGTGGAGCTATATCCCTATTAATGTACTAGGACAGTATATGCCACTCCTTGGATTTAACCAAATACAAAATTTAATAGATAACATACACTGCCCCGGTGCATTAATAAAGTTATAACTCCACAAATATTAATTACCTTGTAAAACAATATTAAAATGTGAATACAGATCCATTTACATCATAAGCAGTCTAGAAAATAAATGAGATTCCACCAATCAATATTTCCAATGCTATAGACACATTAATACACCTTGAGTCTATAACACACCTTCTAAGGACCTCGGGACATCGACACTCTAACATCTATTCACTAGATCTCGGATGAGATTTTATATGTCACTAGTTTGCATGGGAATGAAGCAAGACATTTTATTTCCTCATGAATCTTCTTGTTTTCCTTTGCATCTTCATCGTTGGCCATCCATCACTAAACTAACTCTCTATTCCCTTTAGTGAAGCATCCTCTTTATTTATATGTTTTAGTAAATTTTTTTTCGTATTCCTACAAGTATGACATGAGTTTCGACATCTACCAGTTTGCAGGAAACATTGAAGGTTTAATATTTAGAAAGCGTTTTAGTTTTGGTTCTTTATTTAGAGGTTACAAAAAAAATAAAGATATTTATTTCAAAATTCATGAGGCCAAGGGTTATTAATGTAATGAGATTTGGTTTCTATTAAATCATAGTTTTAAATTTAATGGAAAGAAATTGAAAATTTGTGATTTAAGAACTATTTTATTAAACTCGGCTCGATAACTTGTTAATATATTTTATATATAACAAGCATAACTTTTAATGGGCCAGTTAGATTGTGAAATGGTTTGTGGAAGAGAATATCATGCAACATAATTATGATAAAAAGAGTTTTTTTCCATCCAACAATGACTAAAGATGTTTATATTACACAAATTTGTTATATAAAAATAAAATTTAAAAATTTACAATTCTAAATTATTTATTTTTTTTCTTATTATTTTTTTAAAAATTATAATAATAATATTTATTATTAAAATCTTAAGAAATCTACGATGAGTAAATTTTATAGTAAAGTATTTTTTCTTCTTCTTTCATTCTCATACCTTAACAAATTAAAAATATTATCACTATTAAGTGATTTTTTTTAATTAAAAATTGTATTAACTATTATAACTATTAATATTGTAAATTTTTTTAATTAAAAATTGTATTATATTTATAACAAGTAATTATAAGACAACTAACGAAATTAGATCGATTAGTCCTAGGGGAAATCCAACCAAATATACTATAAAAAAAATAGAGTTAGCCTTAGATTATATGAAAAATAAGGAATTTGGATTGGTTGGTTCCTAGAGAATCCGACAAAAAACTAACTCAAAAGACAAGTTAACTTAAAATTGGCAATGCCAATACATTTACTACTATCTTTGTCATTGAGCCTAGGAACAATCATTGGTTTTTATGAAGGTTTTCTTTTTTTCTTCTTTATTTTTTCTTACGAATATCAATTCATTATGAGGAGTTGTTAAGTATAGCTATAAAGGAGACAATCATACATTTCCTTGAGACAATTCCACTTCTGGGGGGGGTTCCCAAGATTGGTTTCTTCCTTATCACTATATAAATGATCTAGTTCATTGAAACATTTGTACCCTATCATTGATGAAGCCAAGGTCATGGTTGTGTATGTTTGCTGAAAATGCAACAAGAAATTCCTAATTTAATTTTGCCTTTGATTAAATTAGGAGGAAAATCAAAATTCCATGTCAGCAAGAAACTTTTAAAAGTAAAATGAGTTATTTTCACTTAGTTAGGTTATTTAGTTCAATTTAGAGTAAGAACTTGCGTTGTGTATGATCATTCCTAAATTTTAGGAGCGTAGGTTGAGTTAATTTGAGTTGTAACAATTTAATTCAGTTAAATCCTAAATTTTAGGAGCCTAGCTTGAGTTAATTTCAGTTGTAACAATTTAATTCAATTAAATTGAATTATGGTAAATGGAAAAAGATGGAAAAGAATCCTACATTATCATGTAATTGAAAGCTACCTTGATTATATATTCTTTATTCACACAGTAAGCCTTTTTTTTAAGGAAATAAAATAACTTAGATGTTGAATCCATGTTTCTTATTCTTCTAAATACCAAACATGATATCAGGGGGTCGACCAAGGGAGAAACCCTTAACCGAAATCATATAAAACTGTAGTAAATAAGTAAAGAATTCGAGCTTAAGAATTTATGCATTCACTATAAAATACAGTAGAGACAGAATGAATTTGAATCCTTTCATTATAAGTAAGTCTGTAAGTACGAGAAGGATCACATAAGAAAGAAAAATATGATTCAATATCCACTCACAATATCTCTACTAAAACAAATTGAAAACTTTCACAGTGTTACGAAATAAAACTGGTGAAGACCAATGAGTCCATAAGATCAGAGAAAAAAATCCCTCATTCAATAGAGGTCTAGCAATGCTGTGCATTCTTTAAAAAAAAGGTAAAGTTTTTACAAAATATCAAAATCCGTAGAGAGGTTGTGAAAGAAGGGTCGAGCCTTCCAAGCCCGAAAAACCATCAAATGGATTTCGCTAGTGCGAAAGGCCAATGATGAGTTTTAGTGGATGAGAAGACAAAATATATGAAATACCTAGAAAAGCAGGAGTTCCATTATAAAAATGACAGCTCGACCGGGAAGAGAATTGTGAAACAAGTTCAAGCCAGTGAAGAAGAGCACCTGTGGAGTTAAACCATGAGGAAGGGTTAACCTACCTTTTAAGAAAATCATAAACGATTACATCTAAAATTCTAGCAGAAAATGTAGAAAACAAGAGACTGGTTTCAATTTCATTACCTACCCAATTGATAAGTACCAAACGCATCTATTCCACGATGCTAACCTGGGAAATCCAAGGAAGAACCAAAAAAAACAAAATAATCTTAAGTACTTATGAGACAAATCGAACAAAAAAATCATAATATTTGGAGATAAATTCTGTGACTACTGGATTTAACAAGGTGACCAGACCACCTACATTTCTTCGTCCGTGTAGAGAGGGTTTAAGATAGCGACAAGCGTTGAGCTAGGGTTTTGACCCTAAGCTCAGAGCCAATAACTTACCTTGTTCTTGCCTTAATAACAACCTGAATGTTTTTTGTTCATTAGATGTTATTTGGATAAATGGTACTACAGTTAAGACAAGACTTCGGTTGTTTCTTTCTGCATGAAATAATATTTTCAAGAAAATAAGTACATTTACATTCTTTTTGTGATAAGAGTAGCAGCCTTAAGTTATTAGGTGACAGATATGTACATATATTCACTACAGTTTCTCTAGGTTGATATGTTGAGTATTGATAATTCAGTTTATACTCGCATAATTGTTTTATTCTACAGTTTTTGAAGGTATTACTTCCCAGAAATTTTATCATAGTATTTGTTTCCCATTTATAATAAACTAGTGTTATTTTCTATAAAGAAATACAATAATTCTTTCTACCCATAAATCAATATTCCTTCATACAAATATCTGTCCATTTCTCAGAATATAAATTTAGAGAAATTCACCATTCATGGCATTTTCCAGTAATAAAATTATCTTTAACAACACAACCTATATTAAGTAATTACTAACGCACTATTGGTGCATTTTATGTAACTCCAATACTGAATAGATTAATTAACTTATCTGGAAGTAAATTTTTGTTGATGATGTTCCTCCCAATCTTCAAGAGAGGCTATTACGTCCTCCTCTTGCCCCCTTGCTCCAATCCTGAAAGTTATGGGTTAACAGTGGATATTTCTGTTGTAACCTAAGGACACCTACCAATCAGTGCCAAAAAATATTCTGGATTTTCTAAGTGTTTCCACTGGTCACTACTAGCTCTGGAAAAATTGTCACTCTCCCTTTCTCCAAGAATAGAACCCCTAATCCTCATTGGGATCAGTCTCTTATCCCCAGAGGAGCAGGTAATTGTTTCCAACTATCCCCAACCATCTTCCAGGTTCTTGGAAAACATTTACCATTAGCTGTTTACTTTTTATGGAGTTATTTTCCATAACTGATTTTATTATTTTTAATAAATAACTAATGAAATAACTTTTCAGCAAAGCAATAATAATTCCAGTCTTTTCTTGAAACAATAATTAACAATGTCTTTTAACTTGTTAAGAACTCGTTATCATTAATGCAGTTATCACAAATATATATATGAAAGTTTCTTGAATTTTTTCTTGAATTTTTTTTATCGAAATTCATTATTTAGAATATATATTAAATTCATTGAAATTTTTCTTGAAATTGATTTCAAAATATTGTTTTTGAAAGTTTCTTGAAATTTTTCTTGAGATTCATTTTAAAAATAATTTATATGTTTCTTGAGATTTTTCTTGAAATTCATTTAAAAAAATCATATTTGAAATTCATTGAATTTTTTCTTGAAATCAATTTCAAAATATTATTTTTGCTGTTTCTTGAAATTCATTTAAAAAAATATTCATATTTTTCTTGAATTTTTTTTTCTAAATTCATTTAAAAATTTGATATTGAAATTCATTATTTAGAATATATAAGAAAGATTGTTTTTTTTAAAATTTATTTAAAATATTCATATTTAAATTCATTAGTTAGAATATATATGAAAGTTTCTTGAATTTTTGTCTTGAAATTGATTTAAAAAATTCATATTTAAATTCATATATATGAAAGATTTTTTCATGAAATTCATTTAAAAAATTCATATTGAAATTCATTATTTAGAATATATATGAACGTTTTTTTCTTGAAATTCATTTAAAAAATTCATACTCAAAATTTATTATTTGGAATCTTGAAATTCATTTAAAAAAATCATATTGAAATTCATTATTTAGAATATCTATAAAAGATTTTTTCTTGAAATTCATTTAAAAATTCATATTTAAATTCATTATTTAGAATATATATGAACGTTTCTTGAAATTTTTGTTTCTGAAATTTTTCTTGAAATTCATTTTAAAAATAATTCATATTTTTCTGGAAATTCATTTATAAAATTCAAATTGAAATTCATTATTTATAATCTTGAAATTCATTTAAAAAATAATTCATATGTTTTTTGAAATGTGTTTTGAAATTAATTTAAAAAATTCATATTGAAATACATTATTTAGAATATATATGAAAGTTTCTTGAAATATTTCTTGAAATTCATTTAAAAAATAATTCATATATATCTTGATTTTTTTTTTTTTTTTTTTGGAAATTCATTTAAAAAAGTCATATTGAAATTCATTATTTAGAATATATATGAAATTTTCTTGAAATTCATTATTTTGAATAGATATGAAGGTTTCTTGTAATTTTTATTGAAATTCATTACTTAGAATATATATAAAATTTATTGAAAATTTTCTTGAGATGAATTCTAGAATATTGGTTTTGAAAGTTTCTTGAAATTTATTTAAAAAATAATTCATACTTTTCTTGAAGTTTTTCTTGAAATTCATTTAAAAAATGATTCATATGTTTTTTGAAATTTTTCTTAGAATTCATTTAAAAAATAATTCATATGTTTTTTGAAAATTTTCTTGAAATTCATTTAAAAAATATTTATATTGAAATTCATTATTTAGAGTATATATGAAAATTTAGAATATATATGAAAGTGTCTTGAAATTTTTCATGAAATTCATTATTTAGAAAATATGTGAAAGTTTCTTGAAATTTTTCTAGAAATTAATTATTTAGAATATATATCAAAGTTCCTTGAATTTTTTCTTGAAATTCATTTAAAAAAATTCATATTTGAAATTCATTATTTAAAATATATATGAAATATTTTTTCTCGAAATTCATTTAAAAATTTCATATTGCAATTAATTATTTAGAATATATATGAAAGTTTCTTAAAAAAATTGTTTCTAAAAGTTTCTTGAATTTTTTTTTGAAATTCAATTAAAAAATAATTCATATTTGTCTTGAAATTCATTGTAGAAATTCAAATTGAAATTCTTCATTTATTATCTTGAAATTCATTTAAAAATAATTCATATGTTTATTGAAATTTATTTAAAATTTTCATATTGAAATTTATTATTTAGAATATATATGAAATAATTTTTCTTGAAATTCATTTAAAAAATTTATTATTTAAAATATATGAAATTTTCTTGAAATTCATTTAAAAAATAATCGATATTTTCCTTGAAATTCATTTAAAAATTTCATATTGAAATCCATTATTTAGAATATATATGAAAGTTTCTTGAAATTTTTGTTTCTGAAAGTTTCTTGAAAATTTTCTTCAAATTAATTTAAAAAATAATACATATTTTTCTTGAATGGTTTTAAAAAATTCATATTGAAATTCATTATTTAGAATTTTGAAATTCATTTAAAAAATAATTCATGTGTTTGTTGAAAATTTTCAGGAAATTCATTTATGAAATCCATATTGAAATTGATTATTTAAAATATATATGAAAGTTTCCTGAAATTTTTGTTTTTGAAAGTTTCTTGAAATTCATTTAAAAATTAATTCTTATTTTTCTTGAAATTCATTTAAAAAATTAATATTGAAATTAATATATATGAAAGTTTCTTGAAATTTTTGTGTCTAAAAGTTTTTTGAAAATTTTCGTGAAATTCATTTTAAAAATTCATATTGAAATTCATTATTTAAAATATATATGAAAGTTGGTTGAAATTCATTATTTAGAATATATATAAAAGTTTCTTGAATTTTTTCTTGAAATTCATTATTTATTTAGAATATATATGAAATTTTATTGAATTTTTTCTTGAAATTAATTATAATAATATATATTAAATTCATTTCAAAATATTGTTTATTTGAAATATATATGAAATTTTATTGAATTTTTTCTTGAAAGCAATTATTTAGAATGTATATGAAATTCATTGAAAATTTTGTTGAAATTCATTTCAAAATATTGTTTCTGAAAGTTTCTTGAAATTTAATTAAAAAATAATTATATATGAAATTCATTCAATTTTTTCTTGAAATTCATTTCAAAATATTGCTTGTAAAAGTTTCTTGAAATTCATTTAAAATTAATTATATATGAAATTCATTTCAAAATATTGTTCAAGAAAGTTTTTTGAAATCAATTATTTGAAATTCATTATGTAGAATATATATGAAAGTTTCTTGAAATTCATTTCTAAAAATAATTATATATGAAATTCATTGAAATTTTCCTTGAAATTCATTTCAAAATATTGTTGATTAATGTTTCTTGAAATATTTTTTAAATTCATTATTTCAAATATATATGAAAGTTTCTTGAAATTGATTTCAAAATATTGTTTTCATTATTTAAAATATATATGAAATTTTCTTAAAATTCATTATTTAGAATATATATGAAAGTTTCTTGAAATGTTTCTTGAAATTTATTTAAAAAATAATTATATATGAAATTCATTGAAATTTTTGTTCGAAATTTATTTTAAAAATAATTATATATGAAATTCATTGAATTTTTTCTTTAAATTCATTTTAAAGTATTGTTTTCATTATTTAAAATATATATGAAATTTTCTTGAAATTCATTATTTAGAATATATATGAGAGTTTCTTGAACATTTTTTTTAAATTCATTTAAAAAATAATTATATATGAAATTCATTGAAATTTTTTATTGAAATTTATTTTAAAAATAATTATATATGAAATTCCTTGAAATTTTTCTTGAATTAGAATAGATATGAAAGTTTCTTGAAATTCAGAATTTCAAAATATTGTTTCTAAAAGTTTCTTGAATTTTTTTCTTGAAATTTATTTAAAAAATAATTATTTTTGAAATTCATTGAAATGTTTCTTGAAATTCATTTCAAAATATTGTTTCTGAAATTTTCTTGAAATTTGTTATTTAGAATATATATGAAAGTTTATTGAATTTTTTTTGAAATTCATTGTTTAGAATATATATGAAATTTATTGACATTTTTCTTGAAATTTATTTCAAAATATTGTTTCTCAAAGTTTCTTGAAATTCATTTAAAAAATAATTATATATAAAACTCATTGAAATTTTTCTTGAAATTCTATTTTTTCTTGAAATTAAAAATTTTCAAAATATTGTTTTTGAAATTCATTTTTTTCAAAACATTGTTTATGAAATTCAATTTTTTTTAAATATTATTTTTGAAATTCAAAAATTTCAAAATATTGTTTCTGAAATTTAATTTTTTCAAAATATTATTTCTAAAATTCAAAATTTTCAAAATATTTTTCATGGAATTCATTTCAAAACATTATTTCTAGAAGTTTCATGAAATTCATTTAAAAATAATTATATGTGAAATTCATTGAAATTCAAATTTTTCTTGAAATTCAAAATTTTCAAAATATTGTTTCTGAAATTCATTTCAAAATATTATTTCTGAAAGTTTCTTGAAATTCATTGAATTTTTTCTTTAAATTCATTTCAAAAATTCTCTTGAAATTCATTTCAAAATATTGTTCTTGAAAGTTTCTTGAAATCCTTTTAAAAAATAGTTATATATCAAATTCATTGAAAAATATTGTATGTAAAATTCATCGAAATTTATATGTTTTTTCTTGAAATTTTCAGTTCAATATTGATGTGAAATAATATTTTGAAATTCATTTAAAAAATAATTATATATAAACTTTCATTCATATTGATGTGAAATAATATTTTGAAATTTATTTATAAAATAATTATATATAAAATTTCATTGAAATTTTTCTTAAAATTCATAAGTTTTCTTGAAATTTCATATCTTATATCCGTATTTAAGTGAAATAATATTTTGAAATTCATTTAAAAAACAATTATATATGAAATTTGATTGAATTTTTTCTTCTCATATTGATGTGAAATAGTACTTTGAAATTTTGAAAAAATATTTATATATGAAGTTTCGTTGAAAATTTTCTTGAAATTTCCATCATAATTTTTCTTAAATTTCCATTATAATTTTTCTTGAAATTTCCAATCTCATATTTATAATGATGTGAAATAATATTTTCAAATTCATTTAAAAAATGATTATATATGGAATTTCATTGAAAGTTTTCTTTTCATATTGATACGAAATAATATTTTGAAAATTTGAAAAATAACTAGATGTCTAATATTTATATTGACATTGATGTGAAATAATATTTTGAAATTTTGAAAAAATATTTATATATGTCTCAATATTATTTATATTGAAAATATTGTGAAATAATATTTTGAAATTTTGAAAAAATAATTATATATGAAGAAATTTCCAATCTCATGTGAAATAATATTTTGAAATTATTTTTAAAAATAATCATATATTCATATTGATGTAAAATAATATTTTGAAATTCATTTAAAAAATTCATATCGATGTAATTCATTGAAAGTTTTCAAGAAATTGTTTTCTTGAAATTTCATTGAATTATTGCTTGAAATTTCCAATCTCATATTCATATTTATGTGAAATAATATTTTATAATTTATTTTAAAAATAATTATATATGAACAATTTCTTGAAATTTCATTGAATTTTTTTTTGAAATTTCCAATTCAATATGAAATTCATATTAATGTGAAATAATTTCCAATCCAATCTCAATTTCATATTGATGTCAAATAATATTTTGAAATTCTTTTAGAAAATAATTAAAAATAATATTTTTGAATTCATATAAAAAATAATTATATATGAACAATTTCTTGAAATTTCATTAAAAAATTTCTTGAAATTTCCAATCCAATCTAAAATTCATATTGATGTGAAATAATATTTTGAAATAAATTGAAAGTTTTCAAGAATCTTTTTTCTTGAAATTCATTTAGAAAACTTAAAAAAAAAAACAAATATGAACATATAAAATTAATTAAAAAAAAAACAAATAAGAACATATAAAATTAATTTAAAAAAAAAAATACCAACATATAAAATTAATTTAAAAAAACGTAAAAAAGACAAATACAAACATATAAAATTAATTTAAAAAAAAAACAAATAAGAACATATAAAATTAATCTGAAATATAAAATTAGTAAAAAAAAAAAAAAAACCAAAAAATTCATATTAAAAAAAAACCCAAATATGAACATATGGAATTAATTTAAAAAAAAAAATATGAACTTATAAAAAAAAATAAAATTAAAAAAAAAACAAATAGGAGCCTATAATTTAATTTAAAGAAACCCCCCCCCCCCAAAAAAAAAAAAGTGAACATATAAAATTAATTTAAGAAAAAATATGAACACATAAAATTAATTAAAAAAAAAACCAAATACTAACATATAAAATTAATTAATAAAATAAAAAATCCATATTTAAAAAAAAAATACAAACATATAAAATTAATTTAAAAAAAAAATTAAAAAAATCATATTTAAAAAAAAAAACAAATAGAAACATATAAAAATTAATTTAAAAAAATATACGAACATATTAAAAAAAAAAAAAAAACAATACGAGAATATAAAATTAATTTTAAAAAACCAAATATGAAGATATTAAAAAAAAAAAAAAAAAAAAAGCCAATATGAACCTATAAAATTAATGTTAAAAAAATCCAAAAAATTCATATTAAAAAAAAACCAAAAAAACCAAAATATTCATATTTAAATTTTTTTTTTTTTAAACAAAATATTCATATTTAAAAATTAAAAAAAAAACCGAAAAATTATATTTAAAAAAAAAAAACCAAAAAATGATATTTACGTGAAATTCCAATCTCATTGAGAATATATATAAAATAAATAAATAAATAGACCAAAAAAAATCGTATTTATGTGAAATTCCAATCTCATTGAAAATATATATAAAATTAAACTAAATTGTATCCCCAATTAAAAAAATCATAATATATATAAAATTAAACTAAATCGTATCCCTAATTAAAAAATTCATATTTATGTGAAATTCTAATCTCATTGAAAAAATATATATATAATTAAACTATATATAAAATTAAACTAAATTGTATCCCAATTAATTAAAATCCCAAACATAAAACCAATTAATTAAAAAATTAAAAAACTAAAAACGGAAAAAAACACACACACAACATAAAAATGTAACCCCCCTCACAACTCACAATCACACAACATACACACAACATAAAAACGTAAATGCCCCCCACACTCACAACCCCCCCTTCCCACACTCACAACTCACTCCCTCACTTCATACAACTTTTGTACTCCCTTACTTCAACTCACAACTCACACAACTTTCATATATAAACGCTACTCCACCACTCACAACTCTCAGCGAACATACTTTTAAAATCCACCTCTCACAACTTATGGAAAAACGATATGATGATGATGATGATGATGATGGTTAACGGCCATTGAGACCAATGTTTGGTCTATCGGACCTAAAGAAAAGAGTTATTTAGTTGGATTTAAGATTTTATTCCTATGCTCAAAAATCTTGGAGAGAAGCGTCCCGAGCTCACTATAATTTTGACATCTTAAAAGGCTAGGAAGGTCAGTATTGCAACAAAGATTATGAAATTGAGATCTAATGTGGTTGTACGCAGGGCACTCTAAGAGGAAGTTATTTTCATCCTCGATGCTCATATTCTCACAGAGATGGCAGATCATTTCCATCCATGGTGTTTTAGGAACTGTCCAATGACCAGTTTCACTATGGAGCTCATTAGAGTTCGTTCTAATCTTCGCTATATTAATTTTCTTCTTTGAGCTAGCTAAAACAGAGAGACAATTTTGATCTTCTAGGGTGGGGTTGATGACCTCCTTATAATATCTTAATTTTATTTTAGCTTTTAGATCTTTCTCACACCCCATTTTTTATTTAAACTTATAAGTAACAATTTTTTTAATGTTATTAATGTTTTGCAATACAACATTCTCGTCGATCTCCCAATGGTTTAACTAGGCCCTGGTGTCTTTATACCAACCTCGTTTAAGCCTTAGGTGGTTTTGGCTGGAATTTAAAGCTATCTTAGAAAGTCTATGGTCTCCTATGCTATTGAGCTTGTGCTTATACAACAGAAGCCTAGTCATAGCTATGCTCTCGATAGGGGAAAGACCCACTTCTATAAGGAGAATAGGATAGGGTGTATTTCTTTTAATTTTAAGGTTATACGTTATAAAATGCTTCTGGATTTTCTCAATCTTTCTCCAGGATTCTCTAGAGATGCTGCAACCCCAAACCTCACATCCATATAAGATAACAAGAGTGACTAAAGTTTCAAAGAGGAACTTATTTCTATCCCACATTACGAGGTTTTCCGTTTTACAATTATTTTCAAGACCAAAATAAGCTTTCCACCCCCCATTAATCCTTTTCTGAATTTTCTAGTTCCAGTTGAGCTTGCGATGAATATCAATTCCTAGGTACTTGTAAGAAGAAACTTCCTCCAAGTTACTATTGTCATGCATAAAATTAGCGTAAGTGTCCTTCTTGGATTTCATAATCATAACTTTTGTTTTGTCAGTGTTAACAGACATACCCATGGTAGAGCAGAAATCCTTAAGAAGTTTAAGTTGCTTATTAAGATCAGATGGGCACCTTGTGAGAAGAACAATATCATCAGCATAGAGAATAAGGATGATGACTATCCCAGCTAAGATCGTGGCAACACATTGTGCTTCCTCTAAACAACCTTCTAGCTTGTTGATGTAAATGCAAAATAGGGTAGGGTAGAGGGGGAAACCTTGTTTAACTCCGATATTACACTTAATATATTTCGACCACCCCTCATTTCTCTTTAACTTGGAAATTAAATTCTCGTATAATCTTATAGCGGCTGCTCTTAGCTCGAAAGGAACATTTACCTCTTATAATCTATTCCAAAGGATGTTTCTAGGAACCATATAGAAAGCCTTTCTAAAGTCCACAAAGCCACAGAAGGGATTGGATTTATCATTATGGAATTCCTCCACAATGATCCTAAGTGTAACGAGGTGGTCTATTGTTGAGTGTTCCCTTCTAAAACCTGCTTGGCCTTTAGCCTGCTTACCTTCACTTTCAAGCCAAATGCTCAACTTATTTTCCAAAATAATACCATATAACTTGACCAAGAGAGGGATGATCATAATTGTCCAATAATTAGAGGGGTTATTTGTATCCCCACTTTTAAAAATAAGGATAATGAGGCTCTGAGTCCAAGGTTTAGGGAACCCTTGCTTGACCGCTTGGTTGAAAATCTCGTGGATGTGGGGGATGAGGACAGGGCCTCCAATTTTTAATATTTCCACATGGTAACCTTCAATGTCTTTATCTTTCCCATTTGCCAGGCGTTTAACTCCAAAATCAATGTCTTCTAATGAGAAAAATTCTTTCATTGTCAGCAGGGTTTCAAAGTTATCCCTAGCATTTGGAGATTCATAAAGCTTTTTAAGATAGGAATTCCAATCGTGTAAAGAAATTTTATTATTATCTTTAGTTTTCCTAGTTAGAATCTGCCTCCAGAATTTCTTAGGAGCCACCTTAGAGAGGTGTAAGAGATTGTCTTGTCTTTTATGAATATATTTCCTTTTTTTCCTTTTAGTTAGGGCTTTTTAGATTTTTATCTTGTCAATTTTGAGAGATTCATCAACAACTTCCTTAATTGCTCTCCTCACACTTTTAAAATCTTTGTCATACCATGGGTTGGTTTTTCTATTTCTTTTATTACTTGAGACTTCAATTGAGAACTTGTTAATAGAATATGAGAGGGTTGTAGTAAAATTATTGTAGAGGTCATCTATGTTGTCTATACTAGATAAAGGAAGAAAATTAGTTTTTAATTCATTTAGAAAGAGATCGTTTTTATTTCTATAAAAGATTAAGTTTTTTTGACTATAAGGATTATCCTCAATGGGATATCTATGCATGAAAAAATTGAGAGTTATGAGTAAAGGCATATGATCAGAGCCAGGCTCGTGGTCATCTAAGATGTCAAAATTTAGTATTTTGTTGTATAAAGGGAGATCGGAAATAACATAGTCTACCACACTGCTGCCAATCCCATGGATGCAGGTCATCTGGCTAGAATTGGGCCACTTCTTTAGACCATTGCAAATTATGAGATCCTAAGCACTACAGAGCTTGACTAGCTCCGACCCAAACAAATTATCCGTGAGGTCTTCATAGCTCCTTTTGTACCGGCTAGCCAGAGTAAGGTCTTCGTCTAACCAAAGAGGATTGGGGTTGGAATGATTTCTTAGAAGAATAGCTTGGTTGCTTGAAGTTAGAGCATTAAAGTCACCCATTAAAAGGATATCACCTTCATTCCTTAGGCTATAAATATCATTCTCTAAACCATTGTAAGGACTATTTTTATCTAGATTCCTTTTCTTATAGAAGTTAGAACTGATGGGGGGGGATAACAGATTGCTATTTAGGTCCTTTTATCATTAATGTCAGTAATCTCAATCCAAATATATTGGTTGTAAGGGTCGTTTTTATAAATCCTAGCATGGGGGAAGATGTTCTTCTTAATGTAGCAAGCTATGCCCCCAATGCCTCTACGAGAGGATCACTTATTCTAGGTAGACCATAGTGAAAAGCCATCTATGTTAGGGACCTTAGATTCTTCATGCTCCTAAGTTTCAACAAGAAATATAATATCAACATCATTTAAGATCCAACTTAGCTTGGGGCCTTTGTTCCATGGAAAATCCTGACAGTTCTAAGAAATAATTTGGAGCATGTTGAATTGCTATTTATTACTATATTTTTGGTTTCTATCTCGAATAACGGCTTTTCTATTTCTTATTATTGCCCATTTTCCTTCCTTCCTAGCTTGTTTTACCTTTTGAACCTCCTTTCTTAATTCTGCTTGATCTTCTGGAATGAGATATTCATTTATAAATATTCATGTTCCTTTTAGACCTGAATTTTTACTAAGTATGTCATACTTATGGTCAGTAGAGCTCACCTTTATTCGGATCAGCCTTCATTTATTCTCAATTAATTTCCCTAACCTTGTTGCTTCTGTGAGACACGTGGTTTCAATTTGTAATCTGTTATGTAATTCTGTCTGGGCTATGGCTAAATTATCCTCGTCTACCTCCTCTTTCAAACCAAAGATTATAAGGTTCAAGGTCCTTTTTTTATGCTCATGGTCTAATTCGATCAATTTTTTCATTTCATCTTTAATTGGTTTGATATCTAATTTACCTGCCCCACTATTTAGGGTGAGACTATTGTTAACTTTTTCTTCTATTTCTTCAATCATGTCCTTCATTTTAAGACTCTTTATATTATCAGCATCTCCTTGATGGGATGTTTGGTTTGTATCTTGGTTTTGTTTTTCTATGACTTGCAACCTATTCTCCATTGCCTCCATTTTATTCTTCAATAGTTATATTTTATTTTCTATTTGTTTTTGGATCTTGTCTTCAATAGATGTGAATTTGTTTTCCAGCATGGCTTCTAACTGGGTTTGTTGCTTGACTTCTATTTCTTCTCTAAGTTTCTCTAAAGACTCTATATACTCATAAAGGCTCTGTAGAGTAACTATGCTAGGTCTACCTTTGGTAATCTTTGGTAGTTGTGATGAATTATTCATACTTGAGAATATATGAGCAGATATGTATTAGAAAAAGATAAGGAATGTGTGCACCTGAATATCAGCAAACTGAACAATAGACCTCAAGTGCCCAGGTCCGAAAATTTATCGAGAAAAAAATCACCGTAGACCCAAGTATTAATCGATAAAATTCACTGCAGAATTTCACCACAGACCCAAGTATTAATCAAGAAAATTCACCGCATACCCAAGTATTAATCGAGAAAATTTTCACCGAAGAATTTTCACCGCGGACCCAAGTATTAATTGAGAAAATTCACTATAGAATTTCACCACATACCCAAGTATTAATCGAGAATTTTCACCGCAGAACCAAGTATTAATCGAGAAAATTTTTACTGTAGAATTCACCACATAATTTTCACCGCAGACCCAAGTATTAATCGAGAAAATTTTCACCGAAGAATTTTCACCACAAACCCAAGTACATATACTTTCAATGTCACTAAAAATATTTTCCCCAACGAACTTAGGGAAAAAAATATAATACACAAAGCCAAGTGTTAGTCTACACAATAAAGCATTTCACAACCTGTAGAAAATCATATACAAAAACCCACAGTTGATGTTTCCATGTCATTTCAATTTGATGTTAATTCTTTGGACTCTGTAAAGATTTAAGGAGTATAATATGTTCTAAACTATCAATTGTTCCAAAAATGTGCAAAAGAGGATGATACATTTGTTAAATAGAAGAAAACGCTCTTTTGTTTTCTAAATAATAATTGATAAAAAAAGGTGCAAAAAGAGGGTGATAGAGTTGTAAAATTGAAAAAAGCATTCTTTGGTTTCCTAAATAATAATTGATATATTTTAATAGAAGTTTTTTAGTTTCTATTAAATTTAACTAAGCATAATTCAATTTAACTGAATTAAATTGTTACAACTCAAATTAATTCAAGATAGGCTCCTAAAATTTAGGATTTAACTGAATTAAATTGTTACAACTCAAATTAACTCAACCTAGGCTCCTAAAATTTAGGAATCATCGTAAAAAACGCAATTTCTTACTCTAACCCAAATTAACTAATATAACTAAGTGAAAATAACTCATTTTACTTTTAAAAGTTGTTTGTTGACATGGAATTTCAATTTTCCACCTGATTTAATCAAAGGAAAACTTAAATTAAGAATTTCTTGTTGCATTTTCAGTAAACATACACAACCACGACCTTGGCTTTGTCAATGAGAGGGTACAAATGTTTCAATGAACTAGATCATTTAGATGGTGATAAGGAAGCAACCAATCTTGCGAACCCCCTAGAAGTGGAATTTTCTCAAGGAAATGCATGATTGTCTCCTTTACACCTATACCTAACAACTCCTCATAATGAATTGATATTAGTAAGAAAAAATAAAAGAAGAAAACCTTCAAAAAAACCAATGATTGTTCCTAGGCTCAATGAAAAAGATAGTAGTAAATGTATTGGCATTGCCAATTTTAAGTTAACTTGTCTTCTGAGTTAGTTTTTTGTTGGATTCTCTAGGGACCAACCAATCCAAATTCCTTATTTTTCTTGTAATCTCAGACTAGCTCTTTTTTTTATATTAGATTTGGTTGGATTTCCCCTAGGACTAACTGATCCAATTTTGTTAGTTTTCTTATAATTACTTGCTATAAAGATCATACAATTTTTAATTAAAAAAAATTACAATATTAATAGTTATAATAGATAATACAATTCTTAAATAAAAAAAATTACTTAATAGTGATGATATTTTTTTATTTGTTAAGGTATGAGAATGAAAGAAAAAAAAAATATTTTACTATAGAAATTACCCATCATAGATTTCTTAAGATTTTAATAATAAATATTATTATTATAAATTTTTAAAAAATAATAAGAAAAAAATTAAATATTTTAGAATTGTAAATTTTTAAATTTGACATTAATATTTTTTGTAGAAAAATTACATAATATAAACATCTTTCAGTCATTGTTGGCTGGAAAAATTCTACTTTTATCATAATTATGTTGCGTGTTATTCTCTTTCACAAACCATTTCACAATCTAATTCGCCCATTAAAAGTTATGCTTGTTATATATAAAAGATATTAACAAGTTATTGAGTCGAGATTAATAAAATAGTTCTTAAATCACAAATTTTCAATTTCTTTCCATTAAATTTAAAATAGTGATTTAATAGAAACCAAATCTCATTACATTAATAACCCTTGGCCTCGTGAATTTTGAAATAAATATCTTTATTTTTTTTGTAACCTCTAAATAAAGAACCAAAACTAAAACCTTTTCTAAATATTAAACCTTAAATATTGCCTGCAAACTGGTAGATGTCGAAACTCATGTCGTACTTGTAGGAAGACAAAAAAAGAAATACTAAAACATATTAATAAAGAGGATGCTTCACAAAAGGGAATATAGAATGTTTTTAGTGATGGATGGCCAACGATGAAGATGCAAAGGAAAACAATAAGTTTCACGAGGGAATAAAATGTCTCGCTTCATTCCCATGCAAACAAGTGACATGTAAAGTCTCATCCAAGATCTAGTGAAAAGATGTTAGAATGTCAATGTCTGGAGGTCCTTAGAAGGTGTGTTATAGACTCAAGGTGTACTAACGGGTCTATATCGTAAGAAATATTAGTTGTCGTACTCTCATTTCCTTTGTGGACTGTTTATGATGTAAATGGATCCATATTTACATTTTAGGATTGTTTGATGAGGAAATTAATATTTGTGGAGCTATAATTTTATTAATGAACTGGGGCAGTATATGTTATCCATTGAATTTTGTATTTGGTTAAATCCAAGGAGTGGCATATACTATCCTAGTACATTAATAGAGATATAGCTCCACAATATTGATAGCCATTTGATGAAGAGAGAGATTTCATGGCTAAATCTATGTGTTTTCTCCAGCTGCTTTGATCTCAAGTGAACCTCGTTACGAGTCTATGTAATGAAGAATGAAAGAATGCAACTAATAATGATGAAGGGATATGAAAAGATTTCGACTTTTCTTTAATAGATGGAAACGAAGGCTTGTTTTTTCGTGCAAATCCAATAACACATTTTTGGTTTAAATAATTTTTTTCAAATGCCTTGGTGTCACACAATTTGAATAATCTTCTAAATTTTAAAAATTAAATTAATCGTTTCAATATTTTTTAATCAATACAAAATTTTTGAAAAGTTTTGGGGTTACAAATACATCGAATTTAATATTGATATTAATATAATGCAACACTTTCTTTGTCTTAGATTTTTTTTGGTTTTTGTTTTTTTTTTTTTTGATGGAAAAGTATATAAAGGTATAAAATAGTGTTTTTGTGTGGTTTTATTTTATATGTTGAATGAAAGAATGATTTACCCAAGATTGTGTGAAACTTTATTGAACTTAGATATTATGACGATTGTTAAATAATTATAGAATTTTATGTAAAATAGTATAATCGCTTTATTTATAGAAACATAGATGGTAATATTTGCAACCAAAGATTTAATTATTGACTTGGATATTGAAATTCTTAGGTAGATGTAGACGTTTTATTAATCCTTCACAACTAGCATATTTTTCTTCTGCAACAGTCTAACATTTGACAACTTGCATATTTTTTTATTAGATGTATATTCACCTAGACATATTGACTTGTGTATTTTTCTCGTCAACAACCTTCAACCTATATTTACTTATCAATGGCCTTGTGCCCTCTCAACATGCTTATTTTAATTATTGACCATGTTTGAAGATCTAATTATTTATTATTAATGTGTGAAACTCTTTGCATCTAATTAAGCTATATTTAAACTAAGAGGAAGAATAATTACTATGTAGCACTTGTTGTTTTTCAATACATTTTTTCAATGTATCACATCGATAAATATGTGTGTGTGTGTGTGGGCATGCACGCGCACTCATTGAATCAATGTTGATTCAAATGGGTTCAACCTTCAACCCACCATATGACTAGATGTGCCTAGGCCTTGACCAAGGTAGCCCCTTGTACTTGGTCTTTTTATTCATGTGATCAAGTCATAAAAGAAGAAGAATAATTGGAATTTTTCTTCATGTGACCAAGGCATAGAAGAAGAAGAAGAAGAAGAAGAAGTTATTTTAACGTCCATGAGGCTAAGTTAACCTATGGGACATATTGTTTCTTTATCGGGCTCTTGTATTCGACCCTTTTCCTGTGAAGTTTCACAATAAACTCTCCCATCTTCTCCATTGCTGAATAGATTATCCCAAGAGCTAGCTGCCAAAAGATCTGCATAAATTTCCCTGCCGTCTTTGGAGGCCTCACATTCTAAAATGAAATGATTTTTTGTTTCCACTTTTCCGAAAGAGAAAAAAATACATACTCTTTCCTCCCATACTTATTTTGGCCTTTTCCAGCACCCTGTTTCACAATGGAGTTGATGAGAATTACTCCTTAATTGAGTAATAAGAATTTTGGCTCTCGAAGAAATATTGGCCCCTATGTATGCTTTTTGTTGATTATGGTAAATGGATAATATATCATTCTAGATTAACAATATTCTCTCTTATAGCCTTAGAAACTAAAAATCATACACTCAAAATCTTAAATTCAAAATATCAACAACCTATAATCAAGGTTCAAAATGAAAAAAATACCATAAAGATTGAATTTTTTAGTGAGTGTGAGAGGTTTCATCGTCATTTCATTTTTGTCATTGCCAACATCTTGAAGATAAAATATTCTAGTTATTAAGCATCTACTCCATACAATGGTAAGCAACATGAATGTCAAGCTTGAAAGTAAGCACAGACTAAATAGATTCTATGATTGATCATTCTCATTGGATGCAACAATTCCACACTAACACAATTGAATATAATAAAATTAAAGTGGGAATTGTCAATGTCTCTGGAACTCAAAATTCGATTGATGTAGAATGTTCACTTTTCAGTATTTTAAAATAAAATATGATAAATTCACATAGAATTCGTATGCATCTCTTGAACCATGACTCAAAGTTGCAAATCTCTTGAACCATGACTCGAAGTTGCAACCTCACACGAGTATGGAAGAGTATCAAAACAATGCAGTTGCAGAGAAACATTAGGGTTGAACAGCTTTCATTTATCCCATTTTACAACCTACGGGCTTACCTTTTCACCATAATTGAATCATAAATAATGGACCATCTCCAATGAAATTACTGGTAAATACAACTCGCTAGTCAGATTAAACTTGGCATGTAATAAAATGATAAAAGGGATAATTTGGTGATAAACTCTTCTTAAGCCTATAATACTTGGGTAACTAGATCTTTATAAAAGTTTAGCAGTAATGATAGTATTCAATGTACTAGCATTACAAATAGGTGATGCATGGTTTTCGGAAACCTGAAACTGTTAAGCACGTTCTGTGGAGCTGCAAGGTTGCCGAAACCTTCTTGATATCGCTTGTTGCATAGTAGAGTCTTCTCTTTGTTGCTCCTCTTTATTAGGAAGAGGTTCTTTTTGGTGACAAATGGGTAATCTCCAGGAACGTAGACCATCTGGAACTAGATCAGACTGAAAGACATCTTATTCTTATGGAAACAATGGTGTGGAACAACCTACAACTTCTTCTTATGGAAACGATGGTGTGGAACAACCTTATATTCTAGTCCATTTGGGAAATGTTTCAATTAATAGATTGTAATTAGCTATGTAGATCTCTACTATGATTTACATATTTAGGGATACTGTATATTCCCTTGAGATCAGCCTAACAAACTAGACATGCTAGCTATCCTTGCTTATGTAGGGAGGGTGAACCTAGTTTGTGACTTTCTTTTGGATTCATAACGTATCATTCTTGATCTGAATTTTTATTGTTCTGTAGTGAAATATCAAATGTATTTTTCACAAAATAAATTATAGAAGGCTACAGAGTGTGACCATACTTATTTGGCTTCCCCTTGAGATTGACCTTCTATGAATGAATTGCAAGCTCTACAGATATAACATCATTGCAGTCTTTAGGCCGTGTGTCAAGAGTCATCATGGCCTATAGGCACCAAAACATGAATTAGACTAAGGGAATTGAGCAACATAACAAAAAATATATGTTCTTCATAGAAAATTTCAAAGGAGAGAAGCCTATTTCGGGACTATGCTAACAAAGAACCATCTATATAAAGGGAAATATTATTGTGTCTAATCTGAAAGATAGTCTGACATAGTGTGACATACAGTGAATGGAACTGCCCTACACCTCCACTTGGAAACAGGATGAACCAAGTTTGTGACGGTATCCATTTAATTGTTCAGCTAATGCATGAAAAGATAGAATGTTAATTGACCTAGAGTTTGCATAGAAAAAGTATCAAATTGTTCAAAGGTACATATTACTATGAAACTCCCAATTAGCTTCCCAACTTATTAGGTCACTAAATCTTAGACACATCTGAATGGCCCGTGTAATTAAAATGGTAAACTGAATTTACAAATGAATAGTTGCAATCAAAATTAGATGGTAAAGAGCCATGATATTGATAACACAAAAAATGACACACACTGTCCAATTTCTTAGCCATGTAAGTGTCAGTCTTCCACAAAATAGAACACTCATGAAGGTAAGGATACTTTTTCTGGAATATCATAAAAGAAAATAGATTTGTCAGATTCTATACATACTTGTTTGGTTCAAGAAAAACTGAAACAAATCTAAAATGGAAACCATGGTAAAATATCAAGCTCCTAAAAATATTACAGGCCTAGATACGTAGGATACTGGTTTGCACCAAACATACGTTGTTCGAGTTCTTAACCGGTAAATGAAATCCGATTTAGATAATCACAGTATGCCACTTTGTCAAGTATTGTACAAGGTAAGAGAGAACATAAAACCTTCTTCTTGGCTAGTTCGTCCTCCGCTATTTTTTCCAGACATTTTTTAGTTTCTCTCTGAGTATCCAACAAAAAAGACAATTTTAGTATGTCTGCATAACAAAATGACTCTGACACCACTCTTAATTTGATATAGAAATCTGAGGAAGAAATTGAAATATTTTGATGAGTGTCTTCTCCTATACTCATACGAACTTTGAAATACTATCTTGCAATATCAACTATATATAAAAATCGATGATACTTCAAGAAACATCAATTTTTGAAATCAAACCCCCATTACAGATACACTCTGAAACTTGCATTCAAGTTTCTTGTGAAAAGTTGTAGATGTCTAACCTACAAAATATGTTGACGGGGTAATGCCATACAAATTTTTATTGGAACTATAAATAATATCAAGCATTTGGCTTTAATTGAAACTATATTTCCAATAACATTAAATATAAAAATATCTTGCCCTCCTTTAAAGGCCAAATGATTGAATTTAAACATGATAATGAGCAATCGAAACGTCTCAAAATGTTAAAATGTAGGATGACATATAGATAGGTTTGATTCCTTGAAGCCTTTGAGGGGAATTAACTAAAATCAGTTCTCTCCAGAAGCATTTTGGGTATTGTCACATATTATCATACTACCAAAACTAAAAATCAATAATACCAGGTTCTCTAAAATAATAAAAAGTTAATAAAAAAATGTTACATGCATTTTAAAAGTAATTCAATCCCTCTGTCTCCATCTCCTCAAGAATCTACATTTTCAAAAGTCTTCATCACCTATATAAAGCATTTTTGAATGGTAGAAACTGAGATAGATAAAAAAAAAATCAAAAAATTCCATTTACCTGCTTTTGGATAAAATGTGGAAGAGATTTCAGCAGAGTAGTTGACGATGTTGAAAGTAATGATGGACATTTTTTAGTGCTTATTATTTCTTTTAGTATGCCCTTTATTTCCTGTACAAATAAATAAAGTTTCACAACCACTACACTATAATTATATGGAAACTATAAGGACATTTATCGGTTAAGTCAAATAGCCACAATATTCTCAATGAGGCCTTCCAATAGTATAATGAAACCAAGATACTTACCTGCAATATGCCACGACGGTAAGTCATGTTAAAATATTAAGGTCATGCATTATGATGGATTTAATTTTTTCATTGATAGGAAATTCAAGAAATCAGCTTCGGTGCCTCCTACAGCACCAAGTAATGTCGTATACCGTGATGGTTATATTCTATGTTCTTTCTTGACTGCAGATTACAGGCCTTCAATAGTTTCTACAAAGACCGAGTGGAAAACTCTGAAAAACTCGTCAACTTCGAAGTCAAATTGATAGCTGGTTGAAGGACTGCGATTGGAACTTTTGCAAAATGAGCAATAAGGATTTCGTCTCTTTGTTGCAGCGTGGTAAATTTAAAGATATGATGAACAGTGCAATTTAATGGAAACTCTCAACGCTTCCGTGGCGAAAGCCCAAGTAGGCCCTTCTGTTGAGTCCTCTATGGAGCAATTCAGGAGAGTGCAGTTGCCTGATTTCTGAAAATTATACAGAACATAAAGTTAAGTAAGATATCATTGAAATTCTTTGAATTTTTTCTTCAAATGAATTTCAAAATATTGTTTTTGAAAGTTTCTTGAATTTTTTTTTGAGATTCACTAAAAAATTCATATTGAAATTCATTATTTAGAATATAAATGAAAGAATTTTTGTGAAATTCATTATTTAGAGTATATATGAAAGTTTCTTGAAAATTTTCTTGAAATTCATTTAAAAAATAATTCATATTTTTCTTGAAATTCATTTAAAAAATTCAAATTGAATTCATTATTTATAATCTTGAAACTCATTTGAAAATTAATTCATATGTTTCTTGAAATTTTTCTTGAAATTCATTTAAAAAAATCATATTGAAATTCATTATTTAGAATATATATGAAAGAAATTTTCTTGAAATTCATTTAAACAATAATTCATATTTTTCTTGAAATTCATTTAAAAATTTCATATTAAAATTCATTATTTAGAATTTTCAAATTCATTTAAAAAATAATTCATATGTTTCTTGAAATTTTTCTTAAAATTCTTTTAAAAAAATCATATTGAAATTGATTATTTAGAATATATATGAAAGTTTCTTGAAATTTTT
Organism: Pinus albicaulis; assembly: GCA_034641835.2. Classification (NCBI taxonomy): domain Eukaryota; kingdom Viridiplantae; phylum Streptophyta; class Pinopsida; order Pinales; family Pinaceae; genus Pinus; species Pinus albicaulis. Next base: position 1,527,951,536 of record CM076579.1, read on the forward strand.
GTTTCTGAAAGTTTCTCGAAATTTTTCTTGAAATTCATTTAAAAAATAATTCATATTTTTCTTGAAATTCATTTAAAAAATTTACATTGAAATTCATTATTTAGAATATATATAAAAATTTCTTGAAATTTTTGTTCTTAAAAGTTTTTTGAAAAATTTCTTGAAAGTCATTTAAAAAATTCATATTAAAATTCATTATTTAAAATATATATGGAACTTTCTTGAAATTCATCATTTAGAATATATATGAAAATTTCTTGAATTTGTTCTTGAAATTCATTATTTATTTAGAATATATATGAAAGTTTATTGAATTTTTTCTTGAAATTCATTATTTAGAATATAAATGAAATTCATTGAATTTTTTCGTGAAGTTTATATCAAAATATTGTTTATTTACAATATATGAATGTTTATTGAAATTTTTCTTGAAATTCATTATTTAGAATATATATGAAATTCATTTCAGAATATTAGAAATTCATTATTTAGAATATATTTGAAAGTTTCTTGAAATTTTTCTTGAAATTCATTATTTAGAATATATATGAAAGTTTCTTGAAATTTTTATTGAAATTCAATATTTAGAATATACATGAAATTCATGGAATTTCTTCTTGGAATAAATTTCAAAATATTGTTTTTGAAAGTTTCTTGAATTTTTTCTTTAAATTCATTTAAAAAATAATTCATATGTTTCTTGAAATTCATTATTTAAAATATATATGAAATTTTCTAGAAAATTTTCTAGAAATTCATTATTTACAACATATATGAAAGTTTCTTGAAAATTTTCTTGAAACTCATTATTTAGAATATATATGAAAGTTTCTTGAAGTTTTCTTGAATTCATTTAAAAACCAATTCATGTGTTTCTTGAAATTTTTCTTGAAATTCATTTAAAAAATAATTCATATGTTTCTTGAAATTTTTCTTGAAACTCATTATTTAGAATATATATGAAAGTTTGTTGAATTTTTCTTGAATTCATTTAAAAACCAATTCATATGTTTCTTGAAAATTTTCTTGGAATTCATTTAAAAAATAATTCATATGTTTCTTGAAAATTGTCTTGAAATTCATTTTAAAAAATCATATTTATATTCATTATTTATAATATATATGAAAATTTAGAATATCTATGAAAGTTTCTTGAAATTTTTCTTGAAATTCATTATTTAGAATATATATATGAAAGTTTCTTGAATTGCTTCTAGAAATTCATTATTTAGAATATATATGAATTTTTTTTGAAATTCTTATCAAAATTCATTGAAATTTTTCTTAAAATGAATTTCAAAATACTGTTTCTGAAATTTTCTTGAAATTTTTCTTAATATTCATCTAAAAAATAATTTATATGTTTCTTGATATTTTTCTTGAAATTCATTTAAAAATTTCATATTTGAAATTCATTGAAAATTTTCTTGAAATCAATTTCAAAATATTGTTTTTGATGTTTCTTGTCTTTCGTCTCATGAGAACCTCTTGGAAGTCATGGCCTCTTATGGGCCATGATTAGAGTCTTGGAGAAGATTCCATTCTCTTGTTTCAAGCTCGTTAAAAAATGAAATACGACACCCCTTGGAGTAGAGTTCCTTTTCTTGTGTCAAGCTCATTGAAAAATGAAACAAGGTTCCCATGAGCAGAGTTCATTGTCTTGTGTCAAGCTCGTTAAAAAATGAAACAAGGACCTTGAAGCATATTTCTTCTCCTGTGTCAAGGTCGTTAAAAAATGAAGCAAATCCCCTTCTAATTCAAGTCTTTGATTATATCTCATAAATTCCTAGTTGATTCTTTCACTTGGTCTAGTAAATGAACCTTCATTCCATCCGCCTATTAGTAACCAATAGTCTATTTAGGTGAATGAAATGAAGCTTGGGGGGGCATGTTCCTAAATTTGTGTTACTACTTTATGGGCATGAAAAATTATCTCAAACATAGTTTTTTTTTTTTCATGCTTGTGTAAAGATGAAACCAATTTCAAGCATAGTTTCCACATGTTTCAAGATTGTGTAAAAATGAAACCTTTCTCATCCTATCTTTTGCGATTGTCATTTTATTCAGCCTGATTATACCAAATGAGCCTTGGTTTTCTCATTCCATCATCACCATCTGCTTGGCCGATCATCTGATTTCACTTTGTTTTTCTACCCTTTCCTGAGGAACCACTGCGATGTGTGGTATTATTAGCTAGCCTCTTGACCTATACGTGTTTTGAGTAGTTCCATCATGAACGGAACCGGTTTCTACCCTTTATGCCACTCGTTTCTTTAGGAGGAGTCATCTTTCATCTCTTTTCAAACTCCCTAAACAAGAAAAGTTTGTCGAACACTTGTCTTTTTGAAATCGTTAAAGTAAATGAAAAGACGTATACTCAGTATAAGTTTAACCCTTATCCAGACTGAGATATACTAATTACGAAAAAAGGATACCATAGTCAAACATGGCTAAGAGGTTCTCTTGAGTATCGTTTTCTGTCCTTTCGGACTCAAGAGACTGTTTACAAAAATGAACCTTCGGATTTTTCTTTTTCGACTCTTTTTCAGAATATATAAACAAGAAAAATGAGCTGATTTGTACCTTCAGTGGACTCATAAGAGAATCAATCAATGATGGAATCATCGAACATGACAAGACCGAACCACTCCTTCTCAAGGTTCCCTAAAACTACTTAGAGGGATTCATCCGAAGGATGAACTTATAAATCACGCATATGTTATCCTCCTTAAGCTTGTAAAAAATAAAGAGGTATTGAACAAAAATGGTTAGAGATATTGGGAAAAAGGGATACTCCACATATTAATGGTAATGGGTCGCTCTTAAACATGACACTCTTTCACTTCATCTTCATGATTGTTGGGTTTGGAAATCTAATTGTCTTTTGGTTCATCATACTATATCAAAACCTCTGCATTCGGTTTTGGGTCAATGCTGCCAACTCCATAAATTTTCACTGATATTTTCAAAATAAGTCCTTCAATTGATATTTGATATAATATTCTTAAACCTAAATTCATGTGTTTCGTTCTTGAACCAATTCCACATCAACATCATTTTGTCTCAAATCTTGATGCTCATTTTGTGTCGTTGATGTGGGATACATCAAGGCCCTCCTATGAGGGGCTGCTTCTTGCTTACATCAAATCATTATCTACAAAGTCAACTTAGAAACTCCCTTTGGTATGTTGGAGCTTGCATACTTCAATGGAAATTTTCCTCACTCTCAGTGAAAATTTTTCATCAATCGATTTCAACCGAAATATTCTATGTGGTGTTCGACTTCAGCTTATCTATTCACACCATATGGATTGTACTATAGTACCTTGAGAGCCATTAACATCATCAATGGTTTCTCTCACATTTGTTAACGAATTACATCATTGGCCAGTAATCAGATGGTGTCTACCATTTTCGATGCCAACTCATTTATTCGCATGGTTAGACTCATACATTGGACGATCAAGTGAACGAGATAGAAGACCCTGGATTTAGTTCCATCCATTCGGGTTTCATTTTCATGATTAATATAAGATTACAATGTATGATAATTCTGATCATATAGACAACGATCGAATCATGAATCCAATATCTGGCATTAGTGGACACGACTTATTGATCATTTTACATGTAATGATAGCTTATGTGTTGAGAATAGGTATGTCGCCCTCGACAAAGATATCATGATGAAAATTTATTGTAATAGATAATGGTCTCAATTGGTTTTTCTTGATCTGAACGTGTCACAAGGTAAAGCACTTCAGTCATCAGCTACAATTTCAGACCTTGTGCTTTAGGGGGAAGTCTATTATAGGCCATTTTGTTGCATATGGTGTTGAGATTCAACAAGATGATGAGCTTAGTGAAAAGATTTGCCTTCACTAAGTGGGTCTGCGAGCTATTTTTGGCACAAAGTCTATTTTTAGACTGTGTCTATTTTTAGACATGTTGATCATATTCTATGAGTTTCAGGATGCTATTTGTGGATGGTTGGTCAAGTTGGAAAAATAGATGGACTTCTATTTTTAGACATATTGGGTGGAGCCTATTTTTAGACTGCCAGTCTAAAAATAGATATGTCAAATATTATTAGCTCTTAATAATATTTGGACTCTAAACGTTATATTATTCTCTTGGAGCACTTCAGTTCAGTGCAAAGATGTGGCACAACAACTGACAGAAGGAATTAAGCTATTCCTGAGGGTTTACTGGAGCTATTGCATGGAGGATTTTAGTTAGAACTCAAGTGGCAGAGTTTGGTGGAGTTGGAGAAGTAGTTGGTGGAGTTGTATTTAGTTTAACTCAGTTAGACTCAGTTGAGCTAGTTGTATCTAGTCTAACTGATTGATACACTAGTGAGAGTGGAGTGAATTAATTAGTTAATTAATTCATAAATAATAACTCATTAATCAACTAAATAATACATCAGTTAACTACATTGCATGGCAGTTTCAGTGGAGACCAGTGGAGAGATAGGTGAAAGGGCAAGTGTGACTATCAGTTGTGACTATAGTGATGCATTGATTGCATACAACACTCAGTGGAGATGCCAATGAGGATTGCATGAGAAAGGCTGGAGAAATTCGAACTCATTCAGACCATTCTTCAGCAGGTATTGCGCAGTAGAGGCGGGCTAGCAAGAGGCAAAGATCGGTGCATGGATTTACAAGATTGGTCCTGATTAGTGTGTAGTGATTGTATTGTACTGAGAGCTTGATATTATCAGCTTTGTATGAGGATTTTTACATGATGTCTATGAAATATATTATATACATATAGTTGGGGTTTTCAGCTTCAGTATTTCCCATTAAACAACTGTGTTAATGTGTGTGAATTTTTATTGTTTCATGTGTGCATTGCAATCTTGATTTAATTTCCGCAAATGATCAATGGTGGTATAGATTTTGTATTTTGCATGAAGTTAAAATAGTGTGAGATCAGGAGAATCTTGGACATATAACACATAAGTTATATAATTTATACATGTTATCAGAGCAATATTGATCATTGGAGGAGATTGCAATTATTGAAGCAGTTGAGTTTTGCGCTAGTGGAATTCGAATTTTCTGCAGTGTTTTCTTGGTGTCGAAGTTGAGCATTCATTGAAATGTCTTTCAACGGATTGCAATTGGCATATGCCCTTGATGGGAGCTCGAATTACATAGCATGGAAGGACAGGATGGAGGCGGTGCTGGATGATAATGGGTTGAAGGAATTCATAGATGTTGATATTCTGAAGCCTGCTTCTAGCGATGCAGTCGCACTTGACGCATGGCAAAAGAAGGTAGAAAAGTGTCGAAGGATTCTGTTGGAAGGTGTGAAGGACCACATTGTGTCCAGAATTCACGGGAAAACCACTCCATTCTTAATATGTAAGGCTTTTACATATTTGTTCCAAAGCAGAAGTGACCAGAGGAGGATGGCACTTAAAGACAAGCTCAGAAAAATAAAAATGGAGAAAGGCGACAGTATACCAAAATACCTCACGAAGTTTGTCCACTGTAAGGATGAGCTGGGAAGTGTGGTGGTTACTGTTGATGAAGAATACTTGGTGAGCTTGGCTCTCCTTAGGCTTCCGAAGAGTTGGCATAGCTACAAAGACTCTGTCAATGGATGGGAGAAACTGCCAGGATGGGAGCGACTTTGGTCGGATCTTATGTAGGAGGAGATAAGGCGGGGTACTAGGGATGGATCTTCATTGAAGAATGAAGATGAAGAAAATTGCGCTTTGGTTGCCAAAGCAAGGAAAGGGAAGGGGAAGAAAAATCCTTCTCAATCTAGTGCAAAAGGCAAGAAGCAGGATTTGTCCAAGGTGAAGTGTTTTCACTGTCACCAGCATGGACATTTCGCCACTAACTATCCATAGAAGAAGAAGAATAAGCAGGTTTGCTGGATCTGCAACTGGAGAGGCCTTAGCCTTGTAGTTTGAGCTGGTTTTTTATTTGATCACATGCTTGGTTTCAAGTGTGATGGGATCGGTGTGGTTTCTTGACAGTGGTGCGTCTTTCCATATGATCGGAGACAAAGATTTGTTTAGTGATCTGGAGGAAAAGGATGTTGGAGTGCACATCAAGATGGGCGATGATGGTAGATACAGTGTGACTAGTATCGGGACCATTTCCTTTGAGAGGGAGTCCGATAAACCTTTCATCTTGAAGGATTTCATGCATGTTCTAGGATTGAAGAAGAATCTGATCTCCATGGCAATGTTGGAAGACAAGGGTTATGATGTTGTTTTTAGTGAGGGAAAAGCTTTCATTTAGCATAAAACAACTGGTCAAACCAGGAGGATAGGGATTTGAGTTAAGAATATTTATCAATTGCAGGTAGATGGCTGCGCAGCAATGGCAGGCAAAGCAGAAGGAGTGGTGAGCCGAGATGAGGGCGAATTGTGACATAGGAGATTGGGCCATCTTCACCATGGCGCTTTGAAAATTTTGCAGCGGATATCTACTGGGCTTCCCAAAGGTACACTTGCACAGTCAAATTAGTGCAAGGGATGTACTTTGGGAAAAAATTTTAAGACCACTTTTCATGAGAAGGATAGTTGTGCTTCGACGATCCTTAAGAGAATTCACACAGACGTGTGTGGACCTTTCTCGGTTTCTTCAACAGCAAAGAATAGGTATTATGTGATATTTTTTGATGACTTTTGTTGTAAGTGCTGGATCTTCTTCATGCAGAATAAGAGTGAGACATACTCAAAGTTCTATGAGTTCAAGGCGCTGGTTGAGAAAGAGTCGGGGAAGCAGGCAAAAGCTCTAAGGAGCGATAATGGTGGTGAATACATCTCTGGAAAATTCAAATAATTATGTAGCAAAGAAGGAATTTGAAGAGAACTCATAGCGCCTCATAACCCATAGCAGAATGGGGTCGCGGAGAGAAATAACAAAACGATGTTGCATGATCAGGGCCTTCCCATACACTTGTGGGCTGAGGCATCCAACACTGCAGTTTATGTGCAAAACTGTTGTCCTCATAGAGTACTTGGCATGAGTACACCCGAAGAGGCGTTTTCTGGTAAGAAGCCTGATATTTCTCATTTGAAGATTTTTGGCTCACCTGTTTACATTCATGTGACAAAGGATGCCAGGAAGAAGCTGGAACCGACCGCAGAGGTTGGGATATTTTTGGGGTACATAGAAACACCCCAAAATTATCATGTGTATTTTCCAGACAGTCGAATGACTGTCATGTGATGGGATATCAAATTTCACGAGGAGAAAGCCATGAAGTTGTCACTTGAGAGGGAGCTACACTTGCATGTAGAGGAGGAGCTACTTGTTCCTAAAGATGAGCCTCAAGATGTGGATCAACCACAAGCGGAGGTTCATGGAGTGGAAGAAACCACTCATGCAGTGCCAAACATCAGAGGGCAGAAGCGTACTACAGAAGCTGAGCGACTGAATCTTGATGCAGTGCAGAATGTAGGAGTTCCTGCATCACAACGCAAAGAGAGATAGTCACTTGATTGATTTACTAGATACATGGCTCTGATGAGCAAGTGTATCGTGACGGAGCCATCCTCTATCGAGGAAGCTGTGGAGGATCCCGCATGGGTATATGCCATGGTGGAAGAGTATGATTCGATTGTCAAAAACAGTGCATGGGAGATTTTCCCAAGGCCAGAAGGGAAATCAGTGGTAGGTTCAAGATGGATATACAAAGTGAATCAAGCTGCTGATGGGAGCGTTGAGAAGTATAAGGCAAGATTTGTTGCCCGAGACTTTTCACAGATCGAGAGGATTGACTATGAAGAAACCTTTACACCTGTCGCAAGGTATTCTTCCATACGAACCATCCTTTCTCTCTCAGCGCAGATGGGTTGGCACATTCATCAAATGGATGTGAAGACTGCGTTCCTCAACGGAATCATTGAGGAGGAGGTGTAAATTAAGCAGCCTGAAGGGTTCAAAATTTTCAGCAGCAAGTTGCATGTGTGAAGGCTCAAAAGAGCGTTGTATGGGCTGAAACAAGCACCTCGTGCTTGGTACACACAGATAGACAGTTATTTCACCGGACTTGGTTTCGCCAAGTGTGAGGCAGATCAAAACCTATACTAGATTGTGGTGGAGGGTAAGATTTTGATCATTGTGCTTTATGTAGATGATTTAATACTAACAGGTGATGAACTGTTGATACACTCATGCAAGGTCGATCTTGCAAATGAGTTTGAGATGAAGGACTTGGGCCTCCTTCATTATTTCCTGGGATAGGAAATTTGGCAGCATAAAGGTGAATTGTTTGTGTCTCAAGGCAAGTATGCCCGAGAGATACTAGAGAAGTTTCACATGCAAGGCTGCAAGCCTATCGACACTCCTCTTCCTGGTGGTTGGAGGAAATATGATGCTACATCGATAGAGGTAGTGGATGCCACTATTTACTGACAGTTGGTTCGTTCGCTCATGTATTTAGTCAATGCACAACCGGACATATGCTATGTTGTGAACCAACTTTCACAAGCGATGGTTAAGCCTACCAAGCTCTTTTGGAACGCAGGCAAGCATGTCCTGAGGTATCTCAGGGGCACATATAGGTATGGATTGTGGTATAGATAGTCGCATGAGGTGAAGGTGCATGGCTTCACGGATGCAGATTGGGCATGAAGCCCAACGAACAGAAAGAGAAGATATGGAGGGATTTTCGGTATCGGATATACAACATTTTCTTGGTACAGCAGGAAAAAATATTCGTGGCACTCAGTTCAGCAGAGGCCGAGTACATGGCAGCAATTTTGGCTACATGCGAGGCTATATGGATGAGGAAGATCTTGGTCAGGTTGTTCGGTTCTCATTTAGATCCCACGGTGATATATTGTGATAATCAGAGTTGCATTAAACTCTAGGTTAATCCAGTATTTCATGACAGATATAAACATATTTACATCCGATACCATCATATCAGATATTGTGTGTAGCGGAAGATCATGTTGCTTTCTTACATTCCTATGGAGGATCAGGATGCAGATATTCTGATGAAGGCACTCACGAGGAGCAAATTCGAATACCATAGAGACAGGATCGGGGTGGCAGATAATCCCTATCTTTTTGAGAGGGAGTGTTGAGATTCAACAAGATTATGAGCTTAGTGAAAAGAGTCGCCTTCACTAAGTGGGCCCGCAGGCTATTTTTGGCGCAAAGTCTATTTCTAAACTATGTCTATTTTTAGACATGTCAAACATATTACATGATTTGCAAGGATGCTATTTGTGGATGGTTGGTCAAGTTGGAAAAATATATGGACTTCTATTTTTATACATATTAGGCGGAGTCTATTTTTAGACTTCTAGTCTAAAAATAGATATGTCGAATATTATTAGCTCTTAATAATATTTGGACTGTAAACATTATCTTATTCTCTTGGAGCACTTCATTTCAATGCACAGATGTGGCACAACAACTGACAGAAGGAATTATGCTATTCCTAAGGGTTTAATGGAGCTATTGCATGCAGGATTTTAGTTAGAACTCAAGTGGCAGATTTTGGTGGAGTTGGAGAAGTAGTTGGTGGAGTTGTATTTAGTTTAACTCAGTTAGACTCAGTTGAGCTAGTTGTATCTAGTCTAATTGATTGATACACTAGTGAGAGTGGAGTGAATTAATTATTTAATTAATTCATAAATAATAACTCATTAATCAACTGAAGAATACATCAGTTAACTATAGTGCATGGCAGTTTCAGTGGAGACCAGTGGAGAGATAGGTGAAATGGCAAGTGTGACTATCAGTTGTGACTATAGTGATGCATTGATTGCATCCAACACTCAATGGAGATGCCAATGAGGATTGTGTGAGCAAGGCTAGATAAATTCAAACTCATTCAGAGCCATTCTTCAGCAGGGATTGCCCAGTAGAGGCAGGCTAGCAGGAGGCAAAGATCGGTGCATGGATTTACAAGATTGGTCCTGATTAGTATGTAGCGATTGTATTGTACTGAGAGCTTGATATTATTAGCTTTGTATGAGGATTGTTACATGATCTCTATGACATATATTATATACATATATTTGGGGTTTTCAGCTTCAGGCTTTCCCGTTAAACAACTATGTTAATGTGTGTGAATTTTTATTATTTCATGTGTGCATTGCAATCTTGATTTAATTTCCACAAATGATCAATGGTGGAATAGATTCTGTATTTTGCATGAAGTTAAAATAGTGTGAGATCAGGAGAATCTTGGACATATAACACATAAGTTATATAATTTATACATATGGTCAATAGGCCTGCAAACTGGATCAATCCACATCCATGAACACGTTTTCATCATCCCTACACAAAGCCCTAAGCATGACATTCCCAAATGTCTTCGTTTTTGGGTCTAATTGTTGAAAATAAGTTCTTTTAAGCCCCAATGAACCCTACCCCTTTGGATAGTTGCATTCAACGTTGGTTTCTCCCTTCTGCATCACTGTTGAATAGCAAAAACTTTCTCCTTGCTAGGGGTGTATTGATTCTAGAAATTTAGGAAAATTAAAAAGAATCCCAAAGCTTCCTATTCTAGAAGATTCTAGGTGTTGTTTTAACCATTTACCCTGGATAAGAAGCTCGAGTCATATCTAATCCTACCTTGGATATTTCACCTCTTATCCCATGAGCTCATCTTCCCCTCTTTAGTGGATCTCAAGCCTATATTGGTAAATGTATAAGAATTCCTAAACTTTCGTACCTCTCCTATAAATTTATTGTCATCCACAACATTAGAGTTTGATTTTGGAGATTTATTGTGGCCTCAGGATGCTTCCTTGAATCTAAGAGAGTCGTCATCTTCATGCATTAGGGTGACATTAAGGTGTGCTTTGTGACAAGGAAGGACAAGTCAACTTGGGAATATCTCTCCAAGATAAGCTACTATTCTTGGTTGTAAACTCTCTCCTATTTCTATTAATAAAAAGAGTATCTTTTTTTGCTATATGTGTTGTGTTACATTTACGTTCATGTATTTCAATGTCTTGCTAATTCATTGAATATAGTAATTGAATTATGCTACGTATATTTTGTAGATCCTTGGCTTGTTCCGGTTGCATGTGCAAGACCTCCTAATTATAGCATTTGAAGCTACGATTGGAACTTTTAAGCTATGAGGAAAGTAAAGCTTGTAATAAATTCCAAGCCTCTTTCCCATTCTTCAATTCCTCTAAGGGAAACTCTATATTATTTTCTTTTTTTTTCTCTAGACCAGTCCACTAGTTCTAGGGAAGATACTTTTGTCAAAAATCGTAAATTTCATGCAACAACAAATCACACCAATTTTGAAATAGTCGTGGGTTATCATCAGATCCTAGGAGTTTCAAAATAGTCACGAATTTTCATTATTTAGTTTGCGAGAAAAATTAGTGGATGATTATACAATATATATTACACAAGAACCAAAGCAGATATTTCAAAATTCAAAGTGAAAATTTTATTTAAGAAAGGAAACAATGGATTATTTAAAAAATTAAAACAAAAGAAAAGTACCATACATATTTTCTATGAAGACACAAAAATAAAGGGGAGCAATACTTTTTAAGTTAGAATTAAAAAAAAAGGCCTATTATAATTATATATATATATATATATCATAAAATATAAAGTATAAAGTAAAAAAAAAAAATATATAGTGAAAGTGAGAATACATTTTAAAAGTTCCAAAGTTCAATCCAAGAAAAGTACCATACATATTTTCTATGAAGACACAAAAATAAAGGGGAGCAATACTTTTTAAGTTAGAATTAAAAAAAAGGCCTATTATAATTATATATATATATATACATATACATATACATATACATATACATATACATATACATATACATATACATATACATATACATATACATATACATATACATATATATATATATATATATATATATATATATATATATATATATATATATCATAAAATATAAAGTATAAAGTAAAAAAATAAATATATAGTGAAAGTGAGAATACATTTTAAAAGTTCCAAAGTTCAATCCAAGATTTCAAGGTAAGTTATAATACAAAGTGCTTAAAAAAAAAATTGTAAAGATATTAAAGATTACCAAGGGAGACATTGTGAAATTATTTATAAAATCAATGGAATTAATTATTATATTTCTAAGGTCATAAGGGATATTGTTGAAAGTATAAATGATAAATATTTTTTAAAACTTTAAATCTCATCCTAGACCAATAAAAAAAGATTTCCTAAAACCTTTAGTAAATGTGTTAGTCCATGATCTAGAATCAAAGGATCACTCACAGGAAGAGATATTATAATCTCCATCAGTCCTACAAAAGACAGTAACTATGTTAGTACTAAATGTGCTAACCAATTAGTGATTATGGAATCGAATATAATTGAAAGGAATTTTGTTGACACAAGTGACAAACAATATGACATAAGTAATCTACAACTCCGTATTGGGGATTATATTTTTATCTCCCAATTCACCGTGAAAACCTTATTTTTTTTACGATAGTGACATTGTTTTGGGTTCGCCCTAGATGGAAACTCTAGGGTCCTTTATCCTAAATACGAAAAATAATTTTTGACATTTTCCCACAAAAAGAAAAAAATAATGCTACAGGACGTTAATTTGAAGCCATATTCAGTGACGCCAGAAGACATACAAGAAATCTCAAAAGTTATTATTCAAGAAAGTAAAAAAATGATACAAAATATGCAAAGGGAAGTTGAAAAAATCACCGCTGACAAAAATGACGAAATTACTTGTCTTAAGGACCATATTGAGAAATTTCTTAGTCAAATTAAGAAACTTAAATATGATAAGCAATCATTGAAAAAAAATTAGAAGAACTCATTGATCTGAAATGATTGTATTAGTTTGTTGTGCTAAGTGTAGTTTCAGTTACAAAACATGTACATATTTGTCTCCATTTGTTTGCTGAAGAATTGAGGAATTTAACCATGAAACATAGATGAAATTGTGAATTTTAAGCATGTTTAATCCTAAATAACACTGAACAGGATTGTATAAAAAATAAATAAAACCACACATAAGATTTACACATCAGGCATGATGAAGCAGTTCACCCCTCCTGGGCTACATCTGTTGGTCTAGCTCCCAATGGCATGTCCATCTTTCATTATGCTCAAAATTTTGCAAATATATGTGTTTACAAGCCTCCAATGGCTTTTTTCTCTACACCAATTGCTCCAGAATGCTCAAATTAGTCTAGGTAGACTCTTGTTTTACCCAAATTGGTCGAAAATTGACCTAGCTAGGTTTTTTCCCAATGTCCCCTACAAAACCTCCACTAAAATTGGAGGACTGCAGATAACTGTAGTTAAAAATAGCATATCCTCTAAAATTTAGGTGAAGCGCTAAACTCCCGTGAACCAAAACTATGGAAATTTAATGTCGTGGTTAAGGGGGAGGGGGTGGCCACATGCAGACCCAAAAACCCCGCGCTTAGGCCAACCGCGCTGCGGAACTATCGGCATGACACATAGTTACTGCGTACATGTGATAAGTTATGGTTTTGATTTTCGAGTTACCGCCGAATGTTTAATAGTTATAAACCATTGGATTACAATATATGTGACGGTTAGTTTTTATCGCATGTGATCATTACAAATGGGGCCATCGGCGGTCCCCCCTTCCCCCCATATACCATTGTTTTAATACATAAGTAGAGCGGGCACCCCTAAGGAGTAAGCAACACCCGGTAGCCTAGATGGTAAGATTCTTATGCATGTGCTTGGAGGTCGTGGGGTCGAATATAAAAAATTTATATAACTAGACAAGGGACATGTGGCAGCCTCAAGGTTGGCCATGTGTCACCCAATCATTGGCTCAAAATAATCAACGTACAACCACATCATATGATCCAGAATGCACCACGTGGCAATATCACGTTGGCTTGGAGAAAATAGAATGTTCTTAGGAATATTCCCCTTTTTCTTGATTGTACACCTACATGATGACTAGGCATCCTAGTCAAACCTGTCGCAATTTTAGCTATTTGGGAAATTGATCATAATGCAATATCTCTCTCATACGACATCGGTTTTTCGAACCCTTCACAGCGCCAGAATTAGAACGATGAGATCTACCTAGTTGCTTAGGTTTGGTGCAGTTTCAAGCACTTTCAATTTTGAGAAAAATTCATGAAGTCTTGATCACACCTACCCATTGAGAATCTTTTGGACCCCAAAATACTTGATTACATGTTTAGTAGATGAGGGTACAAATCCCTTACCTTTCCAACTTCCATCCAATTTTCCTTGCTTGGCTTACTGCCTTTGAGCCCAACTCGAAGGTAGTCAACACTTCCCCTCTTAGATGCTCTTGTCCTCCTGTCAAGAATTGTATCTTCTTTGACCTCATCCAGAAATTCTAGCGAGAAATCTTCAATAGAATGTAGTTGAACATCACTTCCTTGATCATCGATCAAATGTGGCTCATAAAAACGTAAGTTTTCAACATTAACAACTGAATACATTTGCATATATGAAGGCAATTAAAGTTGAAATGCATTGTTACCAACTTTCTTTATGATCTTGAATGGACCATAGCCAATGGGCTTGAGATTTTTACCTTCTCCTTGCATCCTTTCTTTGCTTGTGTGCAACCATACCTCGTCTCCTTTTAAAACTTGTGATCAACTCTATGTTTTTCATGCCTCTCCTTATATTTTATTTGACTCTTATCAAGATTTTCTTGAACTTGTTGATGAAAAATCTGAATTTGCTTAATGAACTTTCGAGCATTATCAATATCAATATTCCCATCAATTGCAACATCCATCTCAAATATGAAGTCTAATGGTGATTTTGGTAAATACCCAAAGCATGCTTCAAAAGGTGATGTATTTGCAGAAGAGTGCTTTGCCCGATTGTAAGCGTGTTGAATGTAATGTAGTTTTTCATCCCCAAAATTGGGATGTTTGCTGCAATATCCTCTCAATAGATGCACAACGGTTTTTTTCACCACCTTGGTTCAGCCATCATTTTGCGGATGAAAAATAGTACTCTTTTTCAGCTTTATGTCCATCATCTTCCAAATATTGGACAAAAAATTCCCATTGAACCTAGAATCCCTGTCACTAACAATAGAAGTTGGAACTCCATAATGAACCCATACATGTTGAAAATAAAGTTCAGCAGTTTTTTCGGTAGTAATAGTTTTCTTACATGGCATAATTATACACATTTTACTGAATCTATCCACAATTACCTAAAGATAATCATGATGTTTTCTTGACATATGTAGACCTCCAAAAAATTCCACAGAGACAGTCTCCCATGACCTTGATGGTACTGGTAGTGGCATGTACGACCCAAGATTCCTATTGCTAGGCTTTCTTGTTGCACACTTAGAACAACCTCTTATAAAATGTGACACACTATCTATCATGTGAGGCCAATAGCAATACCTTTGTAAATGCGCCATTGTTTTGCTAACCCCAAAGTGTCCAGAAATAAGAGATGAATGAGCCTCTATCATGACACTTAGCCTCTCTCCTTTTTTTATACACAGCTTGCCCAAATGAAATAGAAAATTTTTATGCATGTGATAATCATTTTCCTCAACTTGATTCCCCTCACTCAAACTAGCATACACATCTTGAAAATCAACATCATGTGCATATTGTTCTATGTAACTCTCATGTACAATAGAATCATTTTTTTGTAAAGTAGAATCACTTATGATTGGCCTTGAAAGAATATTAACAAATTTATTGAAAATACCTTTCTTGTACCTTATAACCAAGTGAAACTATTGAATAAATCCCATCCACCTGAAATGTCATGATTGCTGCAATTTTGTTTGCAACTGCAAGTACTGTAATGGTTCGTGATCGGTATATATAATCGTATATTTACCCATCAAGTAGTGTTTCCACTTCTTAACGCTTTGTACCAACGCATATAGCTCTTTTTCATATGTAGGATAATTAGTTACAACACCATTGAATGTTTCAGAATGAAAAGTGATAGGCTTACCATGTTGCAAAAGTATTGCGCCCATGGCATAATCACTAGCATCAGTTTTTATCTCGAATGGTTGCCTCAAATTCGGTAATGCAAGGACTGGAGCTGAACTGATCTTGTCTTTTAAACCTTTGAAAGCTTTCTATTGTTTACCTCCCCATTGGAAGCCTTTCTTCACACTTGTCACTGCATGCATAGGAGATGCTATGGAAGAAAACTTAGCAATAAAATTTCTCCATTACTGAGCCCCACCTAAGAAATTTCTTACCTCGGTTACTTTTTTGGGAGTGGGCCAATTCATAATGGCTTCCAATTTAGAAGGATCAATTCTCAAATCACCTCCTCCTACAATGTGTCCCAAATAAACCAAAGAAGTATTTCTGAACTCACACTTTGACAACTTAAGAAACAATTTCTCTTTTTCAAAACATCAAGCACCCTATTTACATGCAATACATGTTCTTCTCTTGTTTTTTCTGAAAATCAGTATATTATCTAAATACACAATCACAAATTCATCAAGAAATGGACGCAAAACATTATCCATAACACACATGAAAGTTGACGGTGCATTACACAAAACAAATGGCATTACCAACCACTCAAAGAGTCCTTGTTTGGTTTTGAATGTAGTCTTCCATATATCACTTTTTGCAATTATTACTTGATGATATCTGCTTCATAAGTCTAACTTCGTGAAAAACTTTGCTTCTATCATTTTATCAAGAAAATCATCTATCCTTGGGAGTGGGTATCGATTCTTTACCATTATCTTGTTCAAAGCTCTGAATTCTACACACATGCGCCAAGTCCCATCTTTCTTCAGAATCAAGACTATGGGTGAACCACATGGCGAAGTGCTTGGCCTTATGCGTCCCTTGTCCAACATGTCCTTTATTTTCCTCTTTATTTCAACATTCTCCATTATCGGCATGCAATACATGCCGATGTTTGGAATAGGAAAATCTTGTTGCAACTAAATCTCATGTTGAATCTCCCTTTTCAGAGGCAATCATGTTGGCTCTTGAAACATCTCATGATGTGCATCAACTACATCATATAAATATGATTTCAACTTATGATCACAATCCTCAAATTATTCATGATTAACATCAATTTTAGGCTTAATCATTAGAAGAACAAAATTCTTACTTGAATTTACTAGCCTTTTTACCTGTCCAACATTTACCATAGCAATATTTGTCTTCTTGCGATGTGCTCTAACAATGTACTCCTTGCCATATTTGAATAATTGGTATTTGTTCTCATGGCGATGGAATATCGCTTTCCTGTCATACAAGTAAGGACTTCCCAACACAATACCTGTTATGTCAAGCGGAACCACATATAATTCAAATGTGTCAACAAAATGTGCAGTTATTGCAAACCACAATATGTTAGAAAATTAAATATTACAGAGCAATGAAACACATAAAATATGCGGAAAACACAAGCACACAAAACACATAAAACCAAAGAGACACAGATATACGTGGTTCACCCAGTTTGGGCTACGTCCACCCCGAATGTACCAATCCTTCCTTTCTATTATCGAGAAAAGTGAAGAGACACAACCTACAGAAGATCCGTTGTAATATCCTCTGTTCTCTCTCACAGTCTCCCTCTCTGTTTCTCGCTCCGAGAATAAACATTCAATATACAGCTGCAATACAATACCCTCATAAAATCGAGGGGTTTCCTTCTAGGGAAAAAAACCCTAAACTAAACATAACTTCTACCATCAGATCATTTTCCTAATGAATGGCAAAGATTGACTAGAAATTACTATACTTTTACAAGGAAATTTTACATCTATTTTTATGCTAAAGCTTGCCCCCGGGAAACTTCACCCAGGGGGGCTCCATAAAGTCACAACCACCCCCCCTGGACCCCCCATGAATTGTTTAATTATGGGCGGCGTTGCTGCCCCATTAATTTACAGGGGTCCAATGCTGTGATATAAAATAAACAATATAATCAGGCTCCACACCCAACAATATCCCACTTGGAGAATGATTGTAGAAACTCCACCACTGCTTCATTTTCTGGACAATGACTCCTCTTTGTACCTGGTTGTTTCTCATCTTCATCGTCGTCCTTGAAGATCAATTGAAACTAAGCATATTCTCAGCTTCTCCCTGGTTACAACTTTTGTTAGCATATCTGCTGGATTCTGGCTAGTGTGTATCTTTTCCAGCTTCAACTATCCATCTTCCAATACTGACCGTATGAAATGGTACTTGAGTTGTATGTGTTTAGTCTTGTAATGAAATGTTGAGTTCTTTGCAAGATGAATGGCACTTTGGCTATCACTATATAACGTGCCCATATCATGCTTCTTACCCAGTTCATCCATAAACCTTTGTAACCAAATCATTTCCTTACTAGCCTCTGTAGTAGCAACATATTTTGCTTCTGTTGTTGAAAGTGCAACAACACTTTGGATTTTTCAAACCCAACTGATAGTTGTTCCACCTACAGTAAATACATATCCTGTAGTGCTTCTTCTGTTATCTCTGTCACCTACCATATCTGCATCAACATATCCCTATAGAGAAATGTTTGAACCACCAAAGCATAATTCTTGATTTGTGGTACCTCTCAAATATCTAAGAATCCATTTTACTACCATCCAATGTTTTTTTCCTGGATTATTCATGTACCTGCTCACAACTCCCATTGCATGTGAAATATCAGGCCTTGTGCAGACCATTTCATACATTAAGCTTCCAACTGCTGATTCATATGGAACTTTAGACATATAGTCCATTTCTTCTTGGGTCTTAGGGCACATCTGCTTACTAAGCTTGAAATGGCTAGCAAAAGGTGTACTAACTGGTTTTGTATTCTGCATATTAAATATTTTCAACACCTTTTGTATGTACTCATTCTGAGACAGTGTTAATTTGTGATTTTTCCTGTCTCTAGTTATTCTCATACCAAGGATTTGTTTTGTAGCTCCCAAATCCTTCATTGCAAATGAATTTTCCAATTTTATTTTGAGCACATTTATTTCCTCCATGTTAGAACTTACAACAATCATGTCATCTACACGCAATAACAATATAATATAGCTGCCATCATTTTTCCTTTTCAGATAAACACAATGATCAGAGTAACATCTAGTATAACCTTGTTCAGACATAAACTTGTCAAATTTTAGATACCACTGCCTTGGAGCCTGTTTTAAGCCATACAAGCTCTTCTTTAACTTGCACACTAATTTTTCTTTCCCTTTGACCTCATAACCTTCTGGTTGTTGCATATAGATCTCTTCCTCCAAATCTCCATGGAGAAATGATGTATTTACATCTAACTGTTCAAGATGTAAATCTTCCGCTAATACAAGACTTAAAATAGTTCTAATTGAACAAAAGGAGAAAATATTTCATCAAAATCAATACCTTTCTTTTGTGCAAACCCCTTCACCAAAAGTCTAGCTTTGTACCTCTGTTTTCCTCCATCTTCTTCCTTCAGCTTGTAAACCCATTTATTCTACAATGTAGTTTTACCTGCAAGAAACCTGACTAAGTCCCAAGTCTGGTTATGCATTAAGGAGTCCATCTCTTCTTCCATGGCTAGCTCCCACTTCTTCCTAATTTCCAGCCTGCATTTCTTCTTCATAACATTTAGGTTCACCAGAATCAGTCAACAATAAATAATATAATTAAGGAGAGTATCGTTCAGGGGGTATACATATCCTGGTAGATCTTCTAACACCACTTTCAGGTGTTTGAGGTGCCCATTACTGTTGTGGTGGTTGTTGTTTTTGTGGCTCTTGATTATTATTATTTTCAGGCACCTTTACCTTTTCTGTGATCTCACCAAGAACTATTTATTGTTTGTTTTATTTTTCCTGTTTCTTTTCCTGCAACTAATTCTTATACAATACATTTTCATTGAATATTACATCTCTGCTCCTAATGATTTTGTGATTTTCATAAGCATATAAATGATAACCAAAATCATTAACACCATATCTAATAAAGGTAAATTTCTTTGATTTTTCCTCAAGCTTTGTTCTATTTTCTTTATTAATATGGACAAAGGCCTCACAACCAAAAGGCTTTAAAAACGAGTAGTTTACCTTTTTACCTATCCATGCTTCCTCTAGAATACCACCATCTAAGGAACTTTAAGGCCCTCTGTTTATTAGATAAACAACAATATCTACAGCATCTGCCCAAAATTGTAAAGGAAATCTTGCACGCAATCTCATGCACCTTGCATGCTCCATGATTGTTCTGTTCATCCTTTTTGACACACCATTTTCTTGTGGTGTTCTTGGAACTATCTTCTCTTTGCGAATTCCATGCTCTGAACAGTACCTATCAAACTCTTTGCTGCAATATTCACCTCCATTGTCTGATCTAAGACACTTCAACTTCTTTCCTGTCTCAATCTCAACCAAATCTTTACATTTCTTGAAAGTATCAAATACATCAAATTTATTCTGAATAAAATAAATCCAATTTTTTCTAGTTGCATCATCAATAAAATTAACATAATAACGAGAGCCACCAAGAGATGATACCTGAGCAGGTCCCCATACATCTGTATGCACAAGCTCTAATTTTACGCTCTTCTTTTCTTTCCCAACTCTGAGAAATCTGACTCTTTTCTGTTTTCCATAAATGCAATTCTCACAGAAATCCAAATCAACATTCTTCAAACCCGGCAACAAATTTCTTGAGTGAAGAATCTTCATCCCCTTCTCACTCATGTGTTCGAGCATATGATGCCATAATGTTGCATCTGCTCCTTTGGAAGTTAAAGCATTAACAGAGTTAGAAATACCATTGCATAAATACAATGTACCAACCTTTTCGCCTTTTGCTATTACCAA
The DNA here is from genome assembly GCA_034641835.2 of Pinus albicaulis. Lineage (NCBI taxonomy): Eukaryota > Viridiplantae > Streptophyta > Pinopsida > Pinales > Pinaceae > Pinus > Pinus albicaulis. The sequence continues at coordinate 1,527,972,309 of CM076579.1, forward strand.
TGCTCCTTTGGTGACCTTCCAAGTTTTATTTGTCAAAGTTGTCACACAGCCTTCACTGCCTAGCTTCCCTGTTGAAATCAGATTTTTCTTCATATATGGAACATGCCTTACCTCCTTTAATAGCCATTGGTTTCCATTCTGTTGTTTTACAAGAACCTTACCCATTCCAACAATTTTACAGGGTTTATCATCACCCAAACAGACTTGTCCAAAATCTCCTTGAACATAGTCATGAAAATATTTCTTATCAGGTGTGGCATGGAATGAGGCCCCTGAATCTACAACCCAAGAATCAGTAACATTTTCGAAAGAAAGAATCAAGGAATCTTGTAACACATCACCTGTCACATTTGCTTCATGATTGTTTTCTTGTTTTGCGTCTCCTTATTTTCCCTTCCGAGATCTACAGTCTTTCTTTAGGTGTCCTTTATTTCCGCATTTCTAGCACACTATCCCCGATCTGGACTTGGATCTGCCTTTCCTTGATTTACTATGATATCCTGAGCTCTTTCCTCTTTCCATTATTATTCCCCTAGACTCTGCACTCAAAGCATTACCCGATGTCTCACCGGAGCTTTTCTGTTGCATTTCCTTGCTAAGGATAGCACCGACAACATCATCAAACCTTAAAATACTAGATCCAGAGACAGAGTTACTAATGGCCATAACTAAACCATTCTAGCTTTCTGGAAATGAGCACAAAAATAATAGAGCTCTAACTTCATCATAAAAGTTTACCCCTACAGAACTTAATTGACCGGTAACTGTATTAAAATAATTTAAATGGTCTGCAAAAGATCCACCTTCCGACATCTTCATATTAAATAAATTTTTCATAAGAAATACCTTGCTTGAGGCTGAGAATTTTTCATATAGTTTCGCCAACGCCTTAATCAAACCCTCTGTTATTGTTTCCTTCGAAATATCGAAAGCTACCAACGCCGCGAGGCACAACCATACTGTTCTGAGTGCCTTTCTATCAAGAATATCCCATTCTGTGTCTATCATAATCGTCAGCTTCTTTGTTTTTCCACTCAATGGTAGGTACAGATATTTCTGATACATATAATCTTCCATCTGCATCTTCCACAGTGGTAAGTTTTGGCCATTAAATTTCTTGACCCTTAATTTACCATCTTCTTCCATTGCTCCCACTCGAACCAGGAATCCTTCTTTCCTGCGAGTTTATCAGCCAAATAGACCTTCGGCTCTGATACCAGTTGTTAGAAAATTAAATACTATCGAGGAATGAAACACATAAAATATGCGGAAAACACAAGCACACAAAACACATAAAACCAGAGAGACACAGATATACCTGGTTTACCCAATTTGGGCTACGTCCACCCCGAACAACCAGTCCTTCCTTTCTATTATCCAGAAAAATGAAGAGACACAACCTACAATAGATCCGCTGTAATATCCTTTATTCTCTCTCATGGTCTCCCTCTCTGTTTCTCACTCTGAGAATACACATACAATACACAGCCACAATACAATACCCTCATAAAATCGAGGGGTTTCCTTCTAGGGAAAAAAACCCTAAACTAAATATAACTTCTACAGTCAGATCATCCGCCTAATGAACGGTCCAGATTGACTAGAAATTACTATACTTTTACAAGGCAATTTTACATTTTTTCTTAGCTTTGGGGGCGCTGCCCCCGAACCCCCCTACAAGGGGGGGGCTCCATAAAGTCACAGCCGCCCCCCCTGGACCCCCCAGGTAGCGTTTAATTATGGGCAGCGTTTCCACCCCATTAAGGTACAGGGGTCCAATGTTGTGATACAAAATAAACAAGATAATCAAGCTCCACACCCAACACAATATGCACTTCTTTGAAACCTATAAATTTGCATCCTTACAAATCCAACCAAGTGGATATGGTTTTGGAAGTGGAATGGTCTCAAGATTAAGTTTCTTGATAAATTCTTTAGAGATTAAGATTTATTGTGATCCATTTTCAAACAATGTGTCAACCTTGGTATGTTTGGATATGACCCTCACATTAAACAATTCAATTATCTTTTCTTCATTTAGAGCTTGTATGTGACAGTTTGATGTACTAGTACTGGGTTTAGTTTTAATTTCTTTCCCCTTCACGTTCTTCAATCCCATGGTTGTCATTTTAGATTCATCACCTAAATCCTCTCCTAAATCATGTTGAGTTGTAGCTGTATTTTTCTGTTTCCCTTTGTTGTTCTTATGTTTGGGCCCCTTTTCAGGATGTAATTTTCAAGAATGATTTTCATCATGGCCTTCTCTTGAACAATATTTACAGACCATTTTTTCTCCCTCTTTCTTGACAGATGCATTCTTTTTGCCTTTACCTTTTTAGATCTTCTCTTTGTTATTCCCTTAAAAGGTTTTTTCTACCCTCATCAGAAACGTTTTTCCCTCTAGCTTCTAGATGTGTGGCATGAACACAAACCTAATTTGGACTTGTGGTGTTAAACATGATAATAGTATGTCTTAGGTAGCTATGTAATCCTCCTATGTACTTGAGAAAATTATCTTGTCTCTGCAAATCTACCCCTAATAAGAAGGCTCTTCTCCTAAATTCTTGGGTGTAAACTTGCACATTCTGTCCTTTCAATTGTCTAAAGTTTTTCTAGTTCATTATGGTTTTTTGTATATGAGCTAATGGATAAAATTAAATTTTTATTGCAGTAATTAAATCATTCCATGATAGGATAATATTACCATGCTTCTTGATCTCCTCCTTTGTCTTGGCTTCCCACCAAACAAGTGTTGCACCTTCCATTCTCAATGAAGCTAATTGGATTTTGGTATCATCATCATGAAGGCTATGAATTCTCAAATAAACCTCCAATTTCCTAATCCAATTATCAATATTTTCTGCATTGACTTCACCATTAAACATTTCCAATTCAAAATTAACATCAAGTTTTAGAAAAGGACTTTTACCAGTGTTCTTTGACTTGTGTGGCTGATGTATTGAAGATGAAGTAGAGGATGATGATGATGAGGGTGAGGATGGTGACTTTCCACTACCTCCATTTCCTCCATCACCCTTCTTTGACTTATATTCATCATTTTTACCTCCTGATGATCCCTGTCCTTCACTATGAAGTTTGCATCCTTATCCTTCTAGTTTATCATTCCTTTCTTGATCAAGGGTTCTCACCATTTCAGTCATGTCAAGAAATGCTTTCCTTGTTCGGTATGTGTTATATTATTTCCACGACTAGCCCCACGCGTTGTACGTTGTGCCTGGCGCAGCAGGGGGATCACAGGGGGGGCGACAGCCCCCCCTGTCAGGGTCCGAGGTAGCGCCCCAGCGAAAATTTTTTTTGGTATGCGGTCCCACTCATATGCAGACCCACCCATGTTTTGTGCATGAGTTTGCACATGGTTTTGGGGTACGATGGTTTTCGGCCCCTGGTATTTTTGTAGATCCGGTCAAGGGAACTACGGTTATGTTCTAATCTAGGGTTAATGGATTGGGGTTTGTGTATGCTTTGGAATGTATATATATGTGTTGTAACACTAAAAGGAATATAATGAAAAATCAAGCTGGTCGTCCCGATTTGGGATCCAGGGGAAAATCTCTGTGTTTATCTGTTTTATGTTTTATGCTCTCGCTATTGTTTATTTTCTGTTATAAGATTCGAGTGTAGATAATTTTTGTTCAGGGTTAAAACCTACATTCCTGAACACCCTTTCTTCTTCTTTGGGATCCATTTCTTCATGGATTTCTCCTTCCTCTAGAGGCATGATTAATGTTTCTTCTGCTTCTTTAGGAGGTGAACTAGGTGGTGGAGAATGTGGCAATATTTCCCTCCTTTGTTGTGGCTCACTCTGAGACCCTCTTGCTTCCACCAATTTTCCTTCTCCTCTCTTAAGCTTGAGCCTAGTAAGCATGTGAACACTTGAAAACAGTTAAAAAAATATTTGCACATAACAACACCGGAGAATAAACTCTAGCTCTGATACCAACCTGATCTGAAAGGATTGTATTAGTTTTATGTGCTAAGTTTCTTTTCAGTTACAAAACATGTACATATTTGTCTCCATTTTTTTTCTTAAGAATTGAGGAATTTAACCATGAAACATAGATGAAATTGTGAATTTTAAGCATGTAAATAAGACTAAATAACATTGAAAAATAGTGTATAACAGAGAAATAAAACCACGCATAAGATTTACACAACAGGCATGATGAAGCAGTTCACCTCTCCTGGGCTACATCTATTGGTCCAACTCCCAATGGCATGTCCATCTTTCATTATGCTAAAATTTTTGCAAATACGTCTATTTACGTCTATTTACAAGCCTCCAATGCCTATTTTCTCTACACCAGTGGCTCCAAAATGCTCAAATTAGTCTAGGTAGACTCTTGTTTCACCCAAATTAGTCGAAAATTGACCTGGCTAGGCTTTTTCCCAATGTCCCCTACAAAACCTCCACTAAAATTAGAGGACTGCAGTTAACTGCAATTAAAAATAGCATATCCTCCGAATTTTAGGTAGAGCGCTAAACTCCCACCAACCGAAACCATGGAATTTAATCTCATAGTTAAGGGGGAGGGGTTGGCCACATGTCAAACCCAAAACCCCGCATTTAGGCCAGCTGCGTTCCAAAATCATCGGCATGACACACAGTGACTGCACGCATGTGATAAGTTATGGTTTGGAGTTTGAAGTCACCGCCAAAATTTTAACGGCTATAAATCATCGGGTTACAATATATGTGATGGTTAGTTGTTATCACATTCGATCATTACAAATGAGGCCGCCGGTGGGTTGGGACCGTCAGCGGTCCCCCCCCCCCCCCCCCATTTTTTTAAAACATAAGTAGAGTGGGCACCCCTAATGAGTAAGCAATATCTGGTAGCCTAGATGGTAAGAGTCTTGTGCGCGCGCTTGGAGGTCATGGGGTCGAACCCCTCGGACCTATAAAAAAATTATATAACCAGACAGGGGACACGTGGCAGCCTCAGGGATGGCCACGTGTCACCCAACCATTGGCTCAAAATCATAAACGTGCAACCACATCAAACGATCCAGAATGCACCACGTGGAAAGATCTTGTTGGTTCGGAGAAAACAAAATATTCTCAAGAATACTCCCCTTTTTGTTAACTGTACACCTACATGCTGACTCGGCATCCCAGTCAAACTTGTTGCAATTTTAGTTGTTTGGGAAATCGATCAGAACACGATATCTCCCTCATACTACATCAGTTTTTTGAATAATTCACGGCACCAGAATTAGAACGACAAGATCTACCTGGTCGCTCAAGTTCATTATAGTTTTGAGAACTTTCAATTTTGAGCAAAATCCAAGAACTCCTGATCACTCATCAATAAATATGTATCGAAGTTGTTAGATTTGACCATCCAAATTGAATATCAGGGAACGAATACCAATCTAGTCAATATCACAACTCAAAAATAGGACAAATCAGTTGAAGGAAAAACATATTCATATGTTGCATCTCAAATGATGGAAATTCGAAGTGAAGATTCAGTAACCAACTAAACATCGACACCTAGAGTAAATCAGGAAATTGTTAAACACATGATAAGAGAAAATAAAGTAACTGGTACTCCTTATCGACATTTGAACCACAAGAGAAGACATTCCAATCAATTTGTGTATTATGTATCACTCAAAATAGAGACAACAAACTCATGTTTTGAATAATAATGATGTCGGCACAATCCAGACTGGTGATAACAAATTGTCGTAACTACAAATTAATTTCCAAGTTTCACAAAATATTAATTTAAGATGGTCTAATCCCTTCTCAGTTTATAAATTTTATTTATCACTCAAAGAATCATATCGTCTTGTATCAATGAAGATGAAAGTTCTGAGATGAGAAGATATTTGAAATGGGAAAAGAGATCAAGCATTTCATTAGTAATATTTGAGGACAAAGATTTTTGAAGAAGAGGGTAATGTTATGAATATAATTTATATAAAAATAATTAAATTAATGTAAACAAAAATAATCATAATAAGGCTAACTAATTAGTCATTGGTAATGAAAAGGGATGTCTTAAATACATGAACAGTCATGAAGAGGCACCTGCGTAGGATATATAAGTAGGCCCTCACCCTCATTTGTAATTATCTCACTTGTATTCAAATATTCTTATATATAATTATTTGTCCTATATTGGATGTCTTTGTCTTCGAAGTATTATGAATATTATTGGAATATTTGAACTTTGATCGTTACATTGGTATGAGATCATTCCTCTGAGTATACAAAATTTGTTCATTAAATGGATGACCTTCTTGACCAGATCAAGGGGGCTAAGTACTTCACCAACATTTATTTGAAGTCTGATTATCACAAAGTTCTAATAAAACCCATGAATATATGGAATACCATCTTCAAGTCCAAGGAAGGTCTCTTTAAGTGGTTGATCATACCCTTCAGGTTAACAAATTCCCCCGCAAATTTTATGAGGTTGATGGATGACACCTTGTTGCCTTTCACCAACTCATTTGTGGTTGTATATTTGGATGATATCCTCATCTTCAGCAATATTTGGGCATAACACTTTCACTATATTTGGCAAGTCCTTCAAACCCTGTGACAACACAAGCTATGTGCCAACCTAGAGAAATGATCCTTTAGCATGGCGCAAGTCCAATATCTGAGCTACATAATTGATGAGCAAGGTGTGCATGTGGATCCAGCTAAGTTCTAAGTAATTTGGGATTCGCCAGCCCCAACGACTCTAAAAGAGCTTTGAAACTTCTTGGGACTCACTAATTTTTATTGAAGATTTTTATTTGGGTTATCTCATATCACTTGGCCCTTGAGTCAACTTACCAAGGGTGGAGCAAAAGTAAAGCATTTTTAGTTTGATTTACAACAAAATGAACTCATTAAATTGAAACAATGTCTTTTCTTTGCATGAATACTCACCTTTATAGACCTACAACAACCATTTGAGATTGAGACAAATGCCTCTAATTGTGCTATTGGTACAGTCCTCACTCAAAAAAGGAATCTAGTGGCCTATCACAGTGAGGTGCTCTCTAATATTGTAGAAGGTACCCCATCGATGATAATGAAATTTATTCTATAGTGTAGGCTTTCGGGCAATCTAAACATTATATTCTAGGGAAGGAGATGATCATCCACATGGATCACTAACCTCTTCAATTTATGTAGACACGGTGGAAGTTGCAGAAAAATATCCATTAGAAATGGTCCACATATCTGCAACAATTCCATTTGAATATCAAATGCAAGAAGGTTAGCACCAATCACATCAAAACTATATGACAATGACTCATAATTCTCTTCCACCTACAATATAATAATGGATGGAAAGTCAATTTAGACTTCCACCTTCAGGATGGACTGTTGTTCTATCTAGGACATCTTTGTGTTTCCTTCAAGCAATCATTCCAATATGATTTGGGAGACACATTACAACTATGTCTTAAGACATTTTGGTGTGGAGAAGACAATGGAAGTAATGCAAAAGTGTTTTATTGGACAAAACTCCAATAGGTTGTTGGAAAATATATTAGATACAACATTGTCTGTGTCATTTCCAAGCCAACCATTAAGAATAAAGGCATGTACACTCCTCTTCCTACTCCTATCCAACCTTGGGAATCCATCTCCGAGGACTATATGTTTGGCCTTCCTTCTACCAAGCATGGTAATCACTGTATTTGTGGTTGTTGATAGATTTTATAAGATGACCATATTGGATATATGCAAGAAGAGTATCATAGTAGAATTCATTGTTAATCTCTTCTGCGAATGATTGTGGATACATTTTGGGATCCCACAAACTATTATATCATATTTTAATATCCAGTTCCTAAGCACATTTTGGTCAAGCCTCTGGTCATTGTTGGAAACCAAGTTCACCAAGTTGACTGCATTCCACCCCAGACTGATGGCTAGACAAAGGTCGTAAATAGAATGATAATGCACATACTATGCATGTACAAATCTAAGAATCCACAAACATGGGATGAGAGTCTCCCCTATGTGCAACACAAGTACAACCGAGATCTCCATAACTCAACAAGAGACAACCCCTTTCAGGTGGGCCTGTGATTTCAACCATTTTGTCTCATTGATGTTGCAATCCCTCTTGCAACTACATGAATATAATTTGCACATGTTTAATTCAAAGCTGATAAGGCCATCAATTTTAGTGAACCCATTCAACACATCCAGCAACAAGTTCATGATATCCTACAGAAATCCAATATTAAGTACAAACAATGTCATGATCAATTTTGGGTGCCACATAAGTTTCAAGTCGGTGACAAAGTTTCGTTGCATTTTCAGAAGGAATGCCTTATCGAAGCCCATCGAAAGCTTTGAAAAATATGATGCAGGACTTACACCATCACCAAGGTCATGGGTGACAATTATTTCAAGCTAAGTATCCCTCCATTCCTTGGCCGACATCCACTATTCAATGTGGACTACCTTCAGCCATACTTTCCACCATTGTTTGACACATCAAACATTTTTGAGCAATGGACGCCAACAAAACTCAACCCAGATTACCTTGAAGAGGCCACAACTAATCGGATCATGGATACAAAAATTAAGAAAATTCACTAATAGAGGATCCAACCATATTGGGTTGTCAAAGCCAACCAAATCTTGCACCAAGGCAAGTCGCTCACCAGGGACCAAGTTCAACATAAGTTTCCCCACATCATGGATACACTCAACACAATCAGGACCATTGCTTCCTAAGGGGGGAGGATTGATCTAAGTGGATTGGTGGCCACCCACCTATTTCACTTGGACCCCTAACACTGTTTCCAATCAATTTTCTAATTTTCAAAACAATTTTCTATTTCGACAGTTTTCTATTTTTGACATTTTTTGGGTCGTGAACTTCTAGATTTGTTTTGAGGCCCTAAATTTTTTTTGGGGGAATCAGGAAAAAAATGATTGAAGATACATGTTTTCGGCAAAAATTTGTTGTCCTTGGATATACCTTTCTAACAAGCTATCATGTGCGCCAAACGAATATTGTATTCCAAAGTTACAACCCCGGGAAGTTAGCATTCCAGCTAACCCCATCGAGGCCCATACCTTTTGGAACTTCATATCATAGGGTTAGGTTTTTTGATGTTTATGGTTTCTCATAAATTATTCATGATAAAAAGGCCTCTAAGTTTCATTGTAACACAATTCAGAAGACATGTAGCCATCACATATCTTCTCAGAGATAATCTACCATTGTCCGAGCTAGTTTGTCTTCACGTTCCATGTAAACAACTTTCAATATTTTCTATTTATTAATTGAAGTAAAGTCTATGAATTTTTGTTCTATATCCATTTGGGATACCCATATCTTCCATTATGTTCCATATTTTTTCTCTAGGAATTGTGTCAAAGCTTTCTTAAATTTCACAAAACAACAATGGATTGTTCACGTTGTTTGTCCCAAATTTGAGTCTATCAAATTTCTACAAGAGTTTTCCACAATTTATCATCAACAAATGACCCTCTACATTCTTTAAATAGAGATTTTGGACTAGTTAGATGTCAAGCTATGGATCAATAGATGTTAGTATTGACGAGAACATTAGTTGTTGAAGCAATCTATGTCTAGAATTATCATGACTGTAAGATTACATAACTACAAATGCATACTAAAAAATATTTTTTTTACCTAAATGCATATTAAATCAAGTTTATAAATCCTAAATATCCAAATATTCTAACATCCCCCCTTAAGAACAATTAGGATAGGATTGAAGGGTTTACAAAGATAACATATATTGAAGTTTTGAACACTTTTCTTTTGTAAGAGACTTTGTGAAAATGTCAACAACTTGATCATCCACAAAAGAGCATTTTAAGGCACGATCATTAATGAGTTTTCTGATGAAGAGCATTTGTAGATCAATGTGTTTTCTACATTGATTTTGAATTGGAAATTTGGAAAACTTGATGGAACTATGATTGTCACACCATAGGTGGATTAAATGTTGATTTTAGAATCCAAATTTTGAAAGGATTTGTTGAAGCCACAAGGATTCTTGACTTGCATTAACTACTACTGGTTTTGCTTATGTTGAAGAAAGAACAATAACTAGTTGTTTTTTACAAACCCAAGTGAAAGATCTAGAACCAAGGCTACAGACATAACCTGTAATAGAATTCTGATCATTAGTGTTTTCATCCCAATAGGAATCAATGAACCAACCAAAAAGGGAGCCCAAGCCTTGAATCGCAATGTATCCCACGTTGAACTATACCTCAAATATATCAAAGAATCCATTTTTTTTCTAATGGCTTCCATGGGGTGTTTGCATATACCATGCAACATGGCTATCAAAAAAAGAAACATTAGGATGTATTTGAGTCAAATATAAGAGGCTACCAATTAATTGATGATACAAAGTGGTATCAACTTTAGGTGTCGTATAGGTGACAAGAAGTTTGTCTCTATACTCAAAGGGAGAAGGGGTTTCTTCAAAATTATCCATGTGAAAGTGACAAATAAAGTCACATTAATATTTTGATTGGGAGATAGAAATTCCTTCCTTGGTTTTCAATGCTTTGAGGCCAATTAAATAATTCAAATAGCCTAAGTTTGTCATTTCAAATTTCTTCATAAGGTTGGATTTCACATGGGTTTAAAGTTTAGGGTCACTAAAAATGAGAATAAGGTCATTACATCAAGAAAAATTATTATGGGATGACTTCCTAGTTTCTTGATGTAGAGATTAGAGTTCAATAGCATCTAGAAAAGATGGTGTAAAAAACAAAACTATTCATTTTATCATACCAAGTTGACCATAAAGTGATTTCTTAAGGTGGCAAACAAGGTTGGTGTCATTTTGAACATTGCAATGAGATTTTTCTATGTAGTGTTTTTCTTGTAAATATCCATGCAAAAAGGTGGATTTAACATCCATATAAGGGAACTCCCATCTATGTGAAGTAAAAAAGTCTTGAACAAAGTAGATGGAAGTCATTTTTGCTACATAGGAAAATGTTCCATCATAGTCAATTCCTTCAAATTTAGAGAATATTTTGGCCAATAGCTAGGCCTTATTCTCTTTCAACACTTTAATTCGATGCATACTTGGTTCTATAAACCTATTTACATTTGACAAGTTTTCTTCCTTTTGGAAGAGGTACTAACTCCCAAGTAAGAAATGTATTCTTTGTTTATTGTTATGTTCCAATCTAGATGGCTAGAAGCTTTTGCAAATGTTTCTTGATCGCCAGTATCTAAAACTTGAGCCAAAAGAGAGAAGGACAGTTGACATTGTGAATGTGTACGACACTGATCTAAAGGATCATTATCAAGATCATCGGTTTCTTCTTGTTAAATTTCCAAGAAACTCTACAACTACTTAAATAAATAACTGAAAACTGAAACCTATTTTACTTTCACCAAGATATAGAGTTTCTTAACAATTCATAATGATCCAAATAAAAATACCAAATATAAAAAATACATCACACAAATTGACACACTTTTTTACTTAGGAAACCCAATAGGAAAAACCTAATTCCTTAGTTGTGATATAAAGTTTCTTAATAATTCATAATGATCAAATTAAAATACCAGAGATAAAAAATACATCACACAAATTGACACACTTGTTTATTTATGAAACCCAATAGGAAAAACATGCTTCCTTAGTTGTGGTATTTTATTGATTGTGCTTTAACAAGTGGATCTATTACAACACAATTTGTCTATCAGAGAAAACATTTTTCTTCTTCTTAGTAATATCGACAAATACAATTGATCTCATCGCCTTGCTCACTACTTGATCTCAACCCTCTAGCTCGAGATTTTTCCCCTATTGAATACTTGAATTTCCCTTTCAATTCCTTATCCCAACTCCTATTCTCTTATGCACTTGGAAACCCTATTTCCTTATGAAAATCCCCTATTCCTAGCATAATTATGGCTCCTAATTTTTAGCGTAATTCCTCCTATTTCCTCGCGCACTTGTGCCTCCTATTTCGTAGGACACAAGCTTCTCAAAACTACATGCATTCCCCTAATTCCTTGGGTGCTTGTGATCTCCTATTACTTAGGACACAAGTTCTCTGCGCTCTTCATAATCAAGTATGATATCAAAAACTCGTGAATTTTCTTGTCTCACAAATCTTGTGTATGAAACTTATAATATCTTGTTCCTTCGTCCTCTTTATAGACCCAATTTGAGCAAGTAAAGGGCCTAGCTCAATTTAGAAACTCAAGTTTTGATTGACGAGTTAACTGAGAGTGCAACTAATTCTCTCTCCAATCAACACTCGGAGTATTAACTCGTTCTCCCATAAATCAACACTAAAGATTAACTCACTCTAATTGAACTTGTAACTACCACCTCGTTTTGTTGTCAAACTGATGAAGGCTTTGTTTGTGCAAAGAGTCACTCCTTGAATGCAAAGGAGTAAGCCTTACACATCATAGTTCATTTCAAAGTAAAATATTTTGAATGGTGGGATGGATTTTTAAAGAGTTTGAAATTATTTCTACTCTTTTAGACCTTCATTCATTTGGTAAGTTGTGGCAAGTATAAATTGTATGGGTAATTTTGTAGTATAGGGGAGCAGATTGTGACAGATGAAAGGTGACAAATAGTTGGTACTCAGTCTAAGACATAAACATATCCTAAATTAGTGACACAACTATAAGAGTGGTCTTTTACATAAAATTTGTTTTATGTAAAAGAAACAACATTTAGAAATCATAAAATATGCATAAAGAATCTCATAAATCCTTCATGAAACCTTCACTAGCATGCTCTACACAACATATAGATGATTTGCAGAAGACTGAACAGTAGATAATTAACTATTAGAGCCTCTAACAGTGCTCTTACTCTTACTTGCTAGTTGTTGCAACTCATAAATTAGATGAATGAAATAACAAGAGAAACAAACCAAACATTAGATAGTCCTTGAAACACAAAGTCCTACAGCATGAAGTACAAAAGAAGTTTTATTTATAATGAAAAATTCTTCAAGTCGACCAAAATCCTACCCTAAAATGACATTTACAAATGATATTTATAAAGAGAAGCACCAACTCCATCTCTCCTAAAAACAAGGATCCACTCTTCCTCTCATTACATAGGATTTATATCATATTAAATATATATCCTATCGAACTATAACCAACAAGACATATGTAGATAGGAAGAAATAAGACAATTCGAACTCTGCTGCTGAGTGTGCTAGAAACCTGCCTAATTTTTTGTTGATTTGTCTCTCCATGATCTTGGTTCTTTAAAACCCATGTGTCTTCATTAAATGTGACATTTAACAACCTCAAAACTACTTATCAACCATCACTTGACATGTCCATAGCATTAGGATTCCTTTATTCCTTAGACTAGCTTGAAAATTCTGTTGATATTTGACAAAAATCATTTAAAACGGATGCTACCAGAACTTCTGGTAAAAACCTGTAACTGTGCAAAAACTGTAATGCTATCGGAATTTCCGGTAACGCTCTGTTTCATTTTCAAAAATGCACAACAAGATACTTGAAAAATTTTGTGTAGACTAAAACATTCTAAAAATTGAGATGTTCCAAAATATAAGTAGTAGGAAACAAGATATTTCATTGGGACATTCCCTTACCTCTCCTCTATATGAGGTACAACTTCTGCAAGCTTGTATAAATCTGTTTTTCTGTCAACTATTGATTTCGACCTTGTAGTCCTGGTGGATGTCTCTTTTGCAATGGCCTTTTTCTCTTCTAAGCTCTTCTGGATTTTTCTTCTTTTGGAGGATACTATTTGCTGGTCTGAAGAGACTTTACCCTTATCTTTCTTCTTGGACCCACTAGATTTTGTATTTGAAGGAGTTCCAGTCTGTAACTCTTTAGATTTCCTCTCCATATTTATGACTTCTGTCATCAACCTTGGGTTATGCAGGGCTTTGAATTTCAGCCTAAATTTGTTGTTGACTCTTGTGTGTCTTTTCCTGCTACCAACAACTTGTCTTGCATCCTTTTGTCTTTTCTTGCTGCTAATATCATACACTGCATCCTTTAGGAGCTCCTCGTCTGATTTGGTGGGATGATAATCCTTCTAAACCTTTTGATGAATGTTTGCTATCGAAACTTCTGGAAGCACTTGTTCTTTTGATTTTTCTACAGCTGCAGAATTTCCTTTTCCTACTCTGGCATATACCTTGGGAAAAGGAGAAATAGGAGGCACAATCTTCTCCTTTTTCCAACTTCTCTTCAACTTTGGTTGGGGGAGCCTTTTCCTTTTTGTCCCTATCCTTCTTGTATATATTCACCTTCTTTGATTTTATTTTAGTCCTTTTACCCACTGATGAAGTAGTTGGTTTCTGACCTTTTCCCTTCTGCTTGGCAGGTTGAGAATGTTTTTGTGAGGCTAGATATTGATGAGAAGCAATGTTTTGTGTGGCTGCAGGTTGTCCTACCCTGTAAAATAGGAAATGCTCCCAAGTCTAGTTTCTTCTTCTGAGTTCTTCAACAACCAGCACCTTGATAAGAGCTTGATGGTAGATGCTATAATCTGACGCTCCTGCATGGGTTTGTATTCTAGCTGAAATCTTATTCAATATTTGCATTAAGAAGAAATGCAGATTTAGAGTCTTCATACCTGCAATGTGAAACAAGAACTTCATGTGATACAAAAATACAATAGTATACCTCCTTTCACAAATAAGGTAGATCTTAATGAGCTTGACAATTTCAACCCATTTATCCATGAGATAACTGCTAGGAATCCCTTTAGCCCATTTAAGGTCTCTGTATTCATCCTTGCTGAAGCTGTTGAGGTCTCCTCCAGTAATAACTTGGATTTTGAACCATTTCTCTCCTTCCTGTGGAAGGTGGAAAGCTTTAGTAATGGACTCTGCTGATACCTATAGTTTGAGGCCATAAACATTTTCATGTTGTCCATCGAATGAGAGAGAAAATTCCTTGGCTACTCCTAGATGAGAGTTGCCTAACCTTGATAAAAATGGATACCACCTAGTGTGTACAAAAAACCTCCTCACATTCAGATTGACATCTATTAAATTAGCTCCTTGAGGTTCAATACACTTAAGTTTTCCTCCCTTTTTAGTCATCTAAGCAATAAATGAAAGTTGTTTGCTAGATCAGAAATGTGTCAAGATTAGAAAAACTTACTTAATAGGTGTCATTGAATCCTCAATGCAAAATTTATGAAAACTTAGTGTCCTTCTTCAAGCTGCTCACTGGAATTGCTCATTCACCAACAATTGAAATTGAAAACTGATCCCTTTTCTTTCAGTAACTTTAAGTGATATGTTGGTTCATTTTTCCATGCATAAGATCTTTTCATAATGGGAAGTATCCTGGACCGTATAACACACTTCGTGATATCTTTTGGTTGCCTGCTTTGTTTCAGATTCTCCGCAACAGGTGGCTGGAGCTTAACGGTATTGGAGCTGGCCTAAAATTTCATCGTATTCTTATGGCAGGGCTAAAATTCCGACATCGCTCATGCGTGATTAACCAAACAATCACCACATTAAATCATAGATCCACGATTTATCTTGATAATAAATACACACCTTGAAATGTGGACATAACGACTCGGATTGACAAACAAGACAAATAACGGTTGGTTCTTCAAAACCATGGATTGACACCTAACTATTCCATGTATGACCACAACTTAACTCAACATCACTCAAACATATAACAGTTCCTATCATGTGACATGGTTCATGATTAAAATATTTAAACCTTAGTTGATAATGGGAACATGTGGCTAACTCAAAAGTGGATACGCTTTTTTATTTTTTTAAAATAGGAGAGGTTACCGGAACTTCCAGTAGCATCTGGTAAAGGAAAAAATAAATAAAACAAAATTAAAACAAACACTTTGACGAGGTAAAACAGACGCTACCGGAACTTCCAGCAACGCTCTAATTTTTTATTAAAATTTACAAATTTTTATCCACTTAACTGAAGCTCCAATTCTATGCATGTCATCTTTATGATTATTTAGATAAACTTGAAATAAAATCATTCCCATTGAAATCTAACTTATAAGCTCAGACGACGCATGTCCTCATACTAAGCTATAGAATGCACACAGTAATGAGATTGAGAAGAAATTAAGTCATGATAAAGTGAAGCTTTCAGTTATGAGTGTGAGCAATATATTCTGTTTCCACCAATTTCACAACTGAAAAAGAAAACTGATCGTTCATGATTTCGGTGGAAAATAGATGCATATACTACAATTTATTTGGCTATTAAAGGCATGCCCAACACAAGCAGGCTAAATAAAAAGAAAGAATGAGCTGATAATTAGAATTTCAAATGTACACGTTGAGGCCATTTCTCACCAGTTGTAATTGAGAGAACAAGAAACAAAAAAAAATTTCAGGTCTGCAGTCATTACTACCGGTGAAAAGCTGACAAAAGTTAACTCGATGGTGAAACTGAGTGGATTTTGTGTAGAGTTTGATGCCCAAATAAGCATTCCTTCCGGAATGGTAATTCTAATGGGACAAAGATCCTATCATATCGTGATTGTATTTTACTCTGTTGTATCACCACGTAGAATATGAACAACAATGCTTCAACAAAGTTGCGAAATTTGTTTACAACAAAGTTGCGAAATGTGTTTACAGTAACAGACAAGTTGTTTCGGAGAAGTTATGGGAGACAGAAAGATCCGTTGGAGAAAAAATCCAAAAGATTTTCATATGGTGTATGGATTGTCAAATTTTAAAAAAAGAGGGAAAGAGAGCCACATCCCTGGCTCTTTAAAGACATACACCGCCTAATAGAAGAGAGCGGTGAAGATTTAAGGTCAAGTTTGGAAGCCCAAGGTCATTAAATTAAAAGTTCTAAAGTTTAGTTTTTTTAAATTGGTTTTAAAGATGTAAAAAACAAATTTATGAAAAAATAAAGGTGATTTTTAAAAATTAAAGTTAAAGTTTTATGAAAATGTGTTACATAAAAATTTAAAAGGAGAATTTATATAAAATTATGTTAAGATTTTATTATTATAATTTTTAAGTCATAAAAATTAATAAGAATTAGTGTAATGGTGAATTAGTGAAATGGTATTGGGTATTTCATAATAATAGTGTAAAGTAATTAGTGACATGTAGTGTAATGGGTATTTATGGTTTAAAACAAAGGTTTCCTATAAAGATAATTCTTAATTTTAAGACCGGGTGAATTAAATTATACTTTTCAAGTTAATGAATATTACAAATGGGGTTAAAGTGAATATGAGAGAGAAAATTAATGGCTTTAAAATGTTGATAAAAAAATCAGGAAAAAAACTGAGTTTTAAAAAAAATTAGAAGGTTTATGAAAATGCGTTTCATAAATGGTTGAAAGGAAGATTTCAAAAAAAATTAAGCTCTAGTTTTTATTATTACTTTTTAAGTCATAAAAATTAATAAGAATAAGTTGAATGGTATGGGTATGTAATAACAAGTGTATAAAGGTGTAACCACTGCCTTAATTGTTAGGCTGTTGTTAAAAATGTTAAACATTATTTATTTTGAACAAACATAATATTTTGAATAGAAATTGATTTTGCTGCTTAATAAAACAAAATTACTTGTGAATTGGTTTCATAAGTAAAGACTGGTGGTAAAAAAAAGATAAATTCAAGATCTAAAGTTAGTTGAATAGAAAAGTAGTTCCATAGAGATCCAAAGACACTCTGGAATAAATGGGGGATTTCAGGGAGTTTTGGAGGTTCTGTTGGGGAACTAAAGAA
This sequence comes from Pinus albicaulis, assembly GCA_034641835.2. Lineage (NCBI taxonomy): Eukaryota > Viridiplantae > Streptophyta > Pinopsida > Pinales > Pinaceae > Pinus > Pinus albicaulis. The sequence goes on from CM076579.1 coordinate 1,527,990,021, forward strand.
TGAAGGTTACCCTGAGGAGTGATCCAGAAGGGAAGAAGTCGCAGAGGAGAAATTGTTCCACTGGAATTGGAGAATTGGACCGGATTGTCCCGAATTTCTCTTCCAGATTTTTTGAGTTCAGCGAAGACTTAGACTTGGAACACGGGGGGATTTAGAGGACGTAATCGTCTCACTCACGGAAGGGAGGCAATCACTTACCAGTCGGATTTGTGCACAGATGAGTGGAATGTTGTTTAATCTTTTCTGTTAGTAGAATACACTGTCTTCCTGTTAAATTTGTAATATTAGTAGAATACATTGTCTTTCTATTAAATGTGTGATGGAAGCAAGCTAGGGAAAACAACACATGTTTGAATGGTTGTTTTCATGTCAAATAACTTACTCTAGAAAAAATGTAGAACGCAAATAGAAAGCTTGTTGAAGAAGTTGTTAAGAAAAGGTTTAATATGCATTTGAACCTTTTATTTTACTCGTGCTAGTAATAGTGTATGAGTAGTTATTGAATGGGTTATAGCCGGTTGATTTAAGGAAGGACCGTTAACTCAGATTTTCTGAGACCAGAATTCCTAGGTTGGTTGTTCTTCAACCTATGATATCACACGGACAATTGGTGGTTCGAACACATTATAGGATTCAAGAAAAAGAAAACCAGTACATCCTGGATTTTAAGAAAGAAAGCTGTCTTGCGGGATAAATTATGGAAGTGAACAAAGAAAAACCTATGAAAATACAGTTAGGTGGTAAGCAATCAAATAATGTGACTTAAGTTTCCCAGATGAGGAACAAGATAATCCTTCTGGATAGAAACAAGAAAACAAGAAAACAACAAATACAAGTTTAACCCTTAATAAGCAAAATCATGGAAGAAAATTGTAGTTTACATGCGCTAACAGTGCCGAACATAGGTATATATATAGTTAAGAATCATAACGTAAGCATTTAACACAGGTACACTACACAAAGAAGAAATTTAACGAGAACACGAGAGGCATTATTATCTGTTGAATGCAGAACAAAAAAAGGAATGGAAGCTCACAGAGAAGAACTTCCGAAAAATAACTCAAGCATTTTTGCATCGAACATATATTTACATTTAAGTTGACAGTAACCAGTAAGGAACAAAATACCATATGTATATTCAGTAAAAACCACTAAAGAATGATAAGTGCGCGGGTGCAAAATCCCGGCCTTACTGTCAACAGTAATTATATACAAATTCTTAAATGGGTAATTTACATAAGCATTCAACTTCTGAGAGTGCGGGATTTCACATTTATACATTAACCGGCCTGAGGCCGTAAAAATCCAAATAAAAAAACCCTCAAGCTACCACATAGTAGTAAATGTCAACAAATCTGAGGAAATAAGGGCCATGGGCCAAAATCTTATGCAAGAAATGTATCATAGCCGCTAAACTTAAGAAAACCCAGATGTGTAACAGGCCAAGGGTTGAACCCCGCATTGTCGAGGGTACCCGTAGCGTAAAATGTAATGGGTCAGAGCCTTTGGAACCCTGGAACCATGGCAACCACCTTAAAACCAGAGCTCTGTAGAAATGTGGTAGCAAAAGTAAAACCGTACCTGATAAAGCAAGAACAGAGAAGTGTTTAATCGAATGGAAACAGAATTAAACCAAACCCTGAACTCTTATAAATATATATCAGCTATTCATGGCGTCAGCGTAGAAAAATTACCTGTGAGTTTCATAAGGGACAAGGAGAGAGCCAACCGAGGAAATGGCCACCTTCATCTAGCAAGCACAAACAGTTTGCAACTAAAGCATAAATGAATACTTAAATAATCAGAGAATGGCGACATGCAGTTGTATGAATAAGCAATTGAAAAACTATAAAATTTCTAACCCTAAGGAAGAAAAAAAGAGAACTTGTAACACAGGGCAATCAATGAAACGGAAATGGTTGTAGGTTTTACCAGTCGCCTGGGAGGAGAGTCTCCTCTGAGGCACCATGCCGCCGCACAGTTACTACCATGGAACTAGAAAACTAGAGAAGGAACCCTGTAACCTACAGAGCCGCATTCCAGAGCCTTCGGTTGGAAACAATGTGAATGAGAAACCGTTATGGAGCAAAGGTCATTAGCCAACCTTAATGAACGAGCACCGTCAGATGTATCTCATGATCAACGGTGGTAAGATCACTGGGTGTCGAACTATGTGAGCCAAGGTGTGTGCCAGCGAAGAAAAGGACGGACTATATAGACCTGGCAAAACCATAGTACACTGGATTCAATAGCGCAATGAATAACTTTACATCATCGAGATAGCACAAAGGACGTGGAAATGATGTTGTCAATTAATAAAAATGTTAAATTATTGTTGCCGTGACAATTCGGGCTTGTGTCCATATCAACCTTGTGTACTTAGTTCCGAACCCCAAAGATTGATTCATGCATCATAGTTCCATAGCCAGACCATAGTGATAGGGCTTATTATCACCGCATGATATGTTGGCATAGAATCTATACAATACGAACGAGTTCCAAAAAAATTATTATGAGCGTAATCTGCCTTTTTAACAAATGTAATGATGGGTGAACTATGGTATAATTGGTTAAATGTTAATTATGAGGGTAGGCAGTAAGTAAAAGTAATTTTTTTTTTATGTGGTCAATACTGTAAGAAAGATGTATATTACAAGTGGTATCAGAGCAGAGTTACAACGCTGGGACCCTATTGGGTCAACTAACGTTAAATTGTGTGTTACTAATGCACTCAGATGGAAAGAATAACAAGACACACGAGAAGGAAACCTTTACAGCAGCCACCTCGAAATGCTGGGGAGACCCAACCCCAATAGGAGGGGAACCCCAAAATGTGGGTTCAGTTGGGAATGGAACAACATCAACAGACTAGCAGGCTGATTGAAGAACAGCAGCACCAAACCCGCATCTTGTTAACCACAGTGCAACAGCTGCAGGAAGAAATGGAGAGAGTACGAAATGATAATGAAAGAATGATGTAGGAGCAGAAAATAATTCTAAAAAACCTCTCGGATAAGCAAAACCAAAGAATTGAGAAGCCTAGTACTGATAGAGAATTTCAGGAAGGAAATGAACAGCAAACGGGAGATCATGATGCAGGCCGAAAAGAAAGGAGTATGTCTCAGCGAAGTAATCAAAATAAAATTTTTAATGAGGCTAAATCTGATAACGAAACCAAGAAAAAGGCAAATAAAAGGCAGAAGATAGAGCTGCAGGGTGAATTTAGGAAGATAAAGCCACCCACATTTGATGGAGTGGAAGAAGAGGTAGTTGAGGCGTGGCTGATTAATATGAACAAGTATTTTCAAGTATATGATTATGACAGTAGTCTTAAGGCCCAGTTAGCTATTTACCAGTTAAGAGAGAAAACCACTTTGTGGTGGGAAGAAGTGAAGAACATGCGCGGAATAGAAGATGTAACGTGGGATAAGTTTCAACAGTATTTTAAACATAAGTACCTGGAAGAAAACTTTTATGATGAAAAAGCTCGGGAATTCCATGATTTGAAACTCGGACAATTGACCATGGACGAGTTCATCAGTAAGTTCACTTCATTACTGCGTTACGTACCTTACTTAAGAGATGAGAAAGCTAAAGTACAAAGGTTTCTGAGCAGCTTACCCATCCATATGAAGGAACGTATAGAATTTTTAAATCCCAAAAAAATGGATGAGGCCATTAGAAAGGCTAGAATGTGTTATCAGCAAGCGAAAGCCAAGATAGATCAAGGAGAAGGGTGGAAGTCAAGGAAATAAAACAAGAGTAGTGCTGGTTTTAAAAGAAGCAAAACCAGTAATTTTAAAATCACAACAAAGAACTCAGTTAGTAGGTAGTTCGGTAAGAACCATCAAAGGGTAAGGTGGACGATGGAAGATAAAACCGTTGAAGCTTCTAGTAAACCAGAGCAACCTCAAAACCAAAAGCCACCTTTACAGTGCTGGGGTTGTGGAGAAGCACACTATTGTCGGGACTGCCCACAGCGGGGTAGAAACGAAGCAGTAACCAACCTGCAGGAAGCCTCTACCATGGGAGATGTTGCTCGAAACATACCTAGAATTAATGCAGCATTGGAAGATCGACAAGTTGATTTCCAACCTACCATGATAGAGCTAGAAGGTAAATTGTTATCCCAAATTGTTTATGTTTTGGTAGATCCAGGACCAAGTTTAAGCTACATAAGTCCTAAACTAGTAGAGATCTATAAATTGCAAAGTAAAAAATTTTGGAAATCATGGTTAGTCCAGTTGGCTACTGGAGCCAAGAGAAAAATTAGCGCCAAAATACCAAATTGTGCATTGCAAATCGAAGGACATCAACTAACAATGGACTTGAATATTTTTCCCTTGGGATCTTATGATGTGCTGCTTGGTATGGATTGGTTGGAAAAGCATTGGACTCTCGTAGATTGCAAAGAGAAGATTATCTACTACAGAGATCAAAATGGCACCCACCAAGAGATTCAGGGAATAAAGAAACTTGTACAGCTGCGCCCAATTACAGCTTCCCAAATAGGTAAATGCATAGGGAAGGGATGTCAAATGTACGTTATACAAGTAGGTTTTTCTTATTCTAAAGAAAAAGCTCCTATGCTGGAAAATATACCTGTAGTACAGGAATTCAAGGATATATTTCCAGAAGAGATACCAGGATTGCCACCTAGAAGAGATATAGACTTCACAATTGAATTGCTACCAGGAGCATCACCGATTTCACGAGCACCCTATCGTATGAGTGTGCCAGAATTGACCGAGTTGAAAATGCAGCTTCAGGAATTATTAGACAAGGGATATATACGACCAAGTGTATCTCCCTGGGGAGCACCTGTACTGTTCGTTAAAAAAAAGGATGGAACCATGCGCATGTGCATGGATTACCGGCAATTAAAAAAACTGACCGTAAAGAACCGATATCCCTTACCACGAATTGACGATCTATTTGATCAGGTAAGAGGAGATATTGTATTCTCAAAAATTGATTTGAGATCAGGTTATCACCAAATCAGGATCAAAGATGAAGATATACATAAAACTGCCTTTCGCATAAGGTATGGTCACTATGAATTCGTGGTATTACCTTTCGGGCTGACTAACACACCAGCCACTTTTATGAGACTGATGCATAGTATATTCCACCCCTATTTGGATAATTTTGTGTTAATTTTCATTGATGACATCCTAGTTTATTCTAAGAATGCGGAAGAACACAAGGAAAATTTGCGAATGGTACTGGAAATGTTAAGGAAGCATCAGTTATATGCGAAATTCAGTAAATGTGATTTCTTCAAGGAAGAAATACAATATCTTGGACATGTGATATCTAAAAAAGGTATAGCAGTAGACCTGAATAAAATCAGAACTATTATGGAATGGAAGGTGCCACAAAATGTGGCAGATATACGATCATTTTTGGGGCTCGCTGGCTATTACTGACGATTTATTAAAGGATTTTCAAAAATTACTTTCCCTATTACCTCTCTGCAAAGGAAAGGAAAAATTTTTAAATGGTCAAAATAATGTCAGGATAGTTTTGAAAAACTGAAGCAATTATTAACATCAGCACCAGTGTTAAGTGTGGTTGATCAGAATAAGGAATTCGAGGTTTGCACGGTTGCATGCAAGGAGGGTGTTGGGGAAATTTTATCACAGGAAGGAAAAGTAATTGCATACGAATCTCGTAAGTTAAAATATCACAAGCTACGATATTCAGCCTATGATTTAGAGCTGACTGCAGTTGTGCACGCCCTCCAGGTATGGAGACATTACTTACTTGGGAAAAGATTTGTGTTGAAGACAGACCATAGCAGTCTAACCAGCTATTTCAAACAAGCTGATTTAAACTCCCAACAAGCAAGGTGGAATGCCTTCTTGAGCGAGTTTGACATTGACATGCAGCATGTAAAAGGAAAGGAGAACAGGGTTGCGGATGCATTGAGCAGAAAACTGCATAACATCTATGAATTAAATGTTAACCAAGTTGAATGCAGATTTCTAGATCAAATCATAAAAGAAGCAGGAAAAGATCCTCAATATGAATTTTTGTGGCAGCAAGCATAGAAAACTAAAGAACAAGGAAAGTTGGGAGAACATGAAATCAATCAAGATGGATTGCTGACTTTCAAGAAAAGAGTAGTCGTCCCAAATAGAATGGAGTTGAAGACTCTAATATTGGATGAATATCATAGAAGAAATTATGCGGGGAATCCTGGATACCAAAAGATGTTGACACCAATAAGAAAGGATTACTGTTGGCCGGGTATGAGGAAGGACATAGCAAACTATGTAAACAAGTGTTTAGAGTGCCAGCAGGTGAAAGTAGAACGTCGGCATCCGGCTGGATTAATGCAGCCTATACCAATTCCAGAATGGAAATGGGAGGTTATTTCGTTAGATTTCATCACTGGACTACCAAAATCAAAATGAGGTAATGACTCAATAATGGTAGTTGTGGACCAATTGAGTAAATTGGCACATTTCATACCTATCCAATCCACCTACAAGACAGTACAGATAGAAGATTTATTTATGCGGGAGATCTTCAGACTGCATGGCATTCCTAAGAAAATTATTTCAAATAGGGATGTAAAATTCACATCAGTTTTTTTGGAAAGCATTGTTTATGGGTTTAGGAACTCAAGTTAATTCCAGTACTGCATATCATCCACAAACGGACGGAAAAACGGAACGAGTAAATCAAGTGCTAGAGGACATGCTAATAATGTATGTCATTCAACAACTGACTAAGTGGGAGGAATATCTACACTTAGTGGAACTTGCATATAATAACGGTTATCAAGAATCGTTAAAAATGAGTCCATTTGAAGCCCTATACGGGCGGCAGTGCAGAACTCCCATTAATTGGAGTAGTCCCGAGACAAAACTCATGCTAGGACCAGACATGCTAGTGGAGATGGAGTTAGAAGTGAAGAAAATTAGGAAAAATTTAAAAGCAGCTCAAGACAGGCAAAAAGTATATGCAGATAAAAGGAGATCAGATCGTGAATATGAAGTTGGAGATCACGTGTATGTGAGAATTAAACCAAAGAAGAGTACATTAATATGGGCATCTTATGCAAAGCTAGCTCCTAGGTTTTGTGGTCCTTTCCAAATATTGGAAAGAGTGGGACCGGTGGCATATCGGTTGGCTCTTCCCAGCCATATCCGAGTACATAATGTTTTCCATGTATCGTTATTAAAGCGATATATTCATGATCCGAGACATATAATTCATTGGCAGAACATTCAGGTAGCAAGTAAGCACAATAGTTAAGATATTATATGTTAAAGACTTATGTAAACTAATACAAAGTCTATTGTGTGCAGGTAGAACTGGACAGAGAATTTCTGGTCAAGCCTCACGGTATAATCGACCGGAGGGAAATCATGCTCCGGAAACGAGCCATCGCCCAAGTTAAAGTGTAATGGAAGCACTTTGGCCCGGAAGAGGCCACCTGGGAGGAGGAAATTTTTGTGCGGGAAGCATGCCCTAAGCTTTTTCCTAATATGCAATAAGAACACCGAGGACAGTGTTCTCTTTTAGAGGGGGAAAGCTGTAACCACTTCCTTAATTATTGACTAATTGTTAGGCTATTGTTAAAAATGTTAAACATTATCTATTTTGAACAAACAGAATATTTTGAATAGAAATTGATTTTGGTGCTTAATAAAACAAAATTACTTGTGAATTGGTTTCATAAGTAAAGACTGGTGGTAAAAAAAAGATAAATTCAAGATCTGAAGATAGTTGAACAGAAAAGTAGTTCCATAGAGATCCAAAGACAATTTGGAATAAATGGGGGACTACAGGGAGTTTTGGAGGTTCTGTTGGGGAACTAAGGAACGAAGGTTACCCTGAGGAGTGATCCCTGAAGGGAAGAACTCGCAGAGGAGAAACTGTTCCACTGGAATTGGAGAATTGGACCGGACTGTCCCGAATTTCTCTTCCAGATTTTCTGAGTTCAGTGAAGACTTAGACTTGGAGCACGAGGGGAGTTAGAGGACGTAATCGCCTCACTCACGAAAGGGAGGCAATCACTTACCAGTTGGATTTGTGCACAGATGAGTGGAATGCTGTTTAATATTTTCTTTTAGTAGAATACACTATCTTCCTGTTAAATTTGTAATATTAGTAGAATACACTGTCTTTCTATTAAATGTGTGATGGAAGCAAGCTAGGGAAAACAGCACATGTTTGAATGGTTGTTTCATGTCAAAGAACTTACTCTAGAAAAAATGTAGAACACAAACATAATTCTTGTTGAAGAATTTGTTAAGCAGAGGTTTAATATGCATTTGAACCTTTTATTTTACCCGTGCTAGTAATAGTGTATGAGTAGTTATTGAATGGGTTATAGCCGATTGATTTAAGGAAGGACCGTTAACTCAGATTTTCTGAGACCAGAATTCCTGGGTTGGTTGTCCTTCAACCTATGATATCACACGGACAATTGGTGGTCCGAACACATTATAGGATTCAAGAAAAAGAAAGCCAGTACATCCTGGATTTTAAGAAAGAAAGCTGTCTTGCGGGATAAATTATGGAAGTAAACAGAGAAAAACCTGTGAAAATACAGTTAGGTGGTAAGAAACCGAATAATGTGACTTAAGTTTCCAAGATGAGGAACAAGATAATCCTTCTGGATAGAAACAAGAAAACAATAAATACAAGTTTAACCCTCAGTAAGAAAAATCATGGAAGAAAACTATAATTTACATGCGCTAACAGTGCCGAACATAGGTATATATAGTTAAGAATCATAATGTAAGAATTTAACACAGGTAAACTACACAAAGAATAAATTTAACTGAAACACGAGAGGCATTATTATCTGTTGAATGCAGAAAAAAGAAGGAATGGGAGCTCAAAGAGAAGAACTCAAGCATTTTTGCATCGAACATATATTTACATTTAAGTTGACAAGAATCAATAAGGAACAAAATACCATATGTCTATTCAGTAAAAACCACTAAAGAATGATAAGTGCGTGGGTGCAAAATCCCGGCCTTACTATCAACAGTAATTATATACAAATTCTTAAATGGGTAATTTACATAAGCATTCAACTTCCGAGAGTGCGGGATTTCACATTTATACATTAACAAGCCTGGGGCCATAAAAATCCAAATAAGAAAACCCTCAAGCTACCACAGAGTAGTAAATGTCAATGGATCTGAGGAAATAAGGGCCATGGGCAAAAATCTTATGCAAGCAATGTATCATAGCCGCTAAACAAAAGAAAACCAAGACGTGTAATAGGCCAAGGGTTGAACCCTGCATTGTCGAGGGTACCTGTAGCGTAAAACGTAATGGGTCAGAGCCTTCGGAACCCTGGAGCCGTGGCAACCACCTTAAAACCAGAGCTCTGTAGAAATGTGGTAGCGAAAGTAAAACCGTACCTGATAAAGCAAGAATAGAGAAGCGTTTAATCGAACGGAAACATAATTAAACCAAACCCTAACCTCTTATAAATATATATCAGCTATTCATGGCATCAGCGTAGAAAAATTACCTGTGAGTTTCATAAGGGACAAGGAGAGAGCCAACCGAGGAAATGGCCACCTTCGTCCAGCAAGCACAAATAGCTTGCAACAAAAGCATAAATGAATACTCAGATAATCAGAGAATGGTGACATGCAGCTGTATGAATAAGCAATTGAAAAACTATAACATTTCTAACCCTAAGGAAGAAAAAAAGAGAACCTGTAACACAGGGAAATCAACGAAATGGAAAGGGTTGTAGGTTTTACCAATCTCCTGGGAGGAGAGTCTCCTCTGAGGTGCCATGCCACTGCACAGTTGCTACCATGGAACTAGAAAACTAGAGAAGGAACCCTGTAACCTATAGAGCCGCATTCTAGAGCCTTCGGTTGGAAACAATGCGAATGAGAAACCGTTACGGAGCAAAGGTCATTAGCCAACCCTAATGAATGAGCACCGTCAGATGTATCTCATGATCAACGGTGGTAAGATCGCCGGGTGTCGAACTGTGTGAGCCAAGGTGTGTGCCAGCGGAGAAAAGGACAGACTATATAGACCTGGCAGAACCATAGTACACTGGATTCAATAGCGCAATGAACAGCTTTACATCATCGAGATAGCGCAAAGGACGTGGAAATGATGTTGTCAATTAATAAAAATGTTAAATGATTGTTGTCGTGACAATTCGGGCTTGTTTCCATATCAACCTTGTGTACTTAGTTCCAAACCCCAAACATTGATTCATACATCATAGTTCCATAGCCAGACCATAGTGATATGGCTTATTATCACCGCATGATATGTTGGCATAGAATCTATACAATATGAACGAGTTCCAAAAAAATTATTATGAGCGTAATCTGCCTTTTTAACAAATGTAATGATGGGTGAACTATGGTATAATTGGTTAAATGTTAATTATGAGGGTAGGCAGTAAGTAAAAGTAATTTTTTTTTTATGTGGTCAATACTGTAAGAAATATGTATGTTACAAAAGGCATTGAAAGGAGGATTTCTAAAAAGTGAAGCTCTAGTTTTTATTATTATTTTCCAAGTCATAAAAAATTAATAAGAATTAGTGGAACGGTATGGGGTATGTAATAACAAGTGTATAAAGGCATGAGTCACAATACAATAAGGGGTATTTATGGTTTAAAGTAAAAGTTTTATATGAAATAATTTTAAGAGTTGGTAAATTAACTGTTATTCTAAGTATAGTTTGGTAAATTTAAAGTGTGTTATAAATTGAGTCAAATTTAAAGTCAAGGTAAATGTTAAACAAAGTTAAAAGATTGAGAGTAAAAGTTAAAGTGGAGGATGAAGTGTTAAAGTCAAAGTTAAAATTAAAAGCACATGATCGATGTTATTTAACATTTTTTTTCCATAATGTATATGATAATAGGGTGCATGATCAGTTGTACCCAACACCCTATGTTTATTATGCTTATTTTATGGAAAGTGAACATGAATCATTAGCATTTTTAATAATGGGAAAAAGGGAAAACATTCTACAAACTTCTAATCATGAAATTCAACTATTACAACAAGATCTTAATGATGCTTTGCAAAAAATAAATAGATTATAGAGGAAAATTAGTTCTATTATTAGTAAAGTTGCATAATTCAAGTGATAATGAATAGTATCATGAACTTGTTACTTTTTCTAAGCAACACATCAACACATTAGAGGAAGAGTTGAAATCACTAAATCAATTTGTAGATGATCTTTTCAAATCAAGATCGAAAGGGAAAATTGATAGAATCATTAAACCAAGAACTATTGGAAAAGGAAAATGTTTTGTTAGCACTTGAAAATGAACTAAAACGATCAAATTAAGAGAATGTGAAGTGTGATGTAGTTTTTGATACTAGTTACCTCATTTTAAAGATTTATAATTCTACTAATATTGTCATTTGGTTGATAATAATGTTGGTGTACATATGTCTCTCTCTTTCTCTTAGTCCCCAAATAATGATCTTGATAATATTTCTAAAGATGAACAAGATGCACTAGGTTATTTTGAGAAACAAATAAAAGGAATGGGTACTAAGATTTTAAATAAAATGGGCTACGATCAAATGGGTTTAGGTAAAAGAGGTCAAGGTGTTTAGAAGCCCATACAAATATGTATAAGGGAAAAAAATCAAGGCCAAGGATGTGAAGGTCAAACGAGAAATGCAGTTAAAAAATTTGACAAAGGAGAAAAATTAGCAATAGGTGAACCATCTACAACTAGAAGTACAACATATCAAACAAGTAAGAACCAATTTGTAGTCATTGTGGTAGAAAAGGTCATGTATGAGCTAAATGTTGTAATATACATCCTTGCAACGTTTTTTGTCTTAGAAATCATGATCAACACTAGTGTCGGAATAAGGAGATATAAAATATTCATATACAAGTATTGTGGCTTGATAGATAGATGTGCTTGGATGGAAAAAAATTATGTTTGTGTTGAAAATATTTACAAGGTCAATTCTTCAAATGTACAACAATATCTCCCTATTGACACTGTTGGATGCCACCAACATGTAAGGAAATATCCCTGATGTGAAGTCCAAATTAGATTTCACACCGTTTGGTGTAGGAGTCCCATCTAGTTATACGGTCCGACCACCGTTGGAAAGGTTTCAAAGATATACCTTAGTTATGATTACACACAAGAGAAAAAAACACCTCTTTGGGGTAGAAAGTATGTTAGCTTTGTGAGACACCCAATGTAAGGTGTATGAAGGGGACTTCCATGTTTGGTAAAGGAAAACGAGCATATGGTTAGAAAAGTAATACTACTATCCTAAAGGGGGACCCAGGAAGAAAGAGAAAGGCTTGTTGAATAACTGTAGATTATACCACATAATAAAAAACAATCATGAAAGCATAACAACACTTATTTAATAATGACCATAACTAAGCAATATATTAGTTCATTGACTTATTATGTAGTTAAAGCAACATATACCATAAACATAACAAGAATAGTCCTAATATATCTACGATACATGTATAAAGAAGTTTCGGTTAATACATAGTTTTATTAAAAATGAATGATCCCAAGTACATTGTTACATAGATGAAACACTATATCTAGTAGTGGAACATGAAGCCACAACTTGCTTCTCGAAAGAATGATCTATTTCCTATGTACTACAAGAGAAGCCAAGGAAAGATTCCAAGAATCCAAGCCCTTAGCTTGAGTTATGAGGAGCTATTTATAACAAATAACAATGACCTTTGAGCTTCCTCATTATTCTTAAACTCCTATAATGGTTCATATCTTATGTATAAATTATACAAACAACATGTATACCAATGGATTCAATTCGATCATGCGATATGCTAAAGCAAGATACTAAATCCTTCTACAAATTAATTGCGGAAAATAAACACAATCACACCAAGTAAAATAAAGAAGAAAATCAATCCACAACACAAATATTTTTTCCTGGGGAAAGCTTGCTACTCAAAACCCCTCTATCTTCTATCGTATATTCAACCAAGGAATCATGAAACAATGCAATTCATTCTTATCACAAGAGCCTGTTTCACTATCCTGACTGTCTCACACTGATCTAGACAAAATCGACCAACACTAAGCCAATTTCCTGCTTCTGATCAACCTGCCTTTTTTGTGCAATTCTAAGAGAATTAATTCCCTATTATTTAGGAATTTTAGCCTTTCAAAACTGCACAATGCTCATGGGAAATCCTATGGGTGTATTACTGCATCTGAGCAGTTTGTTAATATAGCTTCCCTTTAACCTCTGTCTCAACTTGGTCTTTATCAAAACTAACATGCATGCAACTATTAATAGTAAATCATCAGTTACTTGACAGATCACTGCAGGTGAATTAAATCTGATTTAATTCACTTGACCTCTCACTAGTGCAACAATTAGTTACAACTAGTTAAACTGATTTTAACTCAATTAATTGAGTTAACTGATTTCTCATGCATTAAACTAATACACTAACTGCAACTTGGACTCTAAAAAAAATAGAATCACTCTACATACCTCACCAACCAACCTCAACTCGAATTTCATGAGCTAACTGAGTCTATCACACTCAATTAACTATTACAAGTGATTATGAGATAAGATTACAATTTATTGTCCAATTTAATTAAGGGAAAATTAAATTAGACACACATTGATATTTTGAATATTTATGTGGTGTGAGTTTTGAGGAGGGGTATTCAGAATCTCCACAATATCTGCTTTTAATTCTACATTTCGAGTCTAACCAAGACTCATCATCAGGACTAAACCTGCCAAGAAGAGAGGAGGATGAATGAGATAAATATTGACAGGTGCGAAATGAGTGAAAGAGGAGAAAGAAATGGCCTACCGGACAAATACCAAGTAAAATAGTTAATTATAGTTTATTAGATAAATAAATATCTATTATAATTTTATCATTAAATATGTAAACTAATTTCTTTTTAATTTATTTTTAGAATTTATCAAAAAAGATTTATTATGTTAAGAAAGGTATTTGTTATGATCAATTGTAATGCTAAGGTTGGTATATACCTAATTTTATTAAAATCATTAATGGGGGTTGTTTAATCATAAATAATATTTATGAATTTGATTGCTATTATAATTAGTATTGTAAATTAATGTAATGTAAATTAATGATTTTATGATTTTAGACACACATTTCTTGTTGAATTTTCAACACTCCCTCTTAACAAGAAAGGGATTATTAGCTAGCCCGATCATGCCTCTCTGGTATTCGAATTTTCTCTAGGCGAGCGCCTTCGTCAAAATATTTGCATCCTGATCCTTCATGGGAATGTATTGAAGTAACATAATGTGTCTCTCAACACAATCTTTTAGATGCTAATAACTGATTTCTATATTCTTGGACATGTCATGGAATACTGGATTAACCGAGAGTTTTATGAAACTCTGGTTATCACAATGTATCACCATCGGATCCATCTGACGACCAAAAAAACCAAAAAGTATCTTCCTCATCCAGATGGCCTCACATGCCGCCTGACTGTCTGCCATGTACTCTGCCTTGGATGAACTAATTGCAACTGATATATTCTTCTTGATGTACTAAGAAACTGATGTTAATCCTATGCTGAAGATCCCTCTTGATGTGCTCTTCCTGTCTGATGGACTTCCTACCCAATATGCATCGGTGAAGACTTTAATCTTCACTCCCTCTATCCTTATGTACCTAATCCATACTCTATGGTGCCCCTGAGATATCTCAAGACATGATTTCCCGCCTTCCAAAAGAGCTTGGTCAGCTTAACCATAGATTGACTAAGTTGGTTAATTGCATAGCATATGTCTGATCATTTGTTCACCAATTACATGAGTGAACCCACAAGTTGCCTTTAAATAGTAGCATCCACTATCTCACCTGAAGTATCATCCTCCCTCCTCCAGTTTCCTACAAGAGGAGTCTCCATGGGTTTACAGCTCTCCATGTGAAACTTCCTCAGACTCTCTTTGGCATACTTTCCTTGAGAAAAAAATAGCTCCCCATCCCACTTCCATATCTCCAAACCAAGGAAATAGTGAAGGAGTCCCATGTCCTTCATCTCAAACTCTCTTGCAAGATATTCTTTGAAAGAAGTTATGAGCTTCTCATCACTTGTCAGAATAAGATCATCAATGTAAAGAACGATAATAAAAAGCTTACCATCAACCACAATGTGGTACAGGTTCGCATCCGCTTCACTCTTTGTGAAGCCCAACCCGGTGAAATAGTTGTCAATCCTAGTGTACCAAGCACGAGGTGCTTGTTTTAGCCCATACAATGCTCTCTTGAGTTTGCACACATGCAGTTCACTACCAAAGGACTCAAAACCTTCTGGCTGCTTAGTGTACACTTCTTCCTCAATAACTCCATTGAGAAATGCAGTCTTCACATCCATCTGATGTATATGCCACCCCATCTGAGAGTGCAAGGATAGATCTAATCGATGAGTACCTTGCAACTGGTGCAAAAGTCTCCTCATAGTGAATCCCCTCAACCTGTGAGAATCCTTGGGCTACAAATATAGCCTTGTACTTCTCCACACTCCCATCTACTACCTGCTTTAGCTTATAGATCCATCTAGATCCAACCACTCATTTCTAGACTGGTCTTGGGACAACTTCCTATGCACTTTTCCTGATGATGGAGTCATACTCCTCAACCATGGCGTCAACCCAAGTTGGTTGCTGCACTGCTTCCTCAAAAGAGGATGGTTCTGTCATAATGCACTTACTCATAAGAGCCATGTATCCAGTAAACTAGTCTTGTGATTGTCTCTGTCTGTGCAGTGATGTAGGTACTCCTACATGTTCTACCGCATCAAGTCTCAATTTGTCAGCTTCTATGGTGCGCCTCCTACCATGTCTAGTGGATGGCTCTGCATGAGTGGTTTCTGCCACTCCATGATCCTCCACATGTGGCTGCTCCAAATCTTGAGGTTCATCCGTTGGAACCAAGAGTTCCTCATATGCATACAAATCAAGCTCTCTCTCAAGGGACAAATGCATGGATTTCTGCTCATCAAATTTTACATCTCGTCTGACAACATTCATCTTGTTATTCGGAAAAATACACCCGATAGTTGTGGGGAGTATCAGTGTACCCCACAAATATCCCAATCTCAACTGTTGGTTCTATATTATTTCTGGAATCTTTGGTCACATGGAAATAGATAGATGAGCCAAAATTTTGAAAATATGAAACATCAGGCTTCTTACCAGAAAAAGCCTCCTCTCGTGTATTCATGCCAAGTATCCAATGAGGACTACGGTTCTGCACAAATACTGATTTGTTTCCCTGATCATGTAACATTGCTCATGCCACACCCAAAATTGTTTTGTTCTTTCTTTCTACAACTCCATTATATTGTGGGTTATGTGGCGCAATCAACTTTCTCATAATTCCTTCTTTGGAACAGAAGCTCTTGAATTCATTGGAGATGTACTCACCACCATTGTCGCTCCTCATAGCCTTCACTTGCTTCCCTGTATCTTTCTCAACCAGTGATTTGAACTCACAAAATTTTGAGAAATTTTGATCTTTCTTCTGCATGAAGTAGATCCAACACTTTCTTGAAAAATCATCAACAAAAATTACATAATACCTGTGCTTTGATGTAGAAGCTATAGAGAATAGTCCACACACATCTAGTGAAATCTCTTAAGGATTTCCACTGCTCAGTTCTCCTTCTCGTTAAAATTTTCCTTTGTATACTTCCCCATGGTACATGTTTCATTTGTCTATCTACACAAGAGCACCTTTTGGAAGCCCCGTATAAATTTGTTGCATGACCTTCAAAGCACTATGGTTTAGATGTCCCAATATCCTGTGCCATAACTCACCCTCATCCTGGCTCACCACTCTATCTATTTTACCCATCAATGTTGTGTAGCCATCTACATCAAGTTTGTAGAGGTTATTCACACGAACCCCAATATTTTTAACTTTTCCTGTGGATTTGTGACGAAGGAATGCTTTCCCTTCACTGAAAAACATATCATATCCTCTATCCTCCAACATAGCAACTGAAACTAAATTATTTTTCAAGCCTAGTACATGCATGACATATTTTAATAAGAAAGGGTTGCCTGACAGTCTCTAGAAAGTAACTTTACCAATCCCAGTAGCGCTATACCTACCGTCATCACCCATCTCGATGTGAATTTGAAGATCCTTCTCCTCCAAGCAACTAAAGAGTTCTTTGTCTCCCGTCATGTGGAAATATGCACCACTATCCAAGTACCACACTGATCCCATCGCACTAGACACCATGCATGTGATGAGTGAGAAGTCCAACTCGAACTTTGATGCCAAAGCATCACCCACTGCAAATCCTGAAGCCTTCTTGTTGTTCTTCTTCTTCTATGGACAATTAGTGGCATAATGTCCATGCTCGTAATAGTGAAAACATTTCACTCTTGACATGACACGCCTCTTGCCTTCTTTACCGGTCTCAAATTTGGAATAGGATTTCTTTCCCTTCCCCTTCTTTTCCTTACCAGCCAAGGAAAAATTTTCCTCATCATCTGTCTTGGATGAGGATCCATCCCTGGTATTTCGTCTGAATTCTTCTTGTACCAAATCTGACCAAAGTCACTCCCAAACTGGTAGCTTCTCCCTCCCATTGATAGAGTCCAGATAACTATGCCAGCTCTTGGGAAGGCCTAGAAGTCCTAGGCTCATCAATTCATCATCTGCTACAGTAATCTCGACACTTCCAATCTCATCTCGACATTGGATGAACTTAGTCAAATATTTCAGAATCGTGTCGCCTTTCTCCATTTTGATTTTCCTGAGCTTGTCCTTCGGTGCCAATAATTAGGGGAATTTTGAGGTCTACAATGGGCCTCCTAAGGAAATTATAGGATAATAGTGGAAATGATAAAATAATATTAGATTACATCATCAAATTTTAGAGGGAAAAAAAGAAAAAAATACTTTTTCAACTCGTATTTTTAACTTATTTCCCTATGGGTTTACTCAAATTTTGAGTGAGAACACTTGTTGGATGCATAATTTAATTCCTCATCCAAGGAATACCCATGTTTCATACTTTCTATGGACCCTGTTACATGAAAAATGAGAAATACACAAAAAACGTGATTGCAATCACATTTTTTGTGTATTTCTCATTTTTTGTGTAGTAGGGTCCATCAAAAGTAGGCAATATGGGTACTCCTTGGATGATGAATTTATTTTTGCATCCAATGAGTACTCCTGCTTGAAATGTGAGTAAAACCTTAGGGAGATAAGTTGAAAATATGAGTTGAAAAAGTAGTTTTATTATTTTATTATTTTTTATTATTTTACATTTTTACCCCAAAAAATGGTGAATCATGCCCCATGGTTGACATCGTCATATTGAATCCCATTGTTTCTTACAAATTTTATTTTTGTCCTACATTTTTCTTACAAGGCCCATTTTAGACCTCAAAAGTTCTCTATTTTTTTTGTGGTCACTACTATTATGAAGCAAATCTGTCAAAGCCTTCCACATTGCATATGGGGTCACTTTGCCATGGAGACTTGAGACAATGTGATCTCAAAATCCCTCTAATAAGATCCTCCTCGCCATTGTAACCTTCTTTTTCCAAGAATAAAGAAGAGTGGTGTCTGGTGCTGCGGGCTTTGGAATATTAGTGTCGATAAATTATTTCAACTCGTTGGCCTCGGGAACTGCCTCCATTTTGTCTTTCCATGCAATATAATTAGAACTTCCCTCAAGTGCATATTCCAATATTAATCCATTAAAATCCATCTTTATCCACCTGTTGCACTAGATAATAATTTGAAAATTTGAATTTTGTTCATCACAAACTCAATTTCTTCTCCACTATAGTGATTTCTTGCGCTCTGATACCATGTAGAAATTATACAAAAAACATGTATACCAATGGATTCAATCTGATCATGTGATATGCTAAAGCGAGATATTGAATCCTTATACAAATTAATTGCGGAAAATAAACACGATCGCACAATCACACCATGTAAAAGAAAGAATAAAATCAATTCACAATGCAGATATTTTTCCTGGGGAAAGATTGCTGCTCAAAACCCCTCTATATTCTAATGTATATTCATCCAAGGAATCATGAAACAATAAAATGCACTCTTCTCACAAGAGTCTGCTGCACTATCCTAACTGTCTCACACTGATCCAGACAACACCGACCAAAACTTAGTGAATTTCCTGCCTCTGCTCAACCTTCCTTGCTTGCGCAATTCTAAGAGAATTAATTCCCTATTATTTAGGAATTTTAGCCTTTCATAACTACGCAATGCTAATGGGAAATCCTATGGGTGTATTACTGCATCTGGGTAGTTTGCTAATAATACAACTGATAGTTAACATCCCTTTAACCTATGTCTCAACTGGGTCTTCATCAGAACTGACATGTATGAAACTATTAATAGTAAATCATCAATTACTTGATAGATCACTACATGTGAATTAAATCTGATTTAATTCTCTTGACCTCTCACTAGTGCAACAATCAGTTACAACTATTTAAACTGATTTTAACTCAATTAATTCAGTTAATTGATTTCTAATGCATTAAACTAATACACTAACTACAACTTGGACTCTAAAACAAGTAGAATCACTCTACATGCCTCACCAACCACCTTCAACTCGAATTTCATGAGCTAACTGAGTCTATCATACCCAGTTAATTATTACAAGTGATTATGAGATAAGATTACAATTTATTGTCCAATTTAATTAAGGGAAAATTAAATTACACACACATTTCTTGTAGATCATACCTTTGTGGTATTCGAATTTTCTCTTACCGAACGCCTTCGTCAAAATATCTGCATCCTAATCCTTCATGGGAATGTACTGAAGTAACATAATGCATCTCTGAACACAACATCTGAGATGGTGATACCAGATATCTATATGCTTGAACCTGTCATGGAATATCGGATTGACCGAGAGTTTCATGCAACTCTGTTTATCACAATGTATCACTGTCGGCTCCATCTAACGACAAAACAAACGAACAAGTATCTTCCTAATCTAGATGGCCTCACATGTCACCTGAATGGTTACCATGCTACCTCGGTTGAACTGAGTACAACTAATGTATGCTTCCTATTGTACCAAGAAATTGTTGTCGATCCTATGCTAAAGATCCCTCTTAATGTGCTCTTCCTATCTACTGGAATTTCTGCCCCATCTGCATCAGTGAAGCCTTGAAGCTTCACTCCCTCTGTCTGTATGTACCATAATACATACTCTGTACTGCCCCTGAGATATCTCAAGACATGATTCCCCGCCTTCCAAAAGATCTCGGTTGGCTTAAACATAGCTTGACTAAGCTGATTAATTGCATAGCATATGTTTGGTCATGTGTTCACAATGTACATGAGTGAACCCACAAGTTGTCTGTAAAAAGTAGCATTCACCACCTCACCTGAAGTAGCATCCTCCTTCCTCTAGTTTCCTGCAAGAGGAGTCTCCATGGGTTTACAACTCTCCATGTGAAACTTCCTCAAAATATCTTTGGCATACTTTCCTTGAGAAACAAATAGCTCCCCATCCTACTGCCATATCTCCAAACGAAGAAAATAGTGAAGGGGTCCCATGTCCTTCATCTCAAACTCTCCTGCAAGATCCTCTTTGCAAGAATTTTTGAGCTGCTCATCACCTATCAGAATAAGATCATCAAAATATAGTACGATAATCAAAAGCTTACCATCAACCACAATCTGGTATAGTTTCACATCCACTTCACTCTTCATGAAGCCCAACCTGGTGAAATAGATTTCAATCTTGGTGTACCAAACACGAGGTGCTTACTTCAGCCCATACAATGCTCTCTTGAGTCTGCACACATGCAACTCACTGTCAAAGGTCTCAAAACCTTTAGGCTGCTCAATGTGCCCTTATTCCTCAATAAATCCATTTAGAAATTTAGTCTTCACATCCATCTAATGTATCTACCACCCCATCTGCGCTGAGAGTGCAAGGATAGATATAATCAATGAGTACTTGCACCTGGTGCAAAGGTCTCCACATAGTCAATACCCTCAACCTGTGAGAATCCTCGGGCTACAAATGTATCCTTTTACTTCTCCACACTCCCATCTGTTATCTGCTTCACCTTATAGATCCATCTAGATCCAACCACCGATTTCCCGTCTAGTCTTGGGAGAACTTCCCATGCATTGTTCTCGATGATGGAGTCATACTCCTCAACCATAGCATCAACCCAAGTTGGTTTCTACACTCTTTCTTCAAAAGAGGATGGTTCTTTCACAATACACTTTCTCGTAAGAGCAATGTATCCAGTAAACCAGTCTAGTGACTGTCTCTATCTCTGTAGTGATGTAGGTGCTCCTACATGTTCTGCTGCATCAAGTCTCAATCTGTCAGCTTTTGTGGTACGCCTCCTACCATGTCTGGTGGATGGCTTTGCATGAGTGGTTTTTGCCACTCTATGATCATCTTCATGTGGCTGATTTACATCTTGAGGTTCATCCTTTGGAACCAAGAGTTCCTCATCTGCATGAAAATCAAGCTCCCTCTCAAGGGACAATCGCATGGCTTTCCTCATCAAATTTTACATCCCGTCTGAAAACATTCATCATGTTGTTCTGCAAATACACTCGATAGTTGTGGGGAGTATCAGTGTACCCCACACATATCCCAATCTCATTTTTTGGTTCTAGCTTCTTTCTGGAATCTTTGGTCACATGGAAATAGGCAGATGAGCAAAAAAATTTAAAATATGAAACATCAAGTTTCTTACCAGAAAAATCCTCCTCTGGTGTACTCATGCCAAGTATCCAATGAGGACTAAGGTTCTGGAAAAATATCGTTTTGTTGCATGCCTCTGCCTAGAGATGCAATGGTAGGCCCTGATCATGTAACACCGCTCGTGCTGCACCCACAATTGTTCTATTCTTTCTTTCTACCAGCTCATTCTGTTGTGGGTTATGAGGTGCAATAAACTCTCTCTGAATTCCTTCTTTGGCACAGAAGTTCTTGAATTCATTGGAGATCTACTCACCACCATTGTCGCTCCTCAAAGCCTTCACTTGCTTCCATGTATCCTTCTCAACTAGTGCTTTGAACTCACAAAATTTTGAGAACGTCTGATCTTTCTTCTGCATGAATTAGATCCAACACTTTCTAGAAAAATCATCAACAAAAATCACATAATACATGTGCTTTGCTGTAGAAAATGGTCCACACACATCTGAATGAAATATATCAAGGATTTCCGCAACTCGGTTATCCTTCTCGTGAAAAGTGGCCTTTGTATACTTTCCCATGGTACTTCCCTTGCATGTGTCTATCTATGCAAGAGCACCCTTTGGAAGCCCCATATAAATCTATTGCATGACCTTCAAATCACAGTGGTGCAGATGGTCCAATCTCCTATGCCATAACTCACCCTCATCCCAACTCACCACTCTGTCCTCTTTACCCATCAATTTTGCGCAACCATCTACATCAAGTTCGTAGAGGTTATTCATATGAAACCCAATATTCTTAACTTGTCCCGTGCTTTGTGATGAAGGACTGCTTTCCCTTCACTAAAAACCACATCATATCCTCTATCCTTTAGCATAGCAACTGAAACTAAATTATTTTTCAAGCCTAGTACATGCGTGACATCTTTTAATAAGAACGATTTACCTGACTATCTCTGAAAAGTAACTGTACCAATCCTGGTAACGCTATACCTCTCGTCATCACCCATCTCGATGTGCATCTGAAGATCCTTCTCCTCCAAGCTACTAAAGAGTTCTTTGTCTCCCATTATGTGGAAAGATGCACCACTATCCAAGTACCACACTGATCTCATCGCACTAGACACCATGCATGGGATGAGTGAGAAGTCTAAATCGAACTGTGATGCCAAAGCATCACCCACTGTAGATCCTAAAGCCTTCTTGATATTATTATTCTTCTGTGGACAATTAGTGGCATAATGTCCATGCTCGTGACAGTGAAAAATTTTCTCTTTGGACATGCCATGATTCTTGCCTTCTTTACTGGTCATAGATTTGGAATAGGATTTATTTCCCTTCCTCTTCTTTTCCTTACCAGCCACGGCACAATTTTCCTCATCATCTGTCTTGGATGAGGATCCATCCATGATATTTTGCGTAAATTGTTCTTGTACCAAATCTTACCGAAATCGCTCCCAATCTGGTAGCTTCTCCCTCCCATTGACAGAGTCCTGATAACTATGCCAGCTCTTGGGAAGGCCCAGAATTTCTAGGCTCACCAAGTCATCATCCACTACAGTAATCTAACACTTCCAAGCTCATCTTGACATTGGATGAACTTAGTCAAATATTTTGGAATAGTGTTGCCTTTCTCCATTTTGATTTTCCTGAGCTTGTCCTTCAGTGACAATTTTTTGTGGTCACTACTATTCTGAAATAGATCTGTCAAAGCCTTCCGAATTTCATATGGAGTCACTTTTCCATGGAGACTCGAGGCAATGTGATCTCAAACTCCATCTAATAAGATCCTCCTCACCTTTGCAACCATCTTTTGCCAAGATTCAAGAAGATAAGCGTATGTTTCTACGAGCTTTGGAATATCAGTGCCGATAAATTATTTCAACCCGTTGTCCTGATCTAGAACTACATCCATTCTATCATTCCATGCAATATAATTATAACTTCCCTCGAGTGCATATTCCAATCTTAATCCATTGAAAGCCATCTTGATATGCCTGTCGCACCAAAGAATGCTTTTGAAAATTTGAATGTTGTTCAGTACAAACTCAATTTCTTCTCCACTATAGTGATTTCCTGCGCTCTGATACCATGTAGAAATTATACAAACAACATGTATACCAATGGATTCAATCCGATCATGCGATTTGTTAAAGCAAGATGTTGAATCCTTATACAAATTAATTACAAAATTAAACAAGATCGCACAATCACAACATGTAAAAGAAAGAAGCAAATTAATGCACAACATATATATTTTTCTTGGGGAAATATTGCTGCTCAAAACCCCTCTATCTTCTATTGTATATTCAACCAAGGAATCATCAAACAATACAATGCACTCTTCTCACAAGAGTCTATTGCACTATCCTGACTGTGTCACACTGATCTAGACAAAATCGACCAACACTTAGCCAATTTCCTACCTCTTCTCAGCCTGCCTTGCTTGCACAATTCTAAGATAATTAATTCCACATTATTTATGAATTTCAACCTTTCAAAACTACGCAATTCTCATGGGAAATCCTATGGGTGTATTACTACATCTGGATAGTTTGCTAATAATACAACTGATAGTTAACATCCCTTTAACCTCTGTCTCAACTGGGTCTTCATCAAAACTGACATGCATGCAAATATTAATAGTAAATCATCAGTTACTTGAAAAATCACTGCATGTGAATTAAATCTGGTTTAATTCACTTGACCTCTCACTAGTGAAACAATCTATTACAACTAGTTAAACTGATTTTAACTCAAGTAATTGAGTTAACTAATCTCTCATGCATTAAAATAATTATCTAACTGCAAATTGGAATCTAAAACAAATAGAATCACTATACATGCCTCACCAACCACCCTCAACTCGAATTTCATGAGCCAAATGAGCCTATCACACTTAGTTAACTATTACAAGTGATTATGAGATAAGATTACAATTTATTGTCCAAGTTAATTAAGGGAAAATTAAATTAGACACACATTTCTTGTTGACTTTTCAACATCTTATACATGACTTATTACATTCCATATGTGACCTTTCATATTCCACATGTGTCTCTTGAAATTCATTACATAGATTTATTACATAAGACAAATTACATATGAGACGGTGGCTATATAAGAAAAAACTAACAAATAGGACAAAGTCTCATCAAATTGATAAGTCATTTTCTTCCTCACCAAGTTCATTTGTAATGTATGTGGGCCATGCTCTAAACTCTGTTGAGATGGATTTGACCCAAACTGGCAAGTCCCCTATGTAACACATCTTCACCTCCAGTGCCTCCATCAATATGGTCTTGGAGTTTGACTATACATTATTCCATAGCCATGAAAGTTTCACATAAGTTTGGATTGGTGCGATGGCATATTGTAGAATAATGTCTTTGGTGACCTCCAAGCCTTCCTATTCTATTTCTTTATTGATATGTTCAATGTATTGTTTGATCTACTGGAAGATTATTTCTCTGCCTCTGATTACTTCAATTTTCCCATTGAAGGCATCCCATGCTTATGTTCTAGAGACTCAAAACCATTGTGCAATTGATTATAAGAAGAAACAATACTAATCAACTTTCCTCCAAGACGCATGTAGTTTTGATGGTGCAGTCTCAACTAAACTCTATCTATTTTTGCGACAATCCTATCTTTCCTTTCCAAATGTTGCAGAGAATCCAAGTACTTGGCATCCCATTCCTGAAGATGGTCCACTGATTTTTTTTCTACTTTCAAGAGTTTTACCACTTCTTGTTCTTTCTTTTGAATGCCAACAAGAGGAGCCACCACTTTTTGTAGAAGTATCATCTCATCATATAATTGCGCCATGGTTTCCTCCATTCTCCCTAGTTCATCCTACATGATTGACTTCCATTCTGCGGTGTTGAGGCTCTATGATGATAAGAATTGATTCTTAGTTGCAAGATGTTCCGCGTCTTTCTTTACTGCAACAAGTTATCTCCTCAATCTTGAATTCTCATTCAAAAAGTATTCAAAATTATCTTGTGTCGTTGTAGCAAAAGCAACATTTTTCACCATGATTTCTTTTGGATTATTTTTGGTGTTGGAAGTTATCACCTTCTCTCTAGAAACCGAGACTATATTCTGAGGATCATTTCAGAAGTATCTGTGCCTCTATTGTATTATCCTCTTCTTAATATGATCAAACGTTAAACTTCACACATCCATGTCTCTGTCCACGGGTGGAGGTGTGATTCCCATTTCTACGAATGGAAGATGAACACCTGTGAGCAGAGTTTATTCTAGAGAACCTAGTTCACAATCCATTGGTTGGATGGTATTCTCTTCCTCCAACTCTTCCTCTTTTATCTCCTGAGTCAATTGATCTTCTTCCAATCTCTTTGTTTCTTCTTCCTCCTAGGAATGTCTTTGTTGTTCCTCCCCTATCCTTCTCCTCTCCTCTTCTTCTTCTTATCGTTTCTCAAGAAACTCATCTTGCTTCCTCTTCTGCTCTTCTTCTGTTTCTCTCCTCTATTGTTCTGCTTGAATAAATCCTATGTTAAAAGGATCAAATTTCCATTTCATGTTTCTTTATCCAATCGGATCATACCTAATCCTCTTCTTAGGAGCTAAACTCCTTTCTTGAGAGGTTCTATGTTATACCTCCTGCACCTACATGTCTTGAGCTGGTGGATCTGTTATCACTTCTTAATTTGTAAGATTGGTGAGAAAAAATGACAGAGGACAACATCAAACCACTTTGGTGTCCAAGACCTAGACTTTCTAAACTCAAAGAGGGCTCTCTCTGTTTTTTTATGATCTATCTTGATAATTATAAATGTTGATATTACGCTAGTTATAGAAATTATGAGGGTTGTTTGTTTTGATTGATTGGGTGGTTGGAAATATAGAGTTGTGAGACTTAATCCCTTGGGCTATGGAGTCATAAAGGCTGAATTGTGATATCAACTTTTGAAGGGCATTCACAAGGAAAGCTAACTATGCAGACTGGATCTTACTAGCAGTGTGAATATGAAATGGGAGAAAGTAGTGAGTTCAGTAATAGCTAAAGAGAAATTAAGAATTATTTAACTAAACTTCAGAGGAAAAATTAAGATAAAAAACACAAACAGAATTAAGGTGCTCTCTCAGCAAATCTTAATCTAAATTTTTAGTTTTGCAATAAGAGAAATTGATGCACAACATGAAAAGATAGAGGAAAATATTAACACAAAGGAAAGAACCTCACCATTAACATATCTCAAGAATCCTATGAACAGACTCTTATTATTGATGCCCAACTCAAACAATTACAGTGCTCCAATACAACGATCTTCTATGACCCAAAATCTAACAAGGTCCAACCTCTGATATTGTTAAGGCATGCAGTATTTATCTAAAGACGAAGTTGGTTTCCCTACCTTACTCGGCAACTTTTCATTAATTACAATTTAGCATAAAATGGACAAGTGTGGCCATGCAAGGCCTGATCAGACATCACTGACAGCAACACCACCTCTGAAATTAATTTCAGGCAACTCTTTGTAGATCCAAATGCTTCAATGGCTCCTCGAAAGATCAAACAATAAGCTTCGAGGTGGTTGTGATGGCCACGAAGAGGTAACCAGTGGTGGCTCTAACATATGGCCCTACTGTTCAGATAATCGGCATTGGGTAATTAAGTCTGGTGCAGCGCTTGCTACTTTTCATTGATTAGTGACTATGTTGATGTGTGTTGCTGCCTTTTCCATTTTTGTCGTTATAACATAACAATTCTGCATGAACACCCTTTGCTACCCGACTTGGCCTGTGGTGTTTATTTGCAACTCGAATCCTTCTTGTCATGTTTCAACCCTTTTTCAAAAAAAAAAACGTAAAAAATCACATATCTGGACTTAGAAATGTTTAGATTTTAGTTCTGAAGCTGCATCGCATCCGCATCGGTATCACACTTTGCATGTTTAACAGTTTAAGTTATGAAGAATGTAATTGTCAATGCGATGCGAAGTGGGAGTTGATGCGGAGGGATGGTGGGACCGACTGCATTGCAATCGCAAATATTAAGGTTTAGCCATCAGCGGATGAGGTAAACACTAAAATATGCGAAGTGCGAAGTGTAGGGAGAAGGTAAGTGACATGGCAAGGGAAAGTGGGACCGACCACATCGCAATCCCATATATTAGGTTTTTATTATAAGAAGTGGGGGTTAAGACTAAAACTTGCAAAGTGTGATACAATATTAGGAACCACCCGCATCGCAAATTGAAAATCTTATGTTTTACCGCACATCGCAAAATTTAGAGTTTAGGCAATATGGTAAGCACTAAAATCAGTGAAGTGCGATTTTCGCTAGTGGAGGATAATGATGTGGCATGAGATAGATGGAGCCCACTGCAATCGGTGTAGTTTATAAAATAGTGAATTGTTTATGCGGTAAGTGTAAGAGGTTTCATATTACATCATATGTATTTCAAGCGGCCTAGAGTGGGGGCGGAGCTGATATGGTGGGGCCAACTGCATCGCAAGTTAAACAAAGTACATTGTGGGTGCTTCAAATGGTAAGCTAAAAAATGTGCGATGAGATATATCATAAATTTGAAATCACAAGTGTTAACGCTTTGATGCGGTAAGAAAATTTATAATCTGCGAAATGCGATGGATGCTCGTTGAAAAGATGATGTGTCAGGGAGAATGGCCCCACTTTAATCGCAATCAGGGAAACGGTAAGGCAGAGGTAAAACAATGATATAGTGATGAAAAGCTAAAGTGGAAATATAAAGTGGAAAGGTGAAAAAAGGGTAAGGTTTAATGATTTTAATGGAAATGAAATGGAAAGGAAGTGCGACGAGTGAATGGGTCCCACTTCATTGCATAACGCATTTCGCCGACTTTAACATTTACCCTTGTGCTATTTTGAAACCAACTCCAAAAGAGAAGAAAGAGATATCAATGCCTTAGAAATAAGCCACTTCGAGGGGGCAACCTCCAATACATTACATGAATGAACAATTCTTCGATGATACAAATTACAAAATCTCCTTTCCATATATAGGAGTCCATGGGGCCACAATTTAATCTTAGTGGGGCCATAATATAATCCTAGCCGACCTAACAATAATAATTTAAGGGCAAAATAATAACAATATGGGGGTTACATGGGTACAATAATAACAATAAGAGGGTTACACTAACAAAAATAAGGGACTATACTAGTAATATAGGGACCTAACATGCCCCTCTCCTTCAAAAAACTATTGTCCTCAATGCTTGAGTAGCTCTAGGTGCTTCTGTATAAAATTCTCATCCTCCCATGTAGAATCTTCAGTGGGTAAGCTCTTCCACTTGATGAGATACTCTGAAATTGATCGATTTCGTAGTTGTCGAGTTCTTGTTTTCGTGACCACTTTAGGTTCCAATATGATTTTTCCTTCCTCACCAAGTTCTGGCAATATTGTTTGAACTGGAATATTTTCACCTATAACCTTCTTTAAGCATGAAACATGGAAAACAGGATGCACTTTTGAAGAAGCAGGAAGCTCCAATTTGTATGCCATAGTACCAATCTTTTGCAACACCTTGTAAGGACCATAGTACTTTGGCGATAATTTATTATCCTTCTTAGCTTGCTTGAGGGACAATTGTTTGTATGGTTGTAGCCGTAAAAATACCCAATCTCCTACATCAAAACTTCTCTCGCTGCGATGTTGATCTGCCTGTTGTTTCATTCAATTTTGTGCCAAATTCAGGTTATCCTTTAAGAGTTGGAGAACTTATTTTTGATGCTCAATGTGATCTTCCATTGCTTGAACCTTCGAATTTTCTCTTAAAGATGATGTGATGGATGGTGGATGATATCCATAAAGTGCCATAAATGGGGTCATTTTTGCTGCAGTATGGAAGGAAGTGTTATACCACCATTCAGCGAGAGGTAACCACTTGACCCATTGTGTTTGTTTATCAGATACAAAACAACGAAGATATCCTTTCAAACATTTATTTACTATCTCAGTTTGACCATCAGATTGAGGATGATAAGATGAGCTATGAGCTAATTGAGTACCCAAACAAGAAAATAACTCCGTCCAGAAATTTCCAGTAAAAATGGGATCTCTGTCGCTCACAATAACCCTTGGGCTTCCATGTAGCTTTTGAATTCTGTCCATAAATGTAGTAGCAACTGTACTTGCTTTAAATGGATGAGATAATGCACAAAAGTGTGCATACTTGTTAAGTCTATCAACTACCACCATGATGACACTCTTTCCTTCAGACTTAGGTAAACCTGTGATAAAATCCATTGAAATCTCCTCCCAACGTTGACTTGGAATGGATAAAGGTTGTAGAAGTCCCGGGGTCTTAATTGTTTCCACTTTATTCTGCTGGCAAACCAAACATTCCGCCACAAACTTTTGAATATCAGATTTAAGGCCATCCCGGAAAAAATTATTTCTTCACCCTGTGGTAAGTTTTTAAAAATCCTGAGTGTCCTCCTAAAGGAGAAGTGTGCAATTCCAGAAGAATCTTTTGTTTTAGTTGGAAATTCTTACAAAGATATAAGCGATCTTTGTACCATAAGGAATCATTTTTCCAACTAAATGTATCAGATGTACTAGGATCTTGCTGCAACTTTTGAATGAGTGTCCATACATCTTTGTCCTTCTCCATTTATCTCTTGCTTCGGTTATCCAATCTGGTTGGATAATAGAAATGGCACAAAGCAATGCTTCCACCTCTTCATTCTTTCTTGAGAGTGCATCTGCAACAACATTAAGCTTTCCTTTTTTGTAGAGTATTTCAAAGTCATAACCCAACATCTTTGTGACCCATTTTTGCTGCTCTTCTGAAGATAGTCTTTGTTCCAAAAAGTGTTTAAGACTATCATGATCAGTTTTTACCTTGATGTGTCTTCCCATTAGGTAAGTTCGCCATTTCTTTAGTGCATGTAGTATTGCTAACATTTCCTTCTCATAAATAGGTTTCTGTAAATACTTTCCTTTGATTGGATGAATTTCAAAAGCAATGGGTCTTCCTTCTTGCATTAAAACAACACCAATTCCATTTCCTGAGGCATCACATTCCACAATAAAGGTTTTTGTGAAGTCTGGTGTAGCTAAGACCGGTGCTAGGCACATTGACTCTTTAAGATGTTCAAAGGCCTTAGTTGCTTCAAGAGTCCATGAAAATGCATATGTCTTCAATAATGTTTTTAGAGGTGCTGCTATTCTCCCATAAATCTTAAAAAACTTGTGATAATACCCTGTTAACCCGAGAAATCCTAGCAACTGATTTATGGTTGTGGGGATTTCCATTCTTTAATGGCTTTAATTTTGTTAGGGTCTACCTTAAAACCCTCGTGAGATACAATATGACCTAGATATTCCACTCTTGTACTCCAAAGAAACATTTGGATGTTTTTGCATATAATTGTTTCTCCTACAATAGTTTGAGCACCCTGTCAACATGTTCAACATGATCCTTCCAAGACCTGCTGTAGATTAGTATATCATCAAAAAATACTAGCACAAATTTTCTAAGGAAGTGTTTGAAAATGGAATTCATCAACCCTTGAAATGTAGAAGGTGCATTGGTAAGGCCAAAAGGCATGACCAAAAATTCATAATGACCCTTATGAGTTTGAAATGTTGTTTTTGGAATATCTTCAGTCTTCATTCTAATTTGATGATATCCTGAACGAAGATCCAACTTGGTAAAATAAATTGCTCCATGTAATTCATCCAATAATTCATCAATCACAGGAATAGGAAATTTATCTTTAATGGTGAGCTTATTGAGCTCCCTATAATCCGGACACATGCGCCATGATCCATCCTTCTTGTGTACCAATACTACAGGAGCAGAGAAAGAACTTTGACTAGGCTGAATTATACCAGCCTTTAACATTTCTGCAATCATACGTTCAATTTCACTCTTTTGGACATAAGGATATCTATAAGGCCTGATGTTTGGAGGAAAATTCCTGAAATCAAATTAATAACATGATCATAATCACGAATATGTGGGAGTCCTTTGGGAGTTTCAAAAACCTTGGAATGATTGTCCAAGACTTTTTGGAGATCTGCAGAAATAGATGATTTTGATGTTGGAACTTCCAGTGAGCATAATTGTGCAATTACGCCTTGTTGTTCTTTCTTTAGAATATTTGTCATGACATTAGAGTTTATTGTCTTTCCCGGCTTCCCTGAAATACCCCGTAATTCGAATTCCTTTCCTTTTGAAAAAAAATTCAAGAAAAGTTATTGAAAATTAAAATCTACCGTCCCCAAAGACTGTAACCATTGTACTCCTAGTACAACATCAGCACCTCCCATAGGAATGGAAAGAATTGGAATATTCAATACATATTCCCCCACGGTTAGCTTGATATTATGGCATTTTCCAAAGCAATTTATAGTTCCTCCATTTGCAACCATCACTTGACATTCTAGTGTTGGGTATAGGAAACAATTCAATTCCTTGGCTACCTTACAATGAATAAAATTATGCGTACTACCTGAATAAATCAACACTATTTCCTTTTTCTTCTTGATATGTCCTTCTATATTGAGAGTTTGAGGAGCGGTAATTCCTACCAATGCATTACACAATATGGTCGGACTCATTTCTTCCTCTTCTAGGGTTGGTTCTTGGTGTATATCCTCTTCTTGTTCATTTTCTTCTTCCTCTTAACAATATATGTAAAATAATTTCTTCTCAGCACACTTATGACCTTTAGTGTATTTGCTATCACAACTGTAGCAAAGCCCTTTTGCTCTTTTTTCTTCCAATCGTTGTGGTTTCAACCTTGTAGGTTCTGGAAATCTAGGAGTAGCAACACTTCCCTCTTTATAGAAGTGAGTGGTAGGCTTCCTTGTCGCCATAATTTTACATTCAATTTTTCTTGCCAACCTGAATGCCTTCTCCAGTGAATCAAATTCCAAAACGTGAACTTCATGTTGGATGTTATCCTTTAAAGTACCTATGAAGAGATCAATCCTGTGTTCCTCTGGAATATCAGTTACCCCTATATTAAATTTTTGGAGGTCCTCAATGTGCTCCCCCACTAAATCCTTTTGTTTGAGATTTATCAATTGGCTAAAGAAGGTGTTTCTCTTTGTATCCTCATAATGTGCTATCATTTCCTCCGTAAAAATTGACCAAGTGAAATTTTTTTATGGGAGCAAAACCATCGATACCATACAAATGTATTTTGTTCTCAATGTAAAGTTTCAATGCGTACCTTTTGTGTGTTTTGCGCATTATTTAGATCAAACTATTGCTCCACCTATAGTATCCATGTTACAAGATCCTTTCCATCAAACTTCCTCATATCCATTTTTGGAATGTGGTGGTTCTTCCTGCCAACATTAGACTTTATGAAATCACGATTAACATTTATTTTTTTCTCATCATGAGTTTCCTCTACTAGATTTTCACCATTAGGAAAAAATTCTTGTATCAACTTTGTCAAACCTTCCATGTCTTCTTTTAGATCATTCTTCATGTTTTCCATTTTTTCATCGATCTTAGCTTCCATGCCATCCATCTTAGATTCCATGCCAGCTTCCATGCCATCTATCTTAGCTTCCATGCCATTCTTCAAACCATCCATCTTAGATTCCATGCCTTTCTTCAAACCATCCATATTAGTTTCCATGCCTTTCTTCAAAACTTCCATTTCATTTTGTGTTGCTCTTTGCGAGAGCGAAATTTGTTGCACTTGCTCTTGTAATTTTGATATGTCATGTTGCCATTCTTCGTCTTAATGAGTCATAGTAGAGCCTTATAAAGGCTTAATGGGTGTTATTTTTAGGGACCATTTTAGAATCCAATACTGATAACTATTCTACAATATTCCCTTGGAATCAATTCAACTTGATTCTTCAAACAAGACTTCTACAATTAGGGAAAAACAATACACACCTTTTACTTGCTTTTGAGGAGCTCTACATTGAAATTGAATTATATCTATAATTGCAGATCCTCAATATCCGAAATTTAGCCTTGTAGTATCCCTCTGAAGCTTCTTTCAATTTTCATAGGTCTGACCTGATTTGGATTCTTCAAGACAAATTTATGTCCAATCTCCCACAATGACCCAATTATGGACTAGTTCAGTAGAGCGAACTTGTACGACTTGCCACATGTCATTGTTTCCTCCTTTAGCTCTAACATTGATATATAGGAAACTAAAATATGTGTACTTACAGCCACTTTTTACATCATTCCAATCTGATGTGCAGAGAGAGAGTTATGAATATTTTCCCATGATAACCTCTTTGAGATGAAATTCGAGAGCCTAAAAAAGACCTAACTTCCACTGATCGTATCTCTGAAAATATTGCGAACCAAGCTCTGAAATTTTGCAATGATGTTCCACATGATTGCAGCTTCCCTCTCTAAAAATTTCATCTTCTAAATCTTCGTAGAAACAAATTTATAGAGAAAATTTAGCGATGACTTGTTTAGGTTAAATTCAGGAGCCTGGAAAAATCTCTAACTTCCACAGATCATATCTCCGAAAATATGGCAAACCAAGCTCTGAAATTTTTCGAAGAATTTTCTCAGGATTTTGGCTTCGCACTCTAAATATTTTAGCTTCTGAACCTTCGTAGAAAAAATGTTATAGCAAAAATTCCATGATGACCGGTTTGGAGCAGTGAAAACCCTAGAATCCAAAGCTCTAATACCAAATGTTGTGAAACCAGCTCCAAAAAGAGAAGAAAAGAGATATCAACGCTTATAAATAAGCCACTTCGAGGGGGAAACCTCCAATACATTACATGAATGAAAAATTCTTCGACGGTAGAAATTACAAAACCTCATTTCTATATGTAGGAGTCTGTGGGGCCACAATGTAATCTTAGTGGGGCCACAATGTAATCCTAGCCGACCTAACAATAATAATTTAAGGGCACAATAATAACAATATGGGGGTTACAGGGGTACAATAATAACAATAAGGGGGTTACACTAACAACAATAAGGGACTATACTAGTAATATAGGGACCTAACATGTGCCCATCCTGAAAAACTTGCGATTTGCGATTGTGATTGAATCTCCGTCATTGATCATTGCTCATATCCAACGGTCCTCACAACTCCCTTGCTATGGTTTGCCAACTTTCTTTCTTTGGTTGCACCCATTCGTTTCTTTCTATTTCTTCGTGGAATAATTTGACTCGTTCACTACTTGCCCCACTTTAGTGTTCACGACTCGACTCGCTATGTGCACGACTTGACCCATTCACGTTCATGATCTAACCCAATCACGCTCACGACTCTTCCCAGTAGGTTCACGACTCTACCTTTGTTGTTTTTCTGCCTCAACTCATTCTCTACTACCTTTTTCATCGCTAATGGTATAATGTTGATCTGTTGCTTTCTTTGGAAAAGATTTTGAATATTGACATCTATGTATAGTATGAAAAATTTTCAAAGAGAAAATACACAGTCACCTTGTGATACTTTAAATTACAGGGTTCTAGCAGTGGCTCCAGCTGGGGATGGTAGCTCCTTCAGGAGCTGTAAAGAACACCGTAGACTAGTAGCCTAATACATTGGGTTGATCCCACAACTTGTATCTTGATCTGTCAGGAAACTTAGTGATTGGAAACCAACTAATTGTTCCTCCTAACTTTGACTGATAAAAATAGAAAACATGATTTTCCAGCCATCTTATTAGCATACTAAAATCTGAACTGAAACTACAATTGAACTTATCCATTGCAATCCATCAAGATGAACATATTGATGCACCTTGAAAACTTGAATGGTGAAACCAAAACTAAGCTGGAACTGAAGTGTGAAACATACTGATTTGAAAATGAAAGAAATCTAAAACTAAAATTTGAAAGATGCTCACAGCGCTGAGCTTATTTTCACACCTACCTACCCTAATCTAACTTGGAGATGATATATACACTAAGTGAACTCCTTTCTCCAATGCAACCAATCAAGTAAATGACTAAATGATTGATTCTTGTTCAACTTTTTTAGTATGCTGAAAAAACAAAATGGCCACTCCCATTTTTCTTTCCTTTGTACAATAGTGCTCAAAATTTTCCTTAAACTCTGCAACAAACCATTCCTAGCATACCATACTCCTTTAGATGATTCTAAGAAACTAGAAAAAGGATCTGGGAACAATACCTGGCCCTGAGGTTTAAATAACAAACTTCATCTAGGGATTCTCCTTGTTCCACTTTATCATGCTCAGGATCCTTCTGAAAGAGAATATCTACATATTCTTCATGGTCATCTGAAATGGAATCCTCATTATATACCACTATGATGTCCTCAAGAAAAACTGATATGTCTTGACTGAGTTGGCTGAATTATGTTGGAAGGCCATCATTCTGATGAATAGGAGAAATTTCTGGCAATAGGCCTTCGTGAGAAGGTAGAACAACACCATTATAAATCCGTTCTTATGTTTCTTCATGAGGAAATGCTTCAGTACATAAATCAGCAGTAGAATAAATAGACATAATCTCTTCATTACATAAACATTTAGAGGTTGGTTGCATGCTTAGAATCTGATTGATTTCTTCTTCAGTTAAATGAGGAGGGAGTCTTTGTTTTCTTTGGATTGAACAACAATTGTTTTCTTTCTCTTGTGAAGAATGATCATGAGGCTGAATGTCTTCTTTAGCCTCACACAAAAGAGCAGATGAATTATCATTTTTCCCCACAAAGAGATCTTGTGTATCTTCTTTCATTTCCTGATTGCTTTCATTTTCAACTAACTTCTCTTGGTTGTCATGAATATTAACATGAGAATGAAATTCATGAATTGCTTCTAAGGGATCCTCAGGATGCTAATTTCCTAAATCTTCATCAATATTTACAATGTATTGTATGAGATCCTCAGATTAATCATGACAATTTTAAGCTAATGATAAAGATGGAGAATTTTCTTTATAATGCTCATAAAACACCTTGTGGAAATATTTTAAAGAAAAAAAACTACCAGGTTTCAGACCTTCATACCATTCCCTTGTTATCCCTTCTAATGTTACCATGAACATCTTCATGAGGCAATCCTCATGCCATTCGAATTTCAAACTCCATGAGTGTATATGAAATTTAATGAGATGTAACAAAGCATCATCAACCTTCTCATCTTGAAAAATAGGAAGATTTTTGTCCCAATTTACCTGAGGCATTTTGTGTGGCAACCCAAGAATGTAATCTTTGTTCATTGGATTATACCTGCGTTGTATTCTTAGATCCATCTTGTCAATCAGCCGGAGAGTGGGGTCACTGTATATTCACAACCAATCTAGATTATTATACCAGTGGATTCTTTAGGTCAACTGAAAAACTGTGGAGTCGTCAGGGTGATGATTTCAACTTTCTTGTGTCTGGCTATTGTCCACCATCAACAACCAGATACCAATCTTGGAACATACTTGAATCATACAATATTTTGACTGTGGTTTCTGAGTTCTGATGAAATATTAAGCTTTTTCAATAACTCATCCCTAATATGGTTTCCATTATGTTATCACTCTATGATTTGTAATATTTGCAAGAGAAAATGACAGAGGACAGCATCAAACCACTTTGGAGTCGAGGACCTAGCCTTCCTAGAGTCAAAGAGGGCTCTCTCTATTTTTTTATGATTTATCATGATAATTATAAATGTTGATATTAGGCTAGTTATAGAAATTATGAGGGTTGTTTATTTTTTATTGATTTGGTGGTTGGATAGATAGAGCTGTGAGACTTAATCCATTGGGCTATGGAGTCATAAAGGCTGAATTATGCATCAACATTTCAAGGGCATTCACAGGGAAAGCTAACTATGTAGACTGGATCTTACTAGTAGTGTGAATATGAAATGGGAGAAAGTAGTGAGTTTAGTAATAGCTATAGAGAAATTAAGAATTATTTAACTAAAATACAGAGGAAAACATTAAGATAACAAATACAGACAGAATTAAGGTGCTCTCTCAGCAAATCCTAATGTAAATTTTCAGTTTTACAATAAGAGAAATTGATGCACAACATGAAAAGATAGAGGAAAACATTAACACAAAGGAAATAACATCACCATTAACATAGCTCAAGAATCCTATGAACGGTCTCTTATTATTGATGCCGAACTCAAATAATTATAGTGCTCCAATATAATGTGTTGAGAATGCAGCAAGATGATGGAGCTTAGTGAAATGAAGTCGCCTTCACTAAGTGGGCCCGCAGGCAAATTCTGGCGCAAAGTCTATTTTTAGACTATGTCTATTTTTAGACATACGGAGCATAATTTGGGAATTCTACTTGGAGATTCTTGGAGTATGCGACATGTCGGTAAAAATAGATGAGACCCTAATTTTTAGGACCCAGGCTATTTTTAGACTGATCTCCTAAAAATATGGAAGTCAAATGTTATTTACCCTTAATAATATTTTGACTATAAACAGCAGTTTACTCTCTTGGCGCACTTCAGTTTGAGTCATGGAGGTGACTCATGCAACTGACACAAGGAATCACGTGGTTTCTAGGGTTTGATGGCATCTTGCATGGTTGGCTTCAGTTAGACTTCAGTGGCAGGAGTTTTGGAGAAGTTAACGGGACAAGTAGTGGAGTTGTGTTCTGTTTGTTTTTAGTTGAACTAGTTGGGATTAGTTAACTAACTAATCAACTAGATATGAGTGGAGTAAATTAAATAATATTTAATTTACTAAATATTAACTCATTAGTCAACTCAAGAACACTTCAATTCACTACAGTGCATGATCAGTTCAGTGGAGACCAGTGGAAGAGGTAGATGAAAGGGTGAGTAAAGCTATCAGTTGGTAGATTTGTTTTGCATGAGTTTTGCATTACACTTGGAGGAATTGTCCATGAAAATTACGCAATCAAGGGAAGGGGATTCGAACCTTGAACCTCTTCATATACAGGCCATGATTGCGCAATAGAGGCAAGGCAATTGGCGGGGAGTTTTGAACCTCGGACTTGTTCAAAACTGAGTCAGATTGTGAGTAACTTCATGAGAGAGTACTGAGTACTTGTGAGGAGTATTGTACTTGTTTGGTTACTTGATTTCTCCATTATAATATACACAATAGCTGCGGGGTTTTCAGCTATAGGCTTTCCCCATACATACTGAGTTAATGTGTGATTGGATTGATGTGAGATTGCTTCTGTTATTTCCGCATGTGACAATTAATTGTAGAAGAAGGTTATGTGTTATGTATGCAATTCGAAATTGATATATGACCAGGTTAATCTTCAGTGAATAAGTGATTTATTCGGCTAATTTCTACATGGTATCGGAGCGAGATTAATTGTCGAGATCTATTACGGTGATTGCAAACTTATTTCCTCGGACAGAGTCTGCATGCGGGCCAGGTAGCCTCCGGAATATTCATCCTTCTTTGTAAGGTGAAAGATCTGGTGAATGCCCTTTGCAGTCAATCTCCGATTTGGAAATAATTTGTTTTCAAGTATAGATCGGAAGCGATAGAGCTTTGAGTTTGGAATTCGAATTTTGCAGAAGGTTGATTTTCTTGGTGCCGGTGTTGAAAGATGTCTTCTTTCAATGGTTTGCGACTCGAATATGCTCTTGAAGGCAGTTCGAACTATATTGCATGGAAAGATCGAATGGAAGCAGTGTTAGAAGATAATGGTCTGAAGGAGTTCGTGGATGCGGATGTCCCAAAGCCCACTGATGCAGCTCTGGTCGATGCATGGCAAAAGAAGATCGCGAAATGTCGAAGGATCCTGTTGGAGGGCGTCAGGGATCATATTGTATCCAGCCTGCATGGAAAGGCTACTCCATATTTAATGTGGAAAGCTTTGACGGATCTATTCCAGAGTAAGAGTGACCAAAGGAAGCTGGCGCTCAAAGATAAGCTCGGGAACATCAAGATGGAGAAGGGCGACAGTATCGCCAAATACCTCACGAAGTTCACTCAATGCAGAGATGAGCTGGGAAGTGTGGGGGTGATTGTCGAAGATGAGAACATGGTCAACCTGGCTCTCCTTGGTCTTCCGAAGGCTTGGCACTCATATCAAGATAGTGTCAATGGTCGGGAGAAGCTGCCGGGATGGGAGCGCCTTTGGGCGGATCTCATGCGGGAGGAGATAAGGAGGACTACTCGAGATGGATCTTCATCAAAGGGAGCTGATGAAGAAAACTGCGCTTTGGTGTCCAAAGCTAAGAAAGGAAAGGGTAAGAAAACCTCTCATTCTGGAGCTAAGGGCAAGAAGCAGAATATGGCGAAAGTGAAGTGTTTTCACTGCCATGATCACGGACATTATGCTACCAATTGTCCAAAGAAGAAGAAGAACAAGCAAGCGGGAAGATCTGCAGATGGAGAAGCTTTGGCTTCACAGTTCGAGCTTGACTTTTCACTGATTGCATGCTTGGTTCCAAGTGTGATGGGATCGGTGTGGTTCTTGGACAGCGGTGCGTCATTTCATATGACGGGAGATCGGGAGTTGTTCTCAGATCTGGAGGACAAGGATTTGGGTATGCACATCGAGATGGGCGATGACGGTAGATACAGTGCGACTGGTATCGGTACCGTATCCTTTCAGAGGGAGTCTAGTAAACCCTTTGTCTTAAAGGATGTCATGCATGTACCTGGATTGAAGAAGAACCTGATTTCAGTAGCGATGTTGGAGGATAAGGGTTATGATGTTGTCTTCAGCGAAGGAAAAGCTTTCCTGCGCAGTAAGACTACTGGAGAGACCCGGAAGATAGGGGTTTGAACTCAGAACCTTTATCAGTTGCAGGTAGATGACTGCGCAGCTATGGCATGCAAGGCTGGAGATGTGGTGAGCCGGGATGATGAGGGCGAACTATGGCACGGGAGATTGGGCCATCTTCACCATGGAGCTTTGAAGATTCTGCAGCAGATTTCTACTGGACTTCCTAAGGGCACCCTTGCGCAGTCAGATCAGTGCAAGGGGTGTACTTTAGGGAAGTATGTGAAAGCCACCTTTCACGAGAAGGATAGTCGCGCCACGGCGATCCTTGAGAGAGTTCACACAGACGTGTGTGGTCCTTTCTCAGTTGCTTCGACAGCAAAGCACAGGTATTATGTGATCTTTGTTGATGATTTCTCTTGAAAGTGCTGGATCTTCTTCATGCAGAAGAAGAGCGATACATTCGTGAAGTTCTGTGAGTTTAAAGCACTGGTCAAGAAGGAGTCGGGGAAGAAAGTGATTGCTCTAAGGAGTGATAACGGTGGTGAATTCATCTTGGCTGAATTCAAGGAGTTATGCAGCACAGAAGGGATTCGGAGAGAGCTCATCGCACCCCATAACCCACAGCAGAACGGGGTGGTTGAGTGGAAGAACAGAACGATCGTGGGTGCTGCACGGGCGATGTTGCATGATCAGGGCCTACCCCTTCACTTGTGGGCTGAGGCATGCAATACAGCAGTGTATGTGCAGAGCCGTTGTCCTCACAAGGTTCTTGGCATGAGTACACCGGAGGAGGCTTATTCTGGCAAGAGGCCTGATATTTCCCATTTGCGGATTTTTGGTTCTCCTGTCTACATGCATGTGACGAAGGATGCGAGAAGGAAGCTGGATCCAACTGCCGAAGTTGGAATATTTGTGGGGTACACTGATACACCTCACAACTATCGGGTGTATGTGCCAGACAGTCGCAAGACTGTTGTGCGACGGGATATAAAATTTCAGGAGGAGAAAGCCATGCAGTGTTCGCTTGAGAGGGAGCTACACTTGCATGCGGATGAGGAGCTGTTAGTTCCTAAGGAGGAGCTTCCGGATGTGGATCAGCCACAAGAGGAGGTTCAGGAGGTGGAAGAAACCACCCAGGCAGCGCCAACCATCGGAGGGCGCATGCGCACTACAGAAGCTGAGCGACTGGCTCGGGATGCAGAGAAGGTTGTAGGACCACCTACAGCACAGCGCAGACAGAGACAGTCACCGGATCGGTACACTGGATACATGGCTCTTATGAGTCAATGTGTTGTGACAGAGCCATCCTCTTTTGAGGAAGCTGTGGAGGACCCCGCATGGGTTGATGCCATGATCGAAGAATATGATTCGATCATCAGGAACAGTGCATGGGAGATTGTCCCAAGACCGGTTGGGAAATCAGTTGTAGGTTCGCGATGGATCTACAAAGTGAAGCAGGCGGCTGACGGGAGTGTGGAGAAGTACAAGACGAGATTTGTCGCCCGTGGCTTCTCACAGATCGAGGGGATTGACTATGAGGAGACTTTTGCACCTGTCGCAAGGTACTCTTCCATACGGACGATCCTTGCTCTCTCAGCGCAGATGGGGTGGCACATTCATCGGATGGATGTGAAGACTGCGTTCCTCAATGGAGTTATTGAGGAAGAAGTGTACATAGAGCAGCCTGAAGGTTTTGAGATCTTCAGCAGTGAGTCGCATGTGTGCCGACTCAAGAGAGCACTGTATGGGCTGAAGCAAGCACCTCGTGCTTGGTACACTCGAATGGACAACTACTTCACCGGGCTTGGATTCTCCAAGAGTGAGGCGGATCCAAACCTGTACCAGATAGTGGTGGAGGGGAAGCTGTTGATCATCGTACTGTATGTAGATGATCTGATTTTGGCTGGCGACGAGCAGTTGATACTTTCATGCAAGGAGGATCTTGCACGAGAGTTTGAGATGAAGGACCTGGGCATCCTTCATTATTTCCTGGGATTGGAGATTTGGCGGCGCAGTGGAGGACTGTTTGTTTCTCAGGGCAAGTATGCCCGGGAGATTCTGGAGAGGTTCAACATGCAAGGCTGCAAGCCTGTTGATACCCCTCTTTCTGGAGGATGGAGGAAGGGAGATGCTACTTCGGAGGAGGTAGTGGATGCCACTGTCTATCGACAGTTGGTGGGGTCGTTGATGTATCTGGTCAATACTCGACCCGATATATGCTATGCAGTTAACCAGCTTTCGCAAGCTATGGTTAAGCCCACCAAGCTCTTTTGGAAGGCGGGCAAGCATGTATTGCGCTATATCAGAGGCACATCGGGATATGGTCTATGGTACAGACAGGAGGATGGAGTGAAGCTTTCTGGTTTCACTGATGCAGATTGGGCAGGGAGCCCAACAGACCGGAAGAGCACTTCTGGAGGGGTTTTCAGCATTGGGTCGACAGCAGTTTCCTGGTACAGCAGGAAGCAGAGATCCGTGGCACTCAGTTCAGCAGAGGCCGAGTACATGGCAGCAAGCTTGGCTGCATGTGAGGCTATTTGGATGAGAAAGATCCTCGCAGGTTTGTTCAGGTTGCATTTGGAGCCTACGGTGATCTACTGTGATAACCAGAGCTGCATCAAGCTCTCGGCTAATCCAGTTTTTCATGATAGGTCCAAACATATCGACATCAGGTACCATCACATCAGAGATTGTGTTCAGCGGAGGATCATGATGCTTTCATATGTTCCCACGGAGGATCAGGATGTCGACATCCTGACGAAGGCGCTCACCAGGAGCAAGTTCGAATTCCACAGAGGCAGGATAGGGGTTGCAGATAATCCATATCTTCTTGAGAGGGAGTGTTGAAATACGTAAATGATGGAGCTTAGTGAAATGAAGTCGCCTTCACTAAGTGGGCCCGCAGGCAAATTCTGGCGCAAAGTCTATTTTTAGACTATGTCTATTTTTAGACATACGGACCATAATTTGGGAATTCTACTTGGAGATTCTTGATGGATGCGACATGTCGGTAAAAATAGATGAGACCCTAATTTTTAGGACCCAGGCTATTTTTAGACTGATCTCTTAAAAATATGGAAGTCAAATATTATTTACCCTTAATAATATTTTGACTATAAACAGCAGTTTACTCTCTTGGCGCACTTCAGTTTGAGTCATGGAGGTGACTCATGCAACTGACACAAGGAATCACGTGGTTCCTAGGGTTTGATGGCATCTTGCATGGTTGGCTTCAGTTAGACTTCAGTGGCAGGAGTGTTGGAGGAGTTAACGGGACAAGTAGTGGAGTTGTGTTCTGTTTGTTTTAGTTGAACTAGTTGGGATTAGTTAACTAACTAATCAACTAGATATGAGTGGAGTAAATTAAATAAAATTTAATTTACTAAATATTAACTCATTAGTCAACTCAAGAACACTTCAGTTCACTACAGTGCATGATCAGTTCAGTGGAGACCAGTGGAAGAGGTAGATGAAAGGGTGAGTAAAGCTATCAGTTGGTAGATTTGTTTTTGCATGAGATTTGCATTACACTTGGAGGAATTGTCCATGACAATTACGCAATCAAGGAAAGGGGATTCGAACCTTGAACCTCTTCATATACAGGCCATGATTGCGCAATAGAGGCAAAGGCAGTTAGTGGTGTGTTTTGAACCCGAGACTTGTTCAAAACCAAGCTAGATTGTGAGTAACTTCATGAGAGAGTACTGAGTACTTGTGAGGAGTATTGTACTTGTTTGGTTACTTGATTTCTCAATTATAATATACACAATAGCTGCGGGGTTTTCAGCTATAGGCTTTCCCCATACATACTGAGTTAATGTGTGATTGATTTGATGTGAGATTGCTTCTGTTATTTCCACATGTGAC
Source organism: Pinus albicaulis (assembly GCA_034641835.2). NCBI lineage: Eukaryota > Viridiplantae > Streptophyta > Pinopsida > Pinales > Pinaceae > Pinus > Pinus albicaulis. The sequence goes on from CM076579.1 coordinate 1,528,034,191, forward strand.
AATTAATTGTAGAAGAAGGTTATGTGTTATGTATGCAATTCGAAATTGATATATGACCAGGTTAATCTTCAGTGAATAAGTGATTTATTCAGCTAATTTCTACATAATGATCTTCTATGACGCAGAATCTAACATGGTCCAACCTCTGATATTGCTAAGGCATGCAGTATTTATCTAAAGACTAAGTCAGTTTCCCTAACTTACTCGAGAACCATTCATTAATTACAATTTAGCAGAAAATGGAAAGTGTGGCCATGCAAGGCCTGATCAGACATCACTGACAACAACACCACCTTTGGAATTAATTTTGGGAAACTCTTCGTAGACCTAAACACTTCAATGGCTCCTCTGAATATAAACAAATAATCTTGGAGGTGGCTGTGATGGTCACGAGGAGGTAACTAGTGGTGGCTCTTACATTTGGCCCTGCTCTTCAGAAAACTGGAGTTGGGTAATTAATTCTGGTGCAGCATCGGCTACTTTTCATCGATTAATGACTTTATTGATGTGCTTTTCTGCCTTTTCTGTTTCTACCATTATAACATAACAATTCTGCATGAATGCCCTCTACTTCCCGACTCGACCTGTGGTGTTTATTTTATAGTCGAATCCTTCTTACCGTGTTTTAACCCTTTTTCAAACAAAACAACATAAAAACTCATATATCCGGACCTGAAAATGTTTATATTTTATTTATGAAGACGCATCGCTTCCATGCTGGTATTGCACTTTGCATTTTTAACAGTTTAAGTTATGAATAATGTAATCAGTGATGCGATGCGATGTGGGAGGTGATGTGGAGGGAAGGTGGGCCCGACCGCATCACAATCTCAAATATTAAGGTTTAGCAGTAAGCAGAGGAGGTAAACACTAAAAGATGCGAAGTGCGAAGAGCAAGGAGAAGGTAAGTGACGTGGCAAGGGAAAGTGGGACCGACCGCATTACAATCGCAGACCTTAGGTTTTTTTATAAGTAGCGGGGGTTAAATACTAAAACTTGCGAAGTGCGGTACGAGATTCAGACCCACCTGCATCGCAAATCTCAAATCTTATGTTTTATTTCACATCGCAGAATTTGGAGTTTAGGAAATAAGGTAAGCACTAAAATCAACGAAGTGCGATTTGTGCTAGGGAAGGATGATGATGTGCCACGATAGAGATGGAGCCCACTGCAATAGGTGGAGTTTATAAAATAGTGAATGGTTTCTGTGGTAAGTGTATGAGGTTTCATATTACATGATATGTATTGCAAGCGGCCTGAAGTGGGGGCGGATCTGCTGTGGCGGGGCCAATCGCATCGCAAGTTAAACAAAATACATTGCGGGGGCTTCAAATGGTAAGCTAGAAAATGTGCAATGCGATATATCATAAATTAGTGATCATAAGTGTTAAGGTTTTGTTGCGATGCAAAAATTTACAATCTGCCAGATGAAAAGATGACCTGCCAAGGAGAATGGCCCCACTTTAATCGCAATCGGGGAAATGGGAAGGTAGAGGTAAAACAATGATATAGCGATGAAAAGGTAAAGTGGAAATATAAAGGGAAAGGAGAAAAAGGGAAAGGTTTAATGATTTTAAGGAAAATTAAATGGAAAGGAAGTGTGGCAAGTGAATGGGTCCCACTTCATCGCATATTGCATTTCACTGACTTTAACATTTACCCTTGTGCCCATCCTGAAAAACTTGCGATCTGCGATTGCGATTGAATCTTCGACATTGATAGTTGCTAACATCCAACGGTCCTCATTGCTCCCTTGCTGTGGTTTGCCAACTTTTTTTCTTTGGTTGCACTCGTTAATTATTTCTATTTGTTCGTGGAATACTTTAACTCGTTCACTACTTGCCCCGCTTCAGCATTCACGACTCGACCTGCTACATGCACGACTTGACCCAATCACGTTCATGACTCTGTAGAGCACATTCATGGCTTGACCCAATTGCGTTCATGACTCTGCCCAGCACATTCACGACTCTGCCTTTTTTGTTTTTATGCCTTAACTGCTTCTCTTCTACCTTTGTCTTCGCTAATGGTATAATGTTGCTCCTTACCTCTCTGCTATTTTCTTTCGAAAATATTTTGAATATTGAAACCTATGTACAGTATGAAAAAGTTACAAAGAGAAAGTACAGAGTCACCTTGTGATAATATAAATTACAGGGTTCTAACAGGATCTTTGGGTGAACTGGTATCCATCCCTGGATGTGCCTTTGTGACTGCATCATACCAATTCTTCAACTTCTCATCTTTTGCTATATATATTGATGAATAACCCTAATTGAAATTGATCCTCTCATTGTGCATGTTGTACAATCTTTTGGGATCATATCCATGAAATTATTTAGTTGCAAAGTGGAAGAAATCCAGCTCTTGTATTTCTGCCATTGTCACCATGTGGCTCTTTAACTCATATAATTTGATCCTCAAAGGGAAGGTGGACCAAGGGGATTTCTTCCTCCTGTGAATAAATCCTAATAATCCCTTGTGTAATTGTTCTTCTACTTCCCGCATGACCACCTTATTGGTCATATATGGTGGCATGAGATGAGGGGATATATAACAACCAAAACATATAATGTATGTACCCTCGAGAGTTGCAAACTAGTCAGCGATATCCAGGAGTGACTCCTTCATTTGATCAGTCATGCAAGGAGGATCAGTATTGAATATTTTTTTTTCAAAAATAACTGCAAAGAAGTGCTAAACCAATCTATCATATTCGCCTCTGAAGCTTGATTCTGATAACACTCTGCAGTGGAAGTAAACTAGAAACTTGTCCTAAGGGGTCAAGTTCTAGTATAATGATGGGAAAGCATACTATGCACACGTTCCATCTAAAAGTAACACAAAAATATATAATTTGGGTTCTTGGTTCGCCCTCAAAGATGCTTTCACCAACCCCACATGGTGTTGCAACTTAAATGACAATATATCTGCCCAATTGGACACTTTACCACGTATTACCACCATATTGAGCATATATATCTAGTTTTCCTCAAACTCCTAAATGTTTTTTCTCCCATGAAATTGACAACACATGGCTATCAGAAATTGATATACATCTTTGAGAATCTTGGTTGGTTAAACTATGGATGGGAGGTGGCGAAACATAGCAGCCTACCAACACTATGATTTGATGATGTCACTTGTGTCAAGGTTGACCCATCTGGTGTAGAAGTCAGTGTTCGCATATTATGTGGGCATGGGAATATTGTATTAGATTTGAATATCATTTCCATAATAGGTGGCGAGATTACTGCCACTCTCACTATGAAGCACAAGATGACAGTCATCCACTTGTGTGATAATCCACTCAATCACCTCTGCACAAGGGATGACTAGGAATCTGCATGTGATCTTATGCATTATGGAATAATTAATATTGATGTACGCTTTCACATCTTCCAATTTCTCGGAAAACCTCTTCTACATAAATGTGTCTTTTATACTGTTGTTAGGGATAATACACCCTAGAGTCTGGGTTGGAAACCCCAATAGAGCAAGAGGCATAAAACAACAAGAAGCATAAAAAATTGTAATCCTAATGCTTAAACTAGTAAAATAGGAAGAATGAGTAGTACCCGAGGTCCTACATTTGAAGGAGATCCTACAGGGTTCAAACCCTCTACTTATCCTAGTGCTCCAAAACCTACAACTTATTCAAGAAAAACACATATACTATTAATAATTTAAAGCATGTTCAAGATATTAGTGTTAGCTCATGTAAGAATATAAGCATAAAGCATGACATCATTGATAATAAGATCACTGTCATGTATAAAGCATGAAATCATTGATAATAAGATCACAGTCATGTATAAAGCATAAAGATCATGAATATCAATAATACGACGGAGCTTCTTTATTAATGAATGTAGAGAAGTGTGGAGGAATACCACCTGATTCAGCCACGGCTCCAAGAAAAATTGTCCTCTGAATACGTCTAGCCCAAACCTCAACAATCTCCTTCCAAATGCATACACATGGATGCCATATAAGAGGAGTGAACATCTATGTGAGGAAAACAAGGGTTTCCAAAATCTGGGAGTGCAGGTGTCACATGGATAAATCAAACTTGATCAGGGACAAAATGGTTATAATATCAATATTCTATCTTTCTCCTCCCTTTAGGCCTTCCCATGAGGTGTATTTATACCACCCCAAAATAGTTGTTTCATTTGCGATATAGTTAGGCCACAGGATGATGTAGGTAGGGTTTCGGTGTAACCCGTAAACCTTGCCCAAATAATAGGGATTTTTTATATTTTTTTATATTTTAAATTATATGCGGGGATTGGCTTTAAATGGACCCACGTGTGCACGTGCTTTTGAGAGGGCAGCATCGCATATGGAATTTAAAATAATGCTTTTTAGATAAAGTACCAAGTCTAAAGGGAAAGGGCTAACCAAGGCCATAACTCAGAGCATCAAGTATACAGAGGTGGAAAATGATGCTATAAAAACTACCCCATGTGATTTCAATAGACTTATCAATGAAGCACTATTTGTATCCATAAACATGAATGGTCGACTTTGTTAATTCAGCTGCTTCTTCAATGCTTGCCTCTGAAGTTTCTTTGGAGGCCACTTTACATGTAGAGGGAGGCATGGCTCCAGTAGATGATGAAAGGGAGACAATACTTGTAGCTCAAAAACTTTTTTTTAGAAACACACTCATAATGACAAGATTAAATTAATGCAACATATATGGTGGATTTGGTGCACAGATGTACGAAATCGCACCCGTTTAAGGGGTGTGGTTTGCCCCCTTAAACTATAGGTAACAGGCAAAAAGTGGTGGAGTTAAAAAGCATACAATCTAGAGGAAAAAGCATGCAAATGTATACTCAAATAAAACTAAAACTAAAACACAAATATATAGAAGCTATTGAAGAGATTCAAACGATAATAATGCAAATGGTGGCTTTAGGCCCCTTCTTATTAAGCATTTGATATGAAGAAGAAATTTTACCCACTTGCCAAAGGGCCCCAAGATAATGGTTCTAGGTCCCGATGCAAGGATGTTGTTTTCCAAGCTCGCCTTGGTGCCAGCTCCCTCTCTCTCTGCTGTGATGGACTAAGATTGTTGGATGGCCAACAATCGAGTCCCCTTTATCTCCAGCTCCAGGTCAAACACTGCTGCTATTGCTTGGGCAGTTATGGCCAGCATAACAATGTGATCACCCATTCTTCATCTCATGGTGGCTTTATATAGGGGATTTCAAATCCTCCTTCCCTCCCTTGGTACATGGTTGATGGTGACCCAAGGGAGAGGTATGATTCCATTGTGTGCTCCAAATATTCCATTATGTGCTCACATAGCATCTAAGGAGGTGCTGGTGGTTGTCCTTAGGCAGCTTCATGTAAGGACTAACTTGTCCTTTGCTTTGTGTGGTCCCAGATAGCGACATTTTTCCACTTTCAGGAATGCATGCTTATCAGGAAAAAAGGCGTGCAAAAGGCACTCTTCTCGAAGGCTAATGCGTGCAATCAACGTTTAAGACCAGTTCAAATTTTATTTTCTCAAAACCTTAGAGATTTTAAATACTTTCTAGATTCCATAATGTCTTCCTACCCTGTAAGTCCTTTGGCTTGACATTAATTAATGTCATCTTCTACTGTACGATTTTCCAATGTTAACAGTTGCCCCCTAATGTGTGAGGTCTAGGAAGGATTGTATAGCCGAAATACATTATATTTTATTTTATGTATCGTGCATAGAGAGAGAGGGAGACCTGCGTGAAGATTTGGAGTTGAAAACACCCTGCACCGGTTCCAATAATGACCACGTCTAAGGGATCCCTGCAAGAAAAGACAATTTACAATATATATACAAAATTTCAACAAGGCGGGCATTTCACATGCTCATGATGCCATGGCTAGTTAAAAAAAATTGACAGATACATGTGTTGTCTGTGTCACTACTATGGTAGTGATGCTGGCGGTTGTTAATGATGACTATTGATGCCTTCAAGGGCATTTTTTATTTGAATATAGGTGGAATGTGGTACCCATATGCATAAACTTGGTATGGCATGTAGCTACACAATGTACACATAGGTGCTAGTTGGGACCTTCCCATGTAAGCATTGTTGATAGAGATGCTTATGGAGGCACGAGTCTTCGATGGATCTAATCAAAGTGCAATGGTTGTAAGGTACGATACCATCTTGACATGAAAGCTTTTGTCGTAGTCGAATGTTAGGAGGATCGATGACATTTGTGGACAATGATGTCTCCCACAGTGCCACTCAAGGATGCCCCTTTTCATGGATAGGGGTAATCCAAGGTACCGCTTCCTTTTTGGAAAAGAGGTGTCGAGGTCGACAAAAGGGAAGCCTCAACCGAACCATGGGTCATTGACCTAAGGGGTCAGGGACTTGGATGTGATGCATTTAACATAGGCATGTTGGTAAGAGGTGACAGAAAACTGATGATGGGAATTTAGTGGCCCAAGGTCAAAGTATACTTAAGCAGCTTGGAGGCAGTCATAGTTATTTCTGAAGGGAAAATCCCTGGAGTCGGTAGGACTTCTAGGGTGGGTATAAACCAACTATGAATGTCGTGATGGTGCATGCGTGGGGGTGAAATACTCCGACCAAGGGAGCTCAGGGACTGCTCCCATGGGGGAAAGATGAAATATGAGGGTTGAGTGGTGAAGTGCATCGTTTGTGGTCTTTCTACACTTACCAAAAGAATAAAAATAATGGGGTTTGGTTTGTCCAATACACAGAGACGGGTACCCAAAAACATGAAAATTTTCACTCACTAATGTTGTGAGGAAGGTGTTTTGTTGAGGGTGGGGGTCCCATTTGTTGGTCTAATGTGCAGGGTTGATGAAGTGGATGAAAAAGTGTCGCAGATGGGATTATGCTGGTGGAGGTATGGTGGGACAAATGTGATGCGCGGTGGTGCACGTTTTATTTTCTTGTAAAACTTGGTCATCCAGGAAGGGGGTTTCAGTTTGCATGCTAAACTTTACCTTATGCATGATGAATGGATGGGCACGAGGTGCTTCCCAGACTCAAGTGGTATGGCCATGGCATCACTGTTGTTGTGATATATGGTCTACTTTGGGTGACGAGCGCCATGGATGGGAGGCTCTACCGACCAACACAGATGTTTATCATGTGTAGGGTGCGGTGATGATAAACATAGTCGTAGGTGAGGACCTTATGGTTTATTTCTGATGGGAAAATGATGTCATGATATGTAGAGTTTTCTGGGACTCTATCATGCTGGGGGTAGAATGATACCTTCTCTGGAATTTTCAGTAGATGGTGTTGTGAATGGTTTGCAAGTTTTTCCTACAAAAACAACTACCTTAAGTGAAAGTATATTATTTTCATCAAATATTATTGAAAGGCATGAGATTTAAAAAGGAATATGAGAGAGGGCATACCTGCCGGCATTGAAAATTTATTTTTTCTGGAAAGCGAATGTGTGGCATCGCTTTCGTTCATCATGGAGTACTAATGATGGTGCAACTTACGGTTCGCAGAATGGACCTTATGATTTCTTGTTATGGCCCTCTGAATTTTTTGAAAAGGGTGATAAATAGGTGAATATGGCCCTTATTCAATTCATTTGTACTTATTGAGGTTTGAGAGGTCAAAGGTGTTTATGTAGCATTCCTTGCCATTGCGGTCAGCTCGTGTACTAGGGACTAGCGATACTATGTCAAGGTAACTTCCATGACATCCTGTACTTTAATTTTTATAGTTTTATGGTGTGAGGGTCCATACAAATTGGATTTGTATGGACTCTGGGTGACTTTTCCCTAGATTGCATGGGCGATCTGGGAAAAAGTGCGCCTTCCTTGCATACACTTTTAAGGGACACGCATGCGAGGGCGCTTTGTTCCCCAATTTTAGCATGCCTTAGGCGTGCCTGTGAAAAATATAGACGCGCGCTAAGTGCGCCTGTCCCAAGTACAAGAACACAAACGCTGACACGACAAAATTTTTGGTTTTTTGTCTATTTTTTGGGTTTTTTCTCTGTACTGATGAGTACCTGTGTTGATGACAGGTTATTTTGGAGGGAGCAGGTTTTTTCAGAGATCCGGACTGCTCTATTTGTTGATGCTGGGGCGCGACGTTAGTTGGCCACATGGGGCCTTCTGAAGTATTCTAAAAATGAGTTTCTTCAGACGCAGGACCGATTACTGCGCTACATTATACAACACTGGTGCAGGAGCCGCAACATGTTCGTGTTACGGGGAAAAAACTTGGTGAATATTTATGAGATGGATATCTGCTTTGTGACAGGGTTACTGCCTCAGGGCGAGGCGCTGAGGTACCCACTCCCCTCTAGGAGAGTGAACCTGGATAGATTCTGGAGGGGTCATTACGAGGGAGCGCCTCTTACCGAGGGATGCATCAGCATTGCATTAGTTACATATGTGGCAGAGTAGTGTGCTCTAGTAGTGATCGTACGACTAGAGGGGTTGTTTTCTCCGCATTGGGCATCTGGCCCACAGGTTGGAGTTTTGCGCCGGTTGAGGTCCAGGCATTTTTTCGACTTCGCCTGCCTTTTTTTTTTATGGGATCGTATCGTAATTGAACAATGTCCAACGTGGATCTAAGTCATTTTCGTATGCTAGCATCTTGTGCAGCATCATGTACGAAAGGGTCGTGTTGCTGAAGCCGGTGGTGGTGGTGCCTATTGGGGGGCCATGGGAGCCATGTATGAGGAGGTGGGCTTCGGTGATGCCGCGGGCCGGTGGTGGCATGGTGGGGCATTATTGGAATGCCACGATAGATGCCTAGTTCGAGGCAAAACCACGAATTTTCTTGCCATACCCATATGCAGGAATGGACTTCCAGGGTGACCCAAACATGGGTCTCACTTTTGGTTATGTTTGGGGACCTGCAGGTATGTGTTATATATTTTTTCTGCTTTTTTTTTAGTATGTATGTACCTATGTGTTTCGCTAGTGACACTGACATTTTTTTGGTTACTTGTGTAGATGTTGGTGAGGGGGTCACCCCATGGCCCGATTGGTGGGCCACAATCCTCCACGATGACCTCGGGGTGGTCAGGAAGGAGGTGATGCAGGTGGACCAAGTGTGGTGCTGGTGGACCTAGCGGAGATGTTTTTGGCCCCTCAGGTGAGGGTAGAAACTCAACTACTGCAGAGGTTGCATCTGAGCAAGCTCGTACTGATGCAACAGAGGCACGCATTGCAACACTGACAGCTCAGGTGACTGCTCTTGAGGACTTCCGGGGTCGAGTGGACCGCTTGACCTATGGTATGCATGATTGAGGTTTCATGGATGAATTCAAGGAGGTCTAGTTAGAGACAATGATGGCCTATGAGAATGTAATATCCAAAAATAGGGAAAATAAGAAGTATTGGGAATATCTTATAATATTCCAAAAATGGACTGCTCAGCAATGCATGCACTAAAAAATGCATTCTTAGACATGTATGCCATAAAAATGTAAACCATCACTTGGATCCATTAGATATATCCATCTATCATCTAAACCCAAGAGGAGATCAGAAACAAAATAAACTAGGTGAGGTAAACAGACCTCCCACACCTAGAGCAACTAAAAATCACTAAAACCCCAATACACTGCTACACAGAAATATTACATGAGAGAGAGTGTGCAGTCTTATGAGGGTTTCAGCTTAGAAATTTGGAGAAAAATTATATCTACTCATATATTAATCAATAATGCTTAAGATCTGAGATCTAGTCTCCTTATACAAAATACAAGAGAACCCGGCAAGGGTTTCTTGCCATACGCTCGAAATAGAATGGTGATCTTCAGAAATAAACTGAATAATCACTGTAACATGAAATAAAAGAGTTTGAAAGGATGAATAATGATAGATATGATATATAACTCCTCAAATATCTCCTCCCATGAAAGGATGAACCCTTCAATCACAAGGAAACACTGCAAAGAAACCCCAAGATCTCCTGCTGAAGCTGCCTCCAAAAATAATGCATTCCCTAGATGGAACAACACTAGGAATGATGAGAAATGTATGGCCTGATTCCAAATATCTGAAATGGGCTCAATATATCTCCAAAAAACTCTCCCAAGAGAAGGAAACCTTCCTCCTATGAGAAAATAGCTCAGAAAGTGGGATTCCAATCCCCTTTACTGCTGCACCCTACAACACAGCACAATAACCTGCAGAAACTATGCTAGTGAAGTAAGATGAAGCTTGGCCTGAAAAACTGTTGTGGAAATGAATACAATAATCTTCCAAGAGGCTCCTCAAGGAAAGAGGTGGGATTCCTGCTCAGGAACACCCGATGCTAAACAACACTGCAACCCTGCTAAACAGCAAGAGGAAGCAAAAGTCTAAGAAGACCAATATCAAAATAATAATCTAAAACATAATCCCAAAATGTTGTCATCCTCTTACTTAAATATAATGTGAGCTTGCTTTCCCTTAGCCCCACTCAATTAGGTCATTCCCCTCATGAGATCCATCTCCCTCCAAAATTGTGTTATTCCTTCATTAATCTCCACTCCTCCCCAACTGCGTTGTTGACTTGGTCAAAGTTGATTGAATCAACATGATATAATCCTTGTTCATACTTGGAGGTATTTTATTAAGCTGCATAAAGGGTATCATTTCATACTTAGAGTGTTTTTATTTATGCTTAGGAGACTCATGGGCCTTCCCACCCATTTATTCACCTACCTAGTGGTAAACTCAACTATAATATTCCATTTAGTTTAAGGCTAAAGTTTTCGAATATTACAGTCCTCCCCTCCAAAATTTTGATTGTCCTCAAGAAACTATATAAGGAGAGAAAAATTCCTCCCCTCCTCTTCTTGTGGCCTCCTCATCAAAAGTCCCCACCACTGCTCAAAATAATCTACTACAAATCTGTCCTACAATGTTTCCTCCCAAGCATGCAAACCATATGGCTCACATCATAGAAATGTGGAAGGTGTAAGTGGAAACCTCCTTGTTGTCTAATGGCCTCCTCAAGGTAGGATTGATGAAAAACATGGGGAATCTCATTCCCAATGAGTGATCCCATCACCCATGCTATCATCCAAATGAAATGAGCCATTCTAGGTAGCTCATCCAAGAAATCATCAACCCCTGGTTTGTACAATGTAATGGGGCTGCATGGAGAGATTAGTTTTCCCCTTTTCATTTGTTTCTCTCTCTATTTATAATAAGTATGGGGTTGTTTATGTCCTTGGGCTGAAACAACATGGCCTCCAAGAATGGCCCAAGTTACTCCAATAAACAAATCAGCCATGAAGTGCCTCCTCCAAGAACTCAAGTCCTTCAAATGGTTCCTCCCACATGAAGAAAAGAGATGTAATATGGAAATCATGGGCTACCCATTGTTCCTCCTAAAATATGCAGCATGTAAAGTAGGAAGAATCATGCTCCCAATGGGCATCTCTAACTCCTCCAGCACTGTCCAAACAATGCTCCCCATGAACATAAAAATATCAGCAATATATGGAAGCAAAATCCAATGAAAACGAGCTCCCAAATGACAACCGGAGAGTGGATCATAGTTCCACACATGGAACCAACGCAGTGCATCCTTTGCCTGCATCAAAACAAGTGATAACAAGTGTTCTCCCAGCCACTTTTTTGCTACCACAATATTTCTATAAGATAGAAATATGAAAGTACCATGAGGTGCTAATGGTGCACAAAAAAAGTCATGTGGCTTCCCCCATAGACCACCAATAAAGTAGCCAATATAAATGTTGCAAGTAGCTACAAGTACATCATCATACAAAATTAAAGAAGGGATGATCCTCCTTGGTACAACATGCTTCCCATACAAAGTAAAGAAGTACAAAACATAATGTGAAATTATACCTCCTCCAGCATGTATTTGAGACCTTGAGTTGAACTGGCTCAACTGGAATTCCTCCCTCACCTCCAATGAGTAGGGAAGTGTCTGTGACATCCTCTCCATCACAATCTGGGATATTCATCTCTCAAAATTCTGAAATATATCATGTTGGATTCCCTCCCAAGTGAACTCCTCCATCAAAGAAAAATATGCATTAAAGTGCATAGAGAAGAAGTCCTCATGTGCTGCATGTAGCAGCTTCTCCTTAAGACTAGAAGCTCTAGTCAAGAAGACTCTGCCATAAGAATATATGACCACATCATCCACCATTTATCTATCATCTCCATCTGGATAATCAAGAATCATGCAAGCACCAAGATCCTTGGAGTACTCTACCAAGAGTTGAGACCTCCAATATGGAACAATCCTCCCAAGAGACAACGTTGGTGATCTAGCATATGAAGCCCTCCCCATGCTGCTGCCTGCTACTTTCACATCCCTCATGCCAAATTCATCCTCCAAAATATTCACCCCTCCGGAATCTAAGAGTGGTGAACCAAAAGGCAAGATGTCTCTCATCAACTCTAGATCTGGTGGCCTCTCAGGTGGAATGCCTCCATGTAGTGAGACATCAATACCAAGAGTAGACTATACATATAGGTGGGAAATCTTACCCTTGCCCTCATAGTGCAAATCAATCTGCCTCCTTTTTTCATTAGCTCTCTGAAATAGAGAAGGGTGTCTGCTCCTCATCAAGTGATGTTGCCCTTCCTTCCTACCTTCTCCTTCCATCTGTAATGCTTCACAACAATGCTGCTCATTGATTGTGCTTTGACCTGCATGTATGAGATCCTAGGGAACTTCTTGCAAGGATACAAAAATTCCCCCTATTGGAGCATGTGCCCCTCCTCCCTCTGCATGAGGTACTAGATGTGCTCTAGATGTGACAGTGTTTTTGCCCTCATCTTCATCAATGTGTATGGGAAACCCTCCAATAATTGGATCCTCTTGTGAAAAAGAGATCTCCATGCCCTCTTGTTTAGTAATATGAGATAGAGGTCTAGCCTCTAACAAGGTATGATGCAAGATGTCAGCTCCTCCCATGGTTTTCTGAAGTGGATTTAAGTTCATAGTTTCCTCCATCACATGCAAGGTTTTTGTTTTCTTAGGTTTTTCTTGCTCAAATACATGTGTCTTAGGAATTTTCCCATCAAATATCCCCACCCATGTTTTAATGAATCTTGCATAAGAGGAAGTATTTGCATTTTTCAAAGAAAAAGATTCAAAAATCCACCATGCATAGGCCTTACCTCTGAAATGAAGTGCTACAATTCTGATGGCTTCATCTTCAGAAATGTGGTGTTGTTGCAAATAGGAGTCTAGCTCCTTCACCCAAGCTCTAGCTGAACATGTAGGTGAACCATCAAAAGTAGATAGAAAAAATCTATTCATATTCTGCTGCTTGCTTCTCTCCACCTGGATCTTGAAAAACTCTTGGAAAGTGGTATGATCTATAAAACTCTCAGTTTGAGATTCATACTCCTGCAAAAAATCTCTAAGATTTTTCCTCTTCGGCATTCTCCCTCCTTTCATCCATCTCATGATAGATCTGGGCACTTGACTGCGCTGTGCATCATGGTGTGTAGCTACATGCTCACACTTACCATGTGAAAATCTAGATCCAGCTCTAGATCCAAACTCCTCTGGAGATTCCATCTCCATTCTTATTTTCTTCAAATCTTATTGAAAGCTCTATATAGATCTTGGAAGAAGCTTTGTAAGCATGTCTTCCTCTCTTCCTCCACATAATGGAGTCTTCTCTTTTCTGTCCATATCTCCTTCTCCTTATAGTATAATGGCCTAAAATCCACAGGCTGAGCCAATATTGAAGCTTCGATACCATTGTAATATCCCAAAATAGGGAAAAAAAGCACTATTGGGAATATCTTATAATATTCCAAAAATGGACTGCTCAGCAATGCATGCACTAAAAAATGCATTCTCAGAAATGTATGCCATAAAAATGTAAACCATCACTTGGATCTGTTATATATATCCATATATCATCTAAACCCAAGAGGAGATCAGAAACAAAAGAAACTAGGTGAGGTAAACAGACCTCCCACACCTAGTGCAGCTGAAAATCACTAAAACCCCAATACACTTCTATACAGAAATATTACATGAGAGAGACTGTGCAGTCTTATGAGGGTTTCAACTTAAAAATTTGGAGAACAAGTATATCTACTCATATATTAATCAATAATGCTTAAGAGTTGAGATCTAGTCCCCTTATACAAAATACAAGAGAGCCCGACAAGGATTTCTTGTCATACACTCGAAATAGAATGGTGGTATTCATAAATAAACTGAATAATCACTGCAACATGACATACAAGAGTATAGAAGGATGAATAATGATATATCTGATATGGACCTCCTCAAAGGTATCCTCCCATGAAAGGATGAACCTCTCAATCACAACGAAACACTGCAAAGAAACCCCAAGACCTCTTGTTGAAGCTGCCTCCAAAAATAACGCATTCCCTAGCTGGAAAAATGCTGGGAATTATGGGAAATGGATGGCCTGATGCCATAGATCTGAAATGGGCTCAATATCTCTCCAAAAAACTCTCCCAAGAGAAGGAAACCTTCCTCCTATGAGAAAATAGCTCAGAAAGTGGGATTCCAATCCCCTCCATTGCTGCACCTTGCAACACAGCACAATAACCTGTAGAAACTGCGCTGATGAAGTAATCTAAACCTTGGCCTGAAAACTTGATGTGGAAATGAATACAATACTCTTCCAAGAGGCTCCTTAAGGAAAGAGGTGGGATTCCCGCTCGGGAACACCTGGTGCTAAACAACACTACAACCCTGCTAAACAGCAAGAGGAAGAAAAAGTCTAAGCAAACCAATATCAAAATAATAATCTAAAACATAATCCCAAAATGCTGTCATCCTCTTCCTTAAATAGAATGTGAGCTTGCTTTCCCTTGGCCCCACTCAATTAGGTCATTCCCCTAATGGATCCATCTCCCTCCAAAATTGTGTTATTCCTTCATTAATCTCCATTCCTCCCCAACTGCGCTGTCAATGACGGCGTGCAAATTTGGGATTTTGCGGAAGTATATGCAAAATTACAAGATACCTTGGTTTTTTGCTAGGACTAAGGTGGAAATCCTGGGATGAGGGGAAGGCAGTAATCCTATCGTTAATATGAGCTGATAGAAATCGTATATGGTGGATTTTTTCATCGGCGTTTGGTGGGGGAAGAATCTCTGTAATGGGACTTTGTATGAGCGCAAGGTTGGGTTCTCCGCTAGGATGGTCGATTTCTGGTAGTTGGAAATTGCGCGTGCCACAGAGGTGCCTGAATTTTTCCATTAGCAGGCATGACTCTGGTGTGTGATTTTGGCCGGTGTAGATGGTGCACGGTATCACTAAGCCAACGAAGTAGATAGTGTGGAATTCTATGCTACTCGTTGTTCCTGATGTGGATGCTTGGAAAGGGTCGGTTGTAGAAGAGGTTATCTTCTACTTCCATTTCTGTATTGTTGGCTTAGGTGTGTCTACTTCTTTGGTGGAGTGTAGACTCAACGTAGCTCATGCCATTCTCAGCTTGGGGATATGTACACACTTTAACATATGATGAAAGTGCGAACAAATCCGGCAATAAGTGCGCGTGATCTTCTCTTGGTTTGAGAGAAGTTTCTGAGGGAGAGAAGAGACTATTCGGAGACTGTTTGCAAGAGGCTTGAGTTCTCTGCATTGGTTGACACGGTGATCATTCAGATCACATAGGCCGCATGTTATCATAGGCTTGTCTAAGGTTACGCTTTGTTGGTGTGTTGTCTTATCTTGCTTGATACACCATTGCGGGGGTGGGGACATTGACCCAGCGATGTACTTTTTATGCCATTCCTGGAGTTCATCATGTCTCTTATCTATGGCATTAATCATATCGATGGTGGGACGAATTTGCGAAGCATAAGTACAATGTCACTCATAATGATTACCATGACATATTAGGCAAAATATCCTTGATATGAAGGTTTCGTCAAGTTCAGTTTGAGTTTTGATGGGGAACCAGTGCCAGAAGGCTGCTAAATCAGGGCAATGGATGATTGCATGGTCTATATTTTTGCATAACTTACATGTTGGTCGTCCCTGTGAAGAGCGGTTGGGGGTAACTAGGGGTTCCCTGGTGGGCCATTCTTCAACTATCAAGAACATGATGGATGTGCTCATCTCATCTTCTTGGGTCATGGAGCTGCCTATGGACTCGGCATTCATGTCGTCTTCTTGGGAAAGGCAGACTATGGTTGAGCGAAGGCTAGCAAGGGCTATCCGGAATCGAGGTATGTAGTGAAAATTCTCCAAAAGGTGATTGTCATCGCATAACAGGCATGTGAATTATGCTGCCCGTAGTCCCACATAGTAAACCCTTTCGATTGGATACCATCTGTGGATGAGCTCTAGGGCTGTGCACTCTTCAAGGAAGTGTCCACATTCATCACATAGCGTAAAACATATAATGGACATAACTAGGGGTCTTTTTACAACCCTACATTCCTCTTATAGGTATATGATGGTGCGAGACTCATCACCGACAGATTGGATGGAGGGATCCTCTTGATAGGATCACTCGATCGCATGTAAGGTGTCCCTATATCGTGGTATCTCTGGACAATGGTGGGTATAGTGCCCATAGTTTCTACAGAGAGTGCATGCGTGATTGGTATGCAACACTTTTCCTTTACCTTTTGTGGTCGATTCCTTTTTATGGGAACGCGGCATCGAGATGTCTGTTTCAAAGCTGAGTGGTTTTAATTCATCTAGCTCTAGACATATATGGGTAGGATGACCTATGAAGTCACATATGGTACAGACTAGTGATTCCTGTTGAATGGCGGGGGTCACCATCTTCTTTCCTCTCTTCTCAGTTTTCTTGGCCGTGATCACTGGTTTTACAATGGGAGCTTCCTTTACGGGGGTGGTCTCGACCATTTCTTGGATGGGTGGGGGTTCCTTAGGATTGACGGGCTTCAACCTTGTGGCAGTAACATGGGTGGCCCTTGTTCTAGAAGGAGGAAAGAGGTACCAAATTGTGAATTCCAATGATATGTTGGGTAATATTAGTGTTGCCAAAACCTGCTGGGAGACGAAGCCAGCTGGGGGGTAGAGGAAAGGGGTTTGGGAGGCGGTGTAGGCTAGAGAGTTTGTTGTGGCCGATGCCTCAGTGTCGTCACTTCTTGATTCCATGCCCTGACTAGCCTTAGCACTTGATGTCGACATCATGCATATTGGGGCCCCTGCGATATCGGGTGATGCCTTAGGTAAAATGGGAGGATATCCTAGGATTGACCCTAGAACAGACGAAAATTTGAATTGGCCAGGGCCATATTCTTGGTACTATTAAAGACCATTCAAGGTTGTATCTACATAGGTTAGAATTACATCCGTGTTGGTTAGGGGACGCTTCTCGCTGTGTGTCAGCTGGTCTACAGTAATGATGTGATCCTCATGGTGAACATCATAATGCGGAAGATGGAGGAGGCTATGGCAGACATGGCGTACATATAACTCTGCCTGAGGAGTATATTTTAATCCAAGTGAGCATCCAAGACTTCAATGTCTATGTGGACTGTATTTGCAGCTAAACAGACTAGGACATTTTGGTAGAGGCTGACGGGGGTCGACGAACTACCATCGTATGCTTGAAGCGTTATGACTGAGGGTTTTAGTTCTGGAGAACCTAACTTCTGCCAAACATTTTTTGACATGATACATGTTGATGCACCCTTGTCTATGACACATCAGTGAATAGTGATAGTCTAAACGGACACTGGTACCTGGATGGCGACCATGGAAGGAAGTTGGGGGGTGGATTTGTCTAAGTAAAAAGCCATAAAGTGTGTATCGGCAGGGTTGATAGCACCCAATGCGGAAAATAGGGATTTCCATTTTTTTGGGCATGACTGCAGTACTTCCAAAGCTGACATAGCAGTGAGAGATTGAGCTAAATCATCCACGATGCTATAATTATGGGCCGCTTTGGAGTAGTTTCCTACTCGCCTATTGGGTCCCTTTGCCATTTTTTGCAATGGTTCTATAGGCATCTTTGAAATGGTCAAAGGTGCAGTCGGCGCACTAGTACTAGCCCCTGACATAGTGGTGTCTAGTAAAGTGTCATAGTTGCGATTTTGTGTTTGGAAAAACATCTCTTATCCAGTCATGTAGATTTCATGGCTTCTTTTCCCATAATCATCTAGGTTTTGCTGTTGAGTGCTGACCATCCCTTAGTGGGGGAAAGGCTCTTGCATCACAGCCGTTTGCTGGGAAGATCCTCCTTGTCCTTGGTTACTCTGTAGCTTTTTTAGCTCAGGGAGATCGGGACAGTGGTGAGTATAGTACCCATAATCTCCACATATCGAACCGAAAAGGTTTGTTCGAAGAGGTGGCCTTTTGCTCTATCATTGGGCATTGCTTGGCTCCTGTTTCTAATTCTGGTTGGAGTTACCTCTAGCCTAGGATCGCGGTGGGCATTGCTGGTTGTTGCCCCCTTGTCTAGGGTTCCCTTTTGGCTTGTTTTTGGATTTTTTCTTTACCATGTTAGGAGGGTAGTTCTCCTCGTTATACTGGTATGGTTGGTTTTGGGACAGCTGCACAAAGTTCACTTGTGCATTGGTTTGCGTAGGTGGGCCATGTGTTGGGGACTGAGCATAACACTGTCCTAGTTTTGCACCTTGCTGTTGGAGGGGAGATCTTCCGTCAGTGTTTCTTTCTGCGTACTTGGTCACCTCAGCCGGAGGATAAGGTCCTCCCTCGTGATAAACTTGCTCCCTATTAGTCAAATTTTTCTGAGGCATATGATGACTTTGAAATCCGAGTTGAGACATGTTCTGGGTAGAAATATATGTATAACCGGGGTTTTGACTGATGCTGACTAGGAAAACTTGGGTCATTGACCCAATTAACCTGTCTGCAGAGTTTGACACACCTGGAAATTCTTGATAAGTTTGCAGGAGCGGGGCGTTAGGAAAGATATTGTAAATGTATCCTGACTGTGTATAAATAAGTTCAAGCTTGTGGGATTTATTGATTGCATCCTCTTCGGATGTGGGGTTTTTCTGCGCCACATCCTTTGAAATATCTGTCGTCAGAGTTTTCAAGAATAAATCTAAGAGGACCCAATCTTCGAGTTTAGCTTTACATAAACTATGATGCCACCTCCATTCATGAATATGGTCCGAGATATGGATGGCGGCGGTTTGTCTAAAATGAGTCAGTAATTCCATTCCCAAATCATGGTGAATGGGTAACTGAAAATATGTGAGGAACATGGTAGCAAGGGCACTAAAGGTTCCATGTGAAGCAAGAGGTTGCTCCATGTACCACTTCGTGGCTACTCCTATAAGAGTGCATTGAAATAGCCTCAATCGAATAGTATCGTCGATGATACTGTTCGATGAGCACCACAAGTGAAAGGTCATTACATGATTACTTGATTCTTTCACTTGCTTGCCTTTGAATTTTGGTATATCTAAAGGGAGATTCATGGGCATGGGAGGCCATGTAGGATCATGTGCAATGGGGTCATTCGTTAGCTTGGTTAAATCGAGTATATTCAACAAAGCTAAGAAAGGTGACTGGGAGGTTGACGGCATTGCAATGTGTGAAGACACAAAGTTCTGGTTAGAATGAGGGTTAGTATGTGACATACCTTGCTGTGTATTCAGCTAGCTTCCCGAATGGGACGCGGTCCTTTGCCCCCTAGGGGTCAAGAGAGGAGTGGTGTGTGGTGTGGTGTTGGGAGACCGAATAGGGTTCCCAACTATGGCTGCTCCGATGAAGGATGAACCAATGATGGTGACAGTGTTCAGTCTTGGACCTGGAACCCCTCCCGGTAATGGGGGGAGGTCCAAAAGACACCTGGATCGACGAGGTTCCATTGGGACCGTTCGGGTGTCTACTGGGTTAGGTTTTGGAAAAATTTGAGAGGATAGAGTCTATGATCAAAGAAAAATTATGGCCACATACATAAAACAAAGTGAAAATAAAATAAATTTTCCCTTTAAATTAATCTATGTGATCAATCAAGCAAAAAAGTGGTTTTTGTTTGTTTTCTTGTGATACTCAAAATCATAGAAGACCTATTGCGTCCTCACACACTCAAAACTAACTGGGCCTTGAAAATATTTATTGTGAGTGCTGGCACAATGTCCAGTAAGAGCTGGCGATGCCCCTAGTGAACTGAAGAGAATCCACCAAGGTAAGGGTAGAGGGTATGGCGCTTGCCTGCACCGTCACCTATAGGTTAAAGGTGTTAGCCACCTATAATATTTTGTTATACCAAAAGGTGGCTAAGACTTTTGAGCCTCCAAGGAAAAAATTTTATCACTAAAAATTGTTGGCTCTTGAAGACTCCTTGAAGGCCTCATGCCTCTGTCCGAAATCTTCATTTAGTATTTCCATTTCATGCTCTGAAATTCTGCTGATTTCATAAGAAGAGACTGCTGAAGAACCATCATTTTCGCCCTTATCCCACTCAAAAATAACCTTCATATGCTCCCCTTTTTCTCCGTAAAATCCCCTTTTTTTTCATGATTCATTTTCTCCCCTTCATGAAAATCACTCTTATTAAGGTTGAAGACTCATTCTTTAGCTTTACCGAAACCCCTCAAATAACCCATAGGACTTTATAATAAAGACTTTATGTTATAAAGCCCTACCATTCTAACCACTTTCCCTTTTTCATACCCCGCCATACATTATTATATAAAAAAATTTATAAAAGTTCATATCATACAATATATGGCCCACCGCTTATCGCATTTTCCATGGGTTGGTCAATTGACCCATCGCTAAAACTTGCGATGCGATCAATCCGCCCGATCGCATATCGCGAAATCGCATTTTCGTCTCATTTGATTTAATTGATCCATCACAAATATTTGCGATGCGATCACCACGTCACATAATCCGCCCTTCGCAAATTCCTGCACCATCGCACTTTCCACAATCACGATCGACCCCGCCGGGCCCACCGTACGATACCCCCGCCATTCATATAAAAAATGCCTTTTCCCTTTGTAAGTCGAAAAATGTCATATTTCATTGGTTATAAAGGTTTTTCCCATTAAATCCCTTCATTGTGCAAATCGAAAAATCGCATTTTTATGTGAAACCCCTGATCACTCATCGCAAATATTTGCGATGCGATTTTGCGATCTCTTTAACCGCCTCTGAATAAAATCTCCACCGTTGGATGCAGCCATCCAACGGCCACGATCTTTCCCGCCTTCTGAAGCAGTCTAAACCTAAAAATGCAGGATTTCTTAATTTTTTTGTGTTTTGCAGGTGTTTTAATGGTTTTCCATTGTATAATGAAGGAAAGCCGAGGGTTAGGAAAGACATTTCCTGCGCCTTCGAGCTATTAAAAAGAACCATTCACAGGTTTTGAATTCAATGATTTATCAATGTTTCATGAGCGTTGATAGCACGTAAAATATCCTGTGCGGCCCTGCACATCGACAAGACACTGTTTTATTCAAAAATAGTTAAAGAGTATAAGTTTGAAGACATAGCACATCAGAATGAAGATTGAAGACATTTTTACGAGGATTACGGCTAAGACGGTTATCAAAAGCCTAATCCCCAACTCAAAACACAGTTTAAAGAAAACCTAAAGTGTTTTATCAGACAGAAGGCCTCCACCACCACATCTGAGGCAAATTAATTCCTCAGCTACCACAGAGCCACCTGTTCCCTCAAACCTTCCAAAACAGAGGCCGAAGTTATTGAAGAAAATCAGATATTCGCCTCCATCACAGCCAGGGAGTTACTTCTGCAAGGAAATCAATGCAGAAATATCTGCAGAGTTACTCCAAACATTACGCAAAGCCTCAAAGTCAAATAAAGCTCCCACTGAGCTTTAATATTTATTGTAAAATAGTTAATACAGTGATCCACCTGTAAGCTTCTCCATCGGGCCCCTCAAAGGGCCGAGAAGTCTTGAATCTGTATTTATTATCTTAAGAGATCTTATCTCAGATCTTTTCCCCTCAGTATTCTATAAATACCTCAGTAGAAGATGAGAAACTGTTGGTTGAGTTGGTTGCAAAACTTTGATATACACTTGAGCTAGAAACTTTTGATTGTAAAGAGTGTTCACTGGCCCTTGGAGCTCTTCTTGTGATAGATTTGTTAGGCTAAGTAGTGAAGATGATTGCTGAACTGAAACTTTGGACTTGAAGATTGTAACTGGTTTGACATCAATATAAATCTGTTTCTTGGGATCCTGGTCTATATTATTGGTGAAGTGCTTCTTTCTTTGTTAATTGTTTTCCTTCTATGTATGCCATATTGTCCATATTCCTCTGTAAAGAACAGTTTAAACAGGGTTAGGATCTGTTGTACATCAGTAATCTTCTCTGGCTGAGAAATCTTTATCTTAATGTTTTCCTCATATTGGTTTATTTAAGAATGATTCAATACAGTTTAAACAGTTAGGAATGTTGGTGTTCCCTCGTCCTTCTGTTAGCTTAAAACATTTTTCTTGAATGTGATTTCCATTATTTGCTATTAAAGTGAGACTAGAGAAGATATGGTTTGCCCTAATACCTAGATTCTTTTCTCCAAAGGCAGATTCTGAAAGTTTCCCTTGGTGTTGACTGAAAGCAGACTAGGTTTAAAAGTACTTTATCTGATCTTAAGTTACACTTTGTTTTTCTTATATGTTTTCATACTTTCTGAAGGTAATTATGTGGATTACTGGATCATTTTTCAATTAAGCTGCTTTAATACAAACGTGCCCAAGAATTCAATGGTTAGCCCTGCACTTGGTTGGTTTCAAACAGTTACTTAAGAGGCTTTTCTTGTTTGGACTGACTATAAATCCTCTGAGAAATTATTATCAGTTTCCACCCCTCCAACACTTTATTGTTTCCATTCCATCATTTTAATCTCAATAATCCTGTGGTATAGATGACTTGCCCTTTGGATCACTCCTGATGTTGTTGCTCAATTAAAGCCCAGATATGACTCCATAGCCCAATGGAATAAAAACCAGCGTTATATCTATCTTTTAGCCAAAGCTATTCTATTTGCTTGCAACTTCTCACCTTTGAAGCTTTTTGCACTGAGAACTTCCTCCTCAAGTAAAAATCATGCTCAACCATCCAAAAAAACAAACAAACCCTTGGCCTTCATAACTAGCCTAATACCATAACCCCAAACTTCAAAGACAAATCCATCTTTGTACATATTGGAGAGATCCCTCTCTGGATTCAGGAGGGCTAGATCCTAGAATCCCAAAGTTGGTTGAAACGATGTTGTTTCTGTAATTGGACTCTGCCAATCTTGCTAATAAATTACAGATTCCTAACATTTCTGGCGACTCCGCTGGGGATTGAACGCAGAATCATCATAAGACTTTGAGAGTAAAAAGCATCCTTTTCAAGCACTAGCAAGAAATGGTAATCATGATGGAACTTGTTTGAATCAGTGACAAACTAGGTCAACCCTAGGACTCTAATAGGTCTTCATCTAACCTTGAAAAATCAGCTAGCTTAGCCATAAGAGTAGACTGTCTTTGTCTCACAACCGTAGCTAAGTTTTGAAGCAAAGTTAGGATATTCTTAAAAACCACACAACTGAAAAATAACTCAGAAAAACCTTAAAAATATTTCAGATTGGTATTCAATAAACATGGTGGTGGACCATAAAACCTTTTACCTCCTTAGGAGCTAAAAAATTGCAGTTAGCGACTCCACAATCCTTAGCAGACCTTAAGACTCCACTGGGAAGAACCCACATCATTATAATATCATTCAAACTCAATTAGAGGACTGTAGGATTAGGATTTGTGTAAACAGATTAGTTAACCTCTCAAAGATTGTCATATCTGGTTGGACTTTTCTTGTTTATTCGGGTCTGAAAAACACATAATAGTGGCTCCTAGAAAAATTCATACTAGAGCCTATCCTGACCCTGATCCACCTGAGATAGTTGATAACCCAGAAATAATCCTTAGGAAGTCTCCTAAGATAGAATCCTCAACTGTTTTCAGATCACCCCTAAGAGCTAATTCAATCCCTGAAAATCTTTCAGCTCTACAACAATCACAAGCTGACTTAGTTAATCCCTTTATAACTAGGTCCCTTGATGATTTAGATCAGTTAGATTCTGAGTCTTCACATTCATCTCCTGAAACAAGTGAACATCTTGGGAGTAGGGAAACAACACCTCCTGATTTACACTTTCTTTATAATCTAGGTGTCTCTCATCCAAGATCAGCTCAACAATCTACTGTAGTCCCATCCACTTCTTTTCATCCTTCATCCACCGCTCAAACCACTTCACTTCAGCCCACACCCCCTCTTGTCAATCCACCTCCACCACATATCATGGCAGCATGGTATGCTCCCTTAGTCCTTCCTGTGCCATTAGTCAATCTTCCACAGGACTATCAGTCCAAAATTCCATTATATGATGCTAGCAATGCTACAACAACATCACAACATGTGGACAAGATGAATGACTACTTTGACAGAAATGAAATTGATGACGATTCTATCAAACTCAGATTGTTTGCTTAGAGTTTAGGGGGAGAAGTAAGAAAATGGTTTAAAGCCCTAGCCCCCCATAGTATCAACAATCTCCAAGGCTTCCATCAAAAATTCTTAAACAAATGGGAAGTGAGGAAGAATCCTCTCCAGGTCCTTGCTGACTACAACAATCTCCATAGAAACCTCGGGGAAAGTGTACAAGCCTATTGTACTAGATTTAACAGTGTATATAATGCACTCTCCCTAGAATTAAAACCTCCACAAGGCTCAGCCTTAAACAAGTTTCCTGAAGGGTTTGATGTTGACATGACCTATTCACTCAGAGAGAGAGATTTTGCAACCCTTGAAGATATGCAAAGAGGCGCTCTTTCTGTGGAAGTCAACTTAATGGAGAAGAGAGCAAGGATGAAAGCTGAAAAGAGAGTATATTTTAGAGAGGAATCCACCCCTTCTACTTCCAACTCAAAAATGGAGAGAATGATGGAAGAAATGATGAAAGAGATGAGCATAATTAAGAGAGCACAATCAAGTCAAAATAGAAACCAAAACCAGAATCAGAATGCTAGAAGGAACCAACCTCCAAACAGACTTAGGGAAGATGATCAGCAGATCACTCCTCCCTTTCATCAAAATTATGTAAGTGAGGTTGAGGAAATAGATGGAATAACAGAGGAGGAGATCAACATGTTTGGGGTAGAGCATGATGACTTTGAAGTTCATTACGATAAAAAACAGGGTCTTTATACACCTTATGATGACAAAAGAGATGATAATGAAAATTATTATCAAGACATGGAAAATGTCATCATAGAGCCTCAAAGAGAATATGACCTTAGAAGCAAAACCAGTCAACATCCCTCCAACACCATAACCTCTGATAAATCTTCACAAAACAGCACTGCAACCAAGCCCATAGTTGTCAAACAAAAGGATAAAACAGTGGCTGAAAATTATGATAAAGGTAAAGGAAAAATAACTCAAGACAATGAAAAACAGAGTGAAGACATTATCAGTACTAACACTTCAGCTAGTACTCCTATGAAAACAATTTTATCTAATGTAAATAAAACAAAACAGCAACCAGACATTGCTGGTAAACTGGCAGTTCATAAGGCTGAAACAAGTTTTCCAAAGAACCAAATTCCTTTCAGCTTAGAACAAGAAATTTCCAAAATCAAAATCTCTGTTCCCTTGACTGAGTTAGCTGCCCAACATGTATATAGGACCCAAATTTTTAAGGCTTTAAATATAGAAGAAAATGGAGATACAGTCAATCTTAGTGACGACCAGCCAGAGCTTATTTTTGGTCCAAAGATTGAAGGTAGATATCAAGAGGGACCTGTCCCTCCCTTTTATGTGAGTTTGAACGTTCATGACAAGATTTTACACAATGCTATGCATGATTCCGGGGCTTCTCATAATTTAATGCCAAAAGCTTTGATGGAGAGCCTTGGTTTAGAAATCACCAGACCGTACAAAGACCTATACTCCTTTGATTCCAGTAGAGTAAAGTTTTTAGGATTAATTAAAGACCTCTGTGTTAACTTAGCCCAGATTCCAGCCAAATGTTTGCTCATGGACATTGTTATGGCCGATGTGCCCCCAAAGTATGGAATGTTATTATCTAGATCTTGGGGGGCTAAGTTGCAGGGGACTATGTAGATGGACATGACCTATGCGACTATCCCTGTTTTCAATCAAACTAGAAGGCTTTACTGGGAGTCTCATATGAAATACACAGTTACAAGTCAAGACAGACCACAAAATTCTCCCCTCTATTCTGTAAACACGAGCCTTGATTCATTTATCCTTTTTAATGAACAAACCTTAGATGAACAAGTAACTCTAAATGAGTTAATGGCCAATAGACAGGAGGAGGTAAATGCCATAGAACTGTCAAAACAATTTGCTGAACCTTTAGACTACAGCAAACCGAGTATGAGTTTTGAACTACAAGTCATGCATCCTTTGCTTTTAAACCTAGACACTGAAAAAAATGACCCTCAAATGAACGCAAATCTTGGAGAATCAAAACAATTTCAATTAAGTGCCGCTGATTGTGAAAAAACAGAAAGCACTGTAGTTGAAGAGGACATTCACCAAACAGACGAAATTGAAAATAGTCCTCTATGGAGTATGCATTTTGACGGATCATGCACTAGAAATAATGCTGGTGCAGGTGTCTGGATTCGCAACACTGAAAGCAACCACACCGAATGTATTTATTGTAAATTAAACTTCCAGTGTTCCAACAACATAGCGGAATACGAGTCCCTTCTCTTAGGCTTATATTTGTTGAAAAATTTAGGGGCCAAGAGAATTAAAATTCATGGGGATTCAGAGTTAGTCATTAGGCAAGTAAATGGGGAGTATAACGCTAATCACCCCCTGCTTAGAGCCTATCGAAATGACGTCATGGACCTTTTAGAAAATTTCGAAGAGTCCCAATTAATTTTCATCCCAAGAAAGGAAAATATTGTTGCCCACAATCAAGCCTTTGCAGCTAGAACATGCCTAACGCAATATGACGATACAACTCAGATTAAATTTAGACCAGTCGTGCCTGATAACAAAAAATATTGGTAGGTGTTTGACAATGACAAACAAATAGAAGACTTCATGCAATTCAGAAATGAATTCGAACTAAACAGTTCAGACTCAGATTATGATACAAACTGCAGTGAAGAAAATTTTCTTGAGAAAGAAGAACCGTCTCCTGAACCTGCTAACATAAACCTGTTATTGAGCAAACTTGAAAGCGGAACTGAAATAAATGCAGAGTTAGAAACAGAGGAGTTAGAAACTCTACACTCTAAAGATGAAAGTTTGCCTAAGGGTCTGACCCCTTTAGAAGAGTTGTTCGATTTTAATGATGTGGCGAATAAACCAAAACTGGAACCTGTAAAGACTGAAGTTGAAGAGTGTAACATAGGCAGTGAGGAAAAACCGAAAATGATTAAACTGTCTAAGACTTTACCAGCTCACATTAAACTCAAATACATAGAGCTGTTTAAAGAATTTTCTGATGTGTTTGCGTGGAGTTACGAAGATCTTAAATCCTATGACACTGAAATAATACAGCACAAAATTCCCCTCAAAGAAAACCAAAAACCATTCAAACAGAAACTACGCAGAATAAACCCTGTTCAGTTGCCTTTGGTTCAGAAGGAGATCATGAAAATGTACAATGCTGGCATTATTGTCCCTATTAGATATTCTAAGTGGGTATCTAATCTGGTGTCTGTTAGGAAGAAAACTGGAGAAATCAGGCTTTGTATAGAATTTAGAGACTTAAACAAAGCTTCATTAAAAGACAACTACCCTTTACCAAAGATGGATCACATTCTACAAAGGGTGGTAGGGTCTAGAAGAATTTCTTTGCTGGATGGCTATTCAGGGTATAATCAGATCTTGGTTTACTCTGCTGATCAATTAAAGACAGCTTTTACTACACCATGGGGCACTTTTATGTATGTGAAAATTCCTTTTGGTCTAATGAATGCTGGAGCAACCTTTCAAAGAGCCATGGACATAGCATTCTCGGAAGAACTGGGCTTCTTCATCATTATATATCTTGATGATGTCACTGTGTTTTCAAAAACAGATGAAGAGCACTTAGAACATTTAAGAAAATTTTTCGAGAAATGCAGGAAGTTTGGAATATCTTTAAACCCTAAGAAGACACTATTTGGTCTCCAAGAAGGCAAAATTCTTGGCCGCATTATTTCAGAGGAGGGTATTAAGATAGATCCAAAGAGGATTGAGGCCATATTGCAAATCTCTCATCCTCGAAACATTAAAGAGTTGCAATCTCTCATTGGGAAGATCAACTTTTTGAGAAGGTTCATCCCCAATTTGGTTGAGCTCCTTAGGAATATCACAAACATGTTAAAGAAGGAGCAAGGGGTAAAATGGACCTTGGAAGCAAAGAAGTCTTTTGAACTGGTGAAACAAGCGTTAACCAAAACACCGGTTCTCATAAGTCCTGATTTTTCAAAGGATTTTTATATCTTTTCATTTGCATCAGAACACACCATAGCTGCTGTACTTTTACAGAAAAATCCACAAGGACAAGAGCAGCCTATTGCATTCTTTAGTAAGGCATTGAGGGATGCCCCTTTGAAGTACAACATTATGGAAAAGCAAGCTTTTTCTTTGGTTAAGGCTTTAAAATATTTCAGGGTGTACGTCCTTCACTCACACATCATTGCCTTTGTCCCAAATTTAGTTGTTAAAGACATCCTAACACAGGACCCAGATGGTAAGAGAGGTAAGTGGATTGCTGTTATTCTTGAATATGATTTAGAAATAAAACCCACTAAGCTCATCAAAGGCCAAGGTCTAGCTATATTAATGGTTGAATCAAATTTTGAAGTTCTTGATATTCATATGATTAATGCTTTAGATGATCAAGAGGAAATCTCGACACCCGCTGTTGAAAACCATTTCATCAATTCCTCTTGGTATGCTGATATTGTTTATGTTTTGCTTAATTTAAATACACCTCCTGGTTTATCAAAAACAAAGGCAAGGTTCTTAAAGCTAAAAGCAGTAAACTATTGCATTATTGATAGATGTTTTTATTGGAAAAATGCAAGTGGTATATTGCTTAAATGTTTGCCTGAGTTTGATGCAGAGAAGGTTAAGCAGGAATTCCATGAAGGAGAGTGTGGGGGTCATTTGTACTGGAAGTCAACAGCCAACAAAATTTTGAGGGCTAGTTTCTATTGGCCTACTCTTTTTCCTGATATACACAAGATGACCACCACTTGCCATAAATGCCAACTGTTTGAAGGCAAGAGAAAATTGCTACCCCTTCCACTACATCCAATCACTGTTGAATCCCCTTTTCAACAGTGGGGACTTGAATTCATAGGAGAAATCCATCCACCATCTTCTGCCCAGCATAGGTGGATTCTTACTGCCACAGACTACTTCACTAAGTGGATAGAAGCCATTCCTTGTAGACAGGCCAATGATTCACTTATCATAAAATTTATGGAGACTAACGTTCTCTCCAGATTTGGCTGTCCTACCAAGATCATCACTGATAATGCAGCAGCATTTGGATCAAAGAGGATGGTTGAGTTCTGTCACAGATATTAGATATCATTGGGGCATTCCACAGCCTATTACCCTCAAGTTAATGGACTTGCAGAATCTTCAAACAAGATCTTAGTGAACATAATCAAGAAATTGTTGGAGGACAACAAGAAGTCTTGGCACACAAAGCTGGTCCATGCACTTTGGGCTGATAGATTAACTTTTAAGAAATCTATTGGTATGTAAACTTTCCAGCTTGTGTATGGTACAGATGCAATTTTTCCAAATAGCCTTGGTGTACCAGTGATGAAGTTGATTCAAGAGTTGCAGACTGAAGAAAATGACATGATCAGAAGAATAAATCAGACCATTCATCTTCAGCAGACCAGAGAGGAAGTGTATAACAAAGCATTACAGAAGCAGGACAACATCAAAAAGCTTTTTGACAGAAGAACAAAGGCCGGCAATTTTAAGATTGGGGACAAAGTTTTAAAGTGGGACTCAAGGAGGGAAGAAAAGGGCAAGCATGGAAAATTTGACAACCTATGGCTTGGCCCTTACTCTATTCATTCAGTTGCTGGTAATAATGAATTTTTATTACAGGAACTGGATGGAACATAATTGTTTGGGGGTCCTTTCAATGGTAGGATGCTTAAGAATTACTTCTCTTGATCCATTTTATGTTATGAAGCCTTTTTATCTTTTTCCATTATAAATATTCCATCCACCATAGCAGTCAAAGTTATAAAAAATCAAGAAATACAAAAACAAAGAAAAGAAAGAAAAGAGGGCAGAATGAAAACAAGAAAGCCAAAGCCCCATGCCAAAAAGAGAAACAAATTCTGAAAGTGTGCAAGCTCAAATGCCACTCCTACTAAACACACTTCTAGTTAGTCAAACTGTTTAATCTTGACTAATTAGCTTTAAATTTTTCTGCTGATAGGATAGTGAATTTGATTTGCCAAACTATTCAATCTTGGCTTATCGGTAGAAAGGTTAGGATAGAAATTGAAGGTTCAAACAAACTCAAAATCTGAACCAAAGTTTCCAAAGGGAGATGTCTCAAAACTGTTTTATCTTCTGAGTCAAAAAAGAGAAAAAATGGTTCTAATTTTCCCAAAATATGAATCAGAGAACAAGGAAGAGACAGCTCAAACAAAAGCAAAAACAGAGCTGAGAAGAAAAGAGAAGGCCATGATAAGAGACTTTCAGATCTTAAGCCTTCCATTTTGATTTTAGTTTTCTGCAAATAATAATCTATGTGCAGCTTGTTTTTATGCCATAGATCACAGCAAGTCAAACAGCTTAATATTGACTTGGTCGTTTAAACTTTTAACAGAATTTATAATAAGAATCGATTTAACAGTTTAATCCCAACAGACAGTAGATTAGGTAGAGAAATATCTGAGCTCAACTCATGAATTCGATTTCACAGTAGATATATGAGTGGGGGGTAGAATTAGTTTTATGCTTTCAAACAAATGTTGGAGAGTCATGAATCCAAGTGCATTCATGAAGAAAATGTTAGACTGAGATTAGTAGGTAGAAAGTTGTATGCATGAAGTCCAGTATTCTTCATAACCGATACATTTCAGAAAGCAAACAAGATCATCCAAGAAATAGATTAACTGAATGATCTGCACAAGTCAGCCCTGCAGAAATCCAGTTCAATTTCCCGATGCCTCGTGAAGGCACCATCCCTGGCGGAGCCACTGCAGCCACCTATAATATTTTGTTATACCAAAAAAGTGGCTAAGATCTTTTTTGAGCCTCCAAGGAACAAATTTTATCACTAAAAATTGTTGGCTCTTGAAGTCTCTTTAAGGCCTCATGCCTCTGTCCCAAATCTTCATTTACTATTTCCATTTCATGCTCTGAAATTCTGCTGATTTCATAAAAGGAGACTGTTGAAGAACCATCATTTTCGCCCTTCTCCCACTCAAAACTAACCTTCATATTCTCCCATTTTTCTCCGTAAATTCCCCTTTGTTTTCATGATTCATTTTCTGCCCTTCATAAAAATCACTCTTATTAAGGTTGAAGACTCATTCTTTAGCTTTACCAAGACCCCTCAAATAACCCGTAGGACTTTATAATAAAGACTTTATGTTATAAAGCCCTACCCTTCTAACCACTTCCTCTTTTTCATACCCCGCCATACGTTATTATATAAAATTTGTTATAAAATTTCATATCATATAATATATGGCCCACCGCTTATCACATTTTCCATGGGTTGGTCAATCGACCCATCGCTAAAACTTGCGATGCGATCAATCCGCCCGATCGCATATCGCGAAATCGCATTTTCGTCTCGTTTGATTTAATTGATCCATCGCAAATATTTGCGATGCGATCACCACGTCGCATAATCCGCCCATCGCAAATTCCCGCGCCATCGCACTTTCCACAATCGTGATCGACCCCGCCGGGCCCACCGTACGATACCCCCGCCATTCATATAAAAAATGCCTTTTCCCTTTGTAAGTCGAAAAATGTCATATTTCATTGGTTATAAAGGTTTTTCCCATTAAATCCCTTCATCGTGCAAATTTCAAAATCGCAATTTATGTGAAACCCCTGATCACTCATCGCAAATATTCGCGATGCGATTTTGCAATCTCTTTAACCGCCTCTGAATAAAATCTCCACCGTTGGATGCAACCATCCAATGGCCACGATATTTCCCGCCTTCTGAAGCAGTCTAAACCTAAAAACGCAGGATTTCTTAATTTTTTTTATGTTTTGCAGGTGTTTTAATGGTTTTCCATTGTATAATGAAGGAAAGCCGAGGGTTAGGAAAGACGTTTCCTGCACCTTCGAGCTATTAAAAAGAACCATTCACAGGTTTTGAATTCAATGATTTATCAATGTTTCATGAGCGTTGATAGCACGTAAAATAGCCTGTGCGGCCCTGCACATCGACAAGACATTGTTTTATTCAAAAATAGTTAAAGAGTATAAGTTTGAAGACAGAGCAAAGCAGAATGAAGATTGAAGATAGTTTTACGGGGATTACGGCTAAGACGGTTATCAAAAGCCTAATCCCCAACTCAAAACACAGTTTAAAGAAAACCTAAAGTGTTTTATCATACAGAAGGCCTCCACCGCCACATCTGAGGCAAATTAATTCCTCAGCTACCACAGAGCCACCTGTTGCCTCAAACCCTTCAAAACAGAGGCCGAAATTATTGAAGAAAATCAGATATTCGCCTCCAGCGCAGCCAGGGAGTTACTTCTGCAAGGAAATCAATGCAGAAATATCTGGAGAGTTACTCCAAACATTACGCAAAGCCTCAAAGTCAAATAAAGCTCCCACTGAGCTTTAATATTTATTGTAAAATAGTTAATACAGTGATCCACCTGTAAAATTCTCCATCGGGCCCCTCAAAGGGCCAAGAAGTCTTGAATCTGTATTTATTATCTTAAGAGATCTTATCTCAGATCTTTTCCCCTCAGTATTCTATAAATACCTCAGTAGAAGATGAGAAACTGTTGGTTGAGTTGGTTGCAAAACTTTGATATACACTTGAGCTAGAAACTTCTGATTGTAAATAGTGTTCACTGGCCCTTGGAGCTCTGCTTGTGATAGATTTGTTAGGCTAAGTAGTGAAGATGATTGTTGAACTAAAACATTGGACTTGAAGATTGTAACTGGTTTGACATCAATATAAAGCTGTTTCTTAGGATCCTGGTCTATATTACTGGTGAAGTGCTTCTTTCTTTTTTAATTGTTTTCCTTCTATGTATGCCTTATTGTCCATATTCCTCTGTAAAGAATAGTTTAAACAGGGTTAGGATCTTTTGTACATCAGTAATCTTCTCTGGCTGAGAAATATTTATCTTAATGTTTTCCTCATATTGGTTTATTTAAGAATGATTCAATACAGTTTAAACAATTAGGAATGTTGGCATTCCCTCGTCCTTCTGTTAGCTTAAAACATTGTTCTTGAATGTGATTTCCATTATTTGCTATTAAAGTGAGACTAGAGAAGATATGGTTTGCCCTAATTCCTAGATTCTTTTCTCCAAAGGCAGATTCTGAAAGTTTCCCTTGGTGTTGACTGAAAGCAGACTAGGTTTAAAAGTACTTTATCTGATCTTAAGTTACACTTTGTTTTTCTTATATTTTTTCATACTTTCTGAAGGTAATTATGTGGATTACTGGATTGTTTGTCAATTAAGCTACTTTAATACAAACTTGCCCAAGAATTCAATGGTTAGCCCTGCACTTGGTTGGTTTTAAACAGTTACTTAAGAGGCTTTTCTTGTCTGGACTGACTATAAATCCTCTGAGAAATTATTATCAGTTTCCACCCCTCCAACACTTTATTGTTTCCATTCCATCATTTTAATCTCAATAATCCTGTGGTATAGATGACTTTCCCTTTGGATCACTCTTGATGTTTTTGCTCAATTAAAGCCCAGATATGACTCCATAGCCCAATGGACTAAAAACCAGCGTTATATCTATCTTTTAGCCAAAGTTGTTCTATTTTCTTGCAACTTCTCACCTTTGAAGCTTTTTGCACTGAGAACTTCCTCCTCAAGTAAAAATCATGCTCAACCATCCAAAAAAAAAACAAACCCTTGGCCTTCATAACTAGCCTAATACCATAACCCCAAACTTCAAAGACAAATCCATATTTGTACATATGGAGAGATCCCTCTCCGGATTCAGGAGGGCTAGATCCTAGAATCCCAAAGTTGGTTGAAATGATGTTGTTTCTGTAATTGGACTCTGCCAATCTTGCTAATAAATTACAGATTCCTAACAAAAGGATGCGCTAGATTTTGGCCACTAAGAACCACTGTCCCATGTGAGTGTTTGAGTCTTAGTCTTCTTGGTAGTCAGCTAACAGTACCAAGTATTAGTCGGGTCAGGTAGCCCCAACTGATACCGCACGCACTGCGCCTAAGCCTAGCCCCCTCTGAATCACGTATTTGTCGCGCTCGAGTTTTATTTTCCGTGGGCTGATAGGTGGATTTTAAGCTCCCTAAATACAAAACTTCTATGTTTCAATATGAAGTATCATCAAGGCGGCTTATTGGATGCCTACCCCCTCGATCCTAACTTAATCTATAGATTCTTTTGTGGCTCATGTGGGGATAATTTAGTGATTTTGGTTAAGTTAGTTTTAGGTGTCTTGTTTTTCTTAGTGGGTGAGTGTGTGTGAGCATAAGGTGAACAAACACATAGTTTGAATGTGTGGATATCATTGATCCTTTACAAAATCCCCCTATTTAAACTATGTTATATTGTTCCTGGCTCAAATGGAAAACATGTGCAGATAATGGGCCGCTTTCAAATTTTCCTAGTTAATATATGTGACTAACTATAGGGAGATGGTGAATTATGAATATGGAGCATTCATATGCTTACCTAGGATCACCGGAGGGTGAAAAGGTAGCAGATATTGCTTGCTCTTCTATAGACAATTCGATCCTAGTCCCACAATTCCTAATGCAAAAATTTAACTAAACTAAACAATTTCTACACTAGAAAAAAAAAAACTAGCTATGCATGTGTGGCCTTGGGCCACTTACATGGACTAGTTATCTAGGTGTGAATACCAAAAATTTGCAAAAGAAAAATTGTTCGGAACGCAATTTAATTTGCCCCTTAATTAAACTATGTGACAATTTTGCAAAAATCAACTTGAATAAAAAACTGACTCTAAGCCTATAGAAAGCAGCTAAAAGTGAGTTCTAACAAGCTGTGGGGTATCACAACCAGTGCTAGCAGATGCATTAGGGGTTGCCAAGAACCTTACAAGAAGAAAAGGACTGAATATTGGGAGAAATTTCTCATTATGTGAATTGTGTGCAAAAGGTCATGACAGGTGCACTTTCCTACGTGCGGGTCAACACTAAACGTGCACCCTACACATCTGTGAGGAAAAAATGTGCACAGATTCCTGAAAGTAAAAAAAATTAGGAGTTTCTCTTCTTCAGTCTGTCACTCAAAGTGAATCTAGGGACTACAAGACAGATCAGAGGACTATCAGCTCCACTCTCCAGCATAGACAAAGGTCTCCTACAGAAGAAGGCACAACCACATAAACTTGGTAAAACGTTATTGTAGTTGCCAATCCTATTGTGGTGGATTTTGTGCATAGATGTATGAAATCACACCAGTTTAAGGGGTGTGGTTCAGCCCCTTAAACTATAGGTAACAGGAAAAAAGTGGTGGATTTCAAAAGCATACAATCTAGAGGAAAACGCATGCAAATGTATACTCAAATTAAACTAAAACTAAAACACAAAGATATAGAAGCTATTCAAGATATTCAAATGATAATAATGAAAATGGTGGCTCTAGGCCCCTTCTTATTAAGCGTTTTATTTGCAAAAGAAATTTTACCCATTTGCCAAAGGGACCCTAGACAATGGTTCTAGGTCCCGATGCAAGGATGTTGTTTTCCAAGCTCGCCTTGGTGCAAGCTCCCTCTTTCTATGCTATGACAGACTAAGATTGTTGGATGGCCAATGATCAAGTCCCCTCTATCTCCAGCTCTGGGTCACACACTGCTGGTATTGCTTGGGCAGTTTTGGCCAACATAACAATGTGATCACCCATTCTTCATCTCATGGTGGCTTTATATAGGGGATTTCAAATCCTCCTTCCCTCCTTTGGTACATGGTGGATGGTGACCCAAGGGAGAGGTATGATTCCATTGTGTGCTCCAAATATTCCACTGTATGCTCACATAACGTCTAAGGAGGCGCTAGTGGTTGTCCTTAGGCAACTTCATGTAAAGAGTAACTTGGCCTTTTCTTTGTGTGGTCTCGGATAGCGACATTTCTCCACTTTCAGGAATGCGCGCTTATTAGGAAAAAAGGCACGGAGAAGGCACTCTTCTTGAAGGATAATGCGCACAATCAGCATTTAAGACTAGTTCAAATTTGATTTTCTCAAAACCTTAAAGATTTTAAATAATTTATAGATTCCATAATGTCTTCCTACCCTGTAAATCCTTTGGCTTGACATTAATTAATGTCATCTTCTGTTGTACAATTTTCCAGTGTTAACAATAACTATGCAACCATATCTTAATAAATCATGTACAAAGGGCATTAAAGGTAAATGAACATGTGAATCTATCAACGACAACATACAATCACTTGTATGCATAAGAAAGTAGTCATGCAACAAGGAGGGAACACTTTCAAAGCACGAAGGGGATTCAAGGGTCATTGAGGGCTTTGTAGTGTGATCATACACTCAAGTAAGAGAATAAAACCATCAAGGGAATACTGACACACTCCAAAAAGATGAAGGATTGGGGTGTTAGGCCTTCACGCATTCACAGTGCCCTCATGCGCTCAAGAGACAAAGAGGGCGCACTATAACACTCTGAATGGATGAAGGAACACGTTATCAAGCCTTCAGGGTGCACTCATGCGATCAAAGGCAAGGATGGAAAATTGGTTCATGTTGAAGGGAGGAAGAAATATCATTAAATTCTTCTGGGTTTGCTCATGTGCTCAATGAGGGTGCAATTCTCTGTGATGAAGGGGTGTGCTCAAGAGGGAAACTTGGTCATTCTAGGTGCAGTTTTCAAGGTTTATCAGGCTTTGAGCTCCAAAGGTGTGCTCTACCCAAGAAAATCTCAAGAACAAGTTTGACAACAAGATTTCAAGATAGAAATGAGAAGAAGAAGGATCTGCAAGATTTTATGGATGTTGTTGCAATCATGGTGGAATGTAAAAGGTTGAGGAATGTGCATAGTTTCATCATGTGACAACAAATTAACACTTGTAGAATCAATATTGAACATAAACACTAGTAAATAAACTGAAAAACAAAGAAATTCCAGCAAGAAAAGTAAGATCGACAGTGAATTCATGAAAGGAAATGAATAGATTCAACATGCAAAACTTACTTGTAATGCAGGTTGATGAAGATTTTATTGATCCACAATTGTGTGCCAAACCCAGATGAGAATCATTATGAAGATGAATGATTAACTAGTTCACTTTATAAGAGCTTACATGCAAACATGTTTCATGCATGATCACCACTTGTTGACAAGTGAAGGGATTATTTAAGGGAAGTTAAGTGGTCTCCTATTTTCTAGGAGTGTGCCCACATGCAAAAAATAATCTCATGCATGCATCCAGGAAGAGTGCATGTCTTCAGCACGAAGGAGTACACTCAAGGAGGACACATTTGCTCAGCATGGAGGAGTGCACTCAACTTGAGGGCACACTTCTTTAGCCCGAAGGAGTGCGCTCAATGCAAGTGCATGTCTTCATCAACTTGGAGTGTGATTTTTCCTTAAAGGGAAATTTTCTTGGATTTTTTTTCTTTTAATGTGATTTTGAGTTCTTTTTGAGAGTGTGCATAGTGAAAAGGCTAGTTTCTAAGTCAACGGAAGTCATGTGTTTACCTAACCATGGTCTATATAACTCAAAAATTTATAAGGGTTAGATAATGACACTTAGAAAGCATTAGCTTAGTGACACTAGGAGAAAACACACAAATAAAAGATCAAACAGCATAACGACACTAGGGGTCTTGAAACACAGGTTCACATAGGCTCCAAAATTGACTTAGGAAAATTTTTTTGAGGGTCATTGTCACAAAGAAAACACTCCCATATAAATTTCATGAGTTAGTTGGTATTCTAAATTTTATTTTTAATTAAGGAAAGAGTTCATTTCTTGAGTGGAATGAATTATAAATATTTTTTTAATTTTTCATGGTAAACACAAAACCACTTTCTAATAATAGATGGATATTTGCGGTTAGCTAAAACCATTTGATGTAATGATTGGTTCATGGTAAGTCAATTTTTGGGGCCTCTATTTAGATGGAATGAAGAAACAGAAAAGGAAAACTTAGCCTCTGAAACCGATAGACCACTGGAAGCTGCAATATCAGGAAAATATTGAATCATGATGAGTCAATAGCATGTGTTTGGGGCCTGTTGGGGCCTTTGTTTTGAAAAATAAACAGCTTTGAGTTGCAGCAGGTTGGAGGACATGTGGTGGAATGCAATCAAGGTAGACAGGGAGCTATCACGGTTGCAAAGAATCGGAAGATAGGTGGCGTGACAGTTACGGAGAATAGTGCAGATGGAAGATATGGGAGACAAGAACAATCAACAGAACTCCTAGTAATCAAGAAGAAGTAGGAAGCAGTGGAAGAAGAAAAGAGGAAGGATTGACAGTCACACTGGCTGAGGAACAAGTAGGTAGTCATCCAGCGGAGGAGAGTTAGTTATTCAGTGAGGCAAAAGGCTGATAGGGATAAAAGAGCCTTAGGAGAGCTCTATGAGAATTCTATTGTACTAAATCAAACTGTAATAGACTCTATGGAGTAGATGTATGCTATTCTGCTATAGCTAATGAAATCTAGTTATTTATGTCTGTAATTTTATGAGTTGATTGATATTTATTTTCTTACTACAGATGTATTTCTAATTTAAATTTTAATTCATCCTTATGAACATGCTTTGATGAGAGATAGTCTATACAGAGAGTTGAGATATGTTTGTTGCTTCCTAGTTTCCACAGTTGTTCTCCATGGTTGCATATGTCTTCCACCAGATCTATCTCCTAATCTTACTAAGGTCATGACATGCCTCTGGTGAGATGCTCTGCTCTCTGGAGTAGGGTGAAAATGTCGGCGTTGTGCTAGACTACTATGGAAACCTTGTTGGCCTCAACCCTAAACCTGGGTCTTACCGAGAGACCTCCTTTTTTTTGCCAACAAATGGTTCTGTTACTAGGACCTGAAAACTCAATTAGGAGTTAGATCATGGTATCATGGATCTCTGAGAAGGAACTACGAAGATGGTGGTATAATCATTTAGACCAGTTCATATTGCAACAAGCAGAGCTTTGAAAAAAGAGGGAAAAGACTGTCAAAGATCGGATCCTGTTTTCCGAATCTGCAAGTGACCTGTACGAAATTTCCTGGGGAAAGTTTCCTGAAGAGATTTATAATTGGTTTCGGAGACTACAAATCAAGTCACTCCCAGGAGGATTGCATAGAGTCTGTCACAAGTGGACACACACGGATCTAGTAGCACTCCATCGGTTAGATACCAATTTGACCCGAGCAGTAGATTTTTGGGTACAATCTACCTTGGAAGGATACATTGTGGAATTTACAGTTCAGTGTTACCAATCCCTTAAAAAAGCTAAAGATATATTCAGATCTAGTTTGCAGGGAGAACTATTGAAGGAAATCTCGTTGTGGATCAAATCTTTAATGGTGGACGAGGGTTTGATGGCATTTCAAATTTCTGAGATGGAGACTTAAACCGCCAGTACTGGGGGAAGGATCTGAGGGAAAGATGCTACAAATAAGTAAGAAGGGGGAATAGGGATATGGATCCTAGAACCTCCTGTAGATTGAGATAGCGACGAGCACATCGAAGGGCCCAGATTACTGAGAAGTGACGGGAAAGGGTAATGAAAGAGTTTGAGAAGCAGGAGAGTAATCGACAGGACAAGGAAAAGGCGCCGCATATGAAAAAGGAAAGCGAAGGACAAATGTGATCCCAAGGAATAGGAGGGACCATTAAAGATGTTAGGCAAGTGTATATGTGTTACACAACATTTTTTCACTGTCCCTGCAATCCCCATCTCGCCCATTGGAGGGTCATTTCCATGATTAATAAGTAGTGTCATGCCTTACAAAGACCATCGTTGTATCCATTTGCATGAGAGTAATATTCCTTCTATTGACAATTCCCTGAGTAAAGACTCAAAAACCCCTATTTTTCCCTGGGCACGATTAGTCAGTTATGCCCTCGTGCTGAAGAGGAAGATTAACACTGGGCTCCGCGCCAGCTGGTGCTCTGTCTCAGTTAGCCACCCGCGCCGAGTTGTTTATGGAATGTATTTTCAAAATAGAGGCGAAGATTCCATTCCAACAACTTCGAGGATGAGTCATTGGGAGTGGTCGAACTGATAAACCATGGACTTCCTCCTTTGGTTTATGGTTTCCACCTCTTATGGGAACATCCTAAAGGATAGGCCTCCCTCCCACCTTTGTAGGGATCCTAACCTCCTCCTTTTCCTCTATAAAAAGAAGCTATCTCCCTTTGAATAAGCTAGCTAGACTTGGAGAATTGAACATACTATAGCAGAACTTCTGAAGAGATATAATAAGAAGGAATTACGTTGAGAGAGCTTGAGTCCATGCCTCTATCCCGTCTGAATTCCCTGACGAACATCTGAGACGCGCTTTGGCTGAACCCCACTGGAGGAGACCTCGACGTCAAAGCTTTGTTTGTATCTTTTTCTTTCATTAATACATATATGTGACTACTGTTTGATTCCACTTTTGTGTTATGACATTTGTTTAATGCAATATGTTTAGCCCTCTTTCACTCGCTAATAGTTAAAAATGAAATGTTATTATGTCGCATGTTGTTCTTGTTTTCTGATTCTATGTGCAGGTATCTGAGCATGATTGTGGAAGGATTGTGACTTTCCAAGGCAGGAGTGAGAGGCCACCACCACTACAGCAATGAAGACAACATTGGACTTCAGGTAGGTCGATCTATCGTGTCCTCTTTCATTCAATAATTAGGAATCAACACTTTAGCATGTCTCTTTGTTTCTAGACCCACTCTAGGGCTAGAGGGATTGTATCTGTCCACAGAGAGGATTTACCTGCATAACAAATTGGTGACTCCACTATGGATCAGTGTCAGTTTGTTGTTTCATCTTATTGGGTCAGTTTCCATCGTTGAATTTCTTATCTGTCTTTTTCTTGTTTTCTTGCTTAGTTTACCTCCTTTTTTCAGCTCGAGAGTGTCAAGATTGACCTCTGCTAATTGAGTTTTGGTTTTTTCCTTTTTTCCCTTAGTTAACTGGCTTGGTGTGTTTTTTGTCTGAACAGTCGCACCAATTGGCATAGGTTTCTTTTTTTGTAGTTGCGCCAACCCCTGTTTGGTGCTGAATACAACCTTACAGTCATGCCGACTCTTGTAGGATTTGGTTTGACCTACCTAAGGAGTCTTTTGGTCAATTTTGCTTACTTCTGGGTTATTTTTTATGTGTAATTATGCCTTTGGGACTATTTTGACTGTTGTCATCTTGTTTTTCTCAGTATTTTGTCCATTTTATTATCAGTGTAGATTGAGGCCTTAGGGTTTCTAAGTGTTTTGGTGCACTAAGCCTTCTGTTTGGAAACCAAGTTGTTTTGATTGTTGTCAGTCTCATTCTTGGGTCGATTGCACTGATTTTTCTTAATTCCTTTGAGTGATTTCTTTGGTTGAATGATCATTTCATTTTCCGATTCATTCTTCTCTTTATTGCTCCAAGCATAGATTACATTGCTTTTTTTGGATCATTTTGAAAACTTTCTCTTGATTTGGAGGATTGCAGCATTAGTTTGAAGTGCTTTCTTATGATTTTTTTGTATTGATTGAGTCATTCAATTTTGATCCTTATATTCACAATACTGAAGCTAGTGTTTGTTTTCATTTGTTTTCATGTAATTAGTGCATCATGTACTTCTTTTCATTGAAAAAAAAAAAAACATATTTTGCATTCTTTCTTTGCATCAAAAGTGAAATATTCTTTTGTATAACTAGCGTCTGATTGTCTAGGAAAGAGTTTCATTTTCGTTTGATTGTGTTAGATGCATTATTGGATTTCTTCACATACTGTCATTGTTTTCTTTTGTTTGAAAGTTCTCTATCCTTTTCGTAACTAGCATTCATTGAATCGGAAATGATGTTCATTTTCATATAGCTTGCATTTAGGAAATTTGAGATCCAAATTCGATAGGGCCTTAAAAATTAAACATAATACAAGATCAACTTTAAAATTCACTCAATTAGCCTAAGGAAGCATTGAAACCTAACGAAATATTTTTAGTGGCCTAGGCTAGAGACGTGTTCCGACGTCTTAAAACCTAGTAGCTATCGTTCGCCATCTGGCTTTAGACAGCGCTGGTACAGAATTGTGCTAGCCATACCATCAAGTATATAAAGGGAGACCCCTCTAGGTTGTAATCCTTTTATCCATAGGAAGCTGATTCTGTCACCTTGTAACTGTGATACACCGAACACAACATTCAGGGAGGCTACCTGCATGTACATTAATTCCTTGGTCATTTCTCTTTAATTTGATCACCAAGGTGTATATGGCAGTTCACGGGAACCTGGTATAGCCTCTTGTTTAGAGTACCTTAGTAGTCATTTTTATCTTTTCATGACTCCTTAAAAAGAGAAGAGATCATCGAGCACTTGTCCTTTCACACTCGTTTAAAATTGAAAGTGACTAGAGTCATCTTTTGCCTATTTCTTGACTCTTAAAATATGAAACAATGAAATTTGGTTTCACTGTCATAAAATTAATTACCTATGATCACATGCCCATTTAAAGTTTTATTACTTGGCATGTTTTTTTTCCTTAGTTTTGATCTTGAAGCCCTCGATTGGTTTTTTTTTCTTTCTTGTTTTAAAATACAGTCACAGTGGTGGAACTACTAGTTTTTTCATCCTCACTGCCTCCTAGTGGTAGTTCTTTCTCGGACGTTTCTTTTGAAACACCTCAGTCCACTAGGTATGTCGAGTTTGCGCAGCCTATTCTACCATCTGTCCTGCCCCTTGCTACTCAATCTCCTCCTGAAGGGCCAGTTGAATTCAATTGGCCTCGTTCTGGTGCTTGGTCTGGTTTTGGGGATGTTGGCGAGAAAACAGGTCTCACAGAGAAGACCCGAGTTCAGGGCTGAGGACCAACAAGGTTTTCTGCCATATTCTAGTTTCACGCCGGCATTTTCATTCTGCTCCGAAGGGCAGAGAGTCTCACCCGAGGCGTGCCATGACCCTACTATGATTGAGAGTAGATCGATATCATTTCCCCAACATCTAAACTGGTGAACCAAAGCTAAAGGAAGGAATTAAACAACCATGACATAATATTCCGCAACATATATATTCTTCAGGGAAACAGTTAAACCAGTGATAAACAAAAATTTAAAACACAGCTATGAATCAACACTCATTCAGATTTAACATCACATAGCACAACAACCATATTTAATATATTAGTCAGCATCCGTTAGGGGCAAATCATTACAAAGCTCTGCTATAGAAGAGCATAGAATACAAAAAAATACAATTCGTCCAGAGGGACACAGAGAAACTATAGTGATCCGGAAGAGAGGAGAACAGTGCAACCCGATGGAGCTCTCCTGTGGCTCCCTGCTGCCTATCTCTTCTGTACCAACCTTCTCCTCCGTTGGATGGTTTCTTATTTATTCTCCCTCTCGCGCGACTGACAGTTCTTCCCTGTTTCTTGCTCGGCTGTGTTTCGTTTCTTTTTGTTCACCAGGAGTTCACTGCTTGTTTCCTTCCGCACCCTTCCGCTGTCTATGCTTGATCCCACAACCGCCGCGAAACTTGTCCTCTTCCTTTCCGCAACCTTGACACCTCCCTGCCTACCGAGGTTGCATTCCGCCACATGCTCTCCATCGTTCAAAATCTGTTGATCTTCAAAATAAGGGCCCCAACAGGCCCCGACCACATCCTTTTGACTCGTCTCGATTCAATTGTCCTGAACTGTCTCCACCTCCATGGGACCGCCTGAACCTGTTCCCTATTCTGGCTGCACGCCTTCTCCTTGCTCCAAACAAGGGCCCCAACTCTGAGACCTTGTTTAGAGCTGAAACTTTAAGCTCTTGGAAAGTTTCCACGGCCTGCTGCCATCCTTGCAGCAACGCATTTGTCTCCGCCGTGATCTTGGTGACAACTTCCTCCCTGAAGATTTCTGGTACAATACCAAATACTGTGTTGAACTGGTTCCCGGCCTCAGAGGCCAACTGCTGCATCGTTCAGGCACTGATCTACATGGGCTGGCAAAGCTCCCAAATTTCCTCCTTGGCTGCCGTAGACGTCTCCT
Source organism: Pinus albicaulis (assembly GCA_034641835.2). Classification (NCBI taxonomy): domain Eukaryota; kingdom Viridiplantae; phylum Streptophyta; class Pinopsida; order Pinales; family Pinaceae; genus Pinus; species Pinus albicaulis. Next base: position 1,528,078,478 of record CM076579.1, read on the forward strand.
CTACTTGTTGAATCTGGACCTCTAGCACATCTACCTGGGCATACAGTTGGTCCAGCTTAGAGCGGCCCGTGGCTTCTTGTATTTCCTTGGAGATTTTTTGCAGCTAGGCCAAAATCGGCTGTGTCTTCACTGTGAGGGTCGTTGAGCATTCCTGCAGACCTTTCAGGAAGTCGTAGGCATCTCTTGCTGCAGTACTGAGGACTTCCTCCATCTTGGTTACCTAGCCCTGTTTCTCTGAGATTTGTGCTGTGTAAACTGCTGCTGGGTTGGGAAGCGCCAATCATGCTACCAATTCCTCCTTGAGCTCGGTATTATCCTGATGGAGGTTGGAGTATGCCACCCTGAGGTGGATTGCCCGTTCTACTACTGTTGTTTCTTGCACATCCACTGGTATCTGACTATAGTGGGCCGTCACTGTAGGCCATACTTCCCGGAAAGCCCTGGCCATTGTGTCTAGCTAGTTCTATAGCTACCCGTTTTCCATTGTGAGCGGCTCACGTTGTTCAGTAAGCATGATTATTTGCTGCTGCTGTTTCTCACATTTCTGTTGTAGCTCTGAGTGGAGCCTTTCTACCTACTGTGCCACCCTCTAGATGAAGTGGTACAGCTGAGTTTTCCCCCACGTCTCCATGCCCTCGGCCCTTGAAGTACCCTGATCTGGCCGCCACTCTTGAAGTGGTTGCCCATTGGCAACCAATCTTGTTGATTGGCCTTGAGGTGACTGCGGCAGCTTGTGTTGGGGTGCAGAGTCTGCCATGTTCTGGTCCGGTCACTCCCCTTGATCTACTTGGTTGGGTTGTTGGAGCGGAGTAGGCTCAGGGAGCGGCCCAGCTGTGTCCTCAACTATTTGTTCCATCAGAGTGATTAAATTGGTAAAGTGGTCTGGGGGTCCACAGTGGGGTTGGCTGGGGGTACCACTTCTATACCCAAGGTAACCTCTGTCCCGTGGTCCGCATTGAGTAGTTTCCGGATGATTGGATCAGATATGGTGGCGGATGAGGTGGTAGGTGGTAGAGGGTCGGTATGAGGTGGTGAGATACAGATGTTTAGGAAATCGAAGGGGTTAATGGGATGTTTGGGAGGCAACACACTTGCTTCCCCTGTCTCAGGTATTGGTTCTTCCTGGATTAGTACCCCTGTGCTCATTTTCCAGGGTGGATCCTCCCCTGTGAGGTCGACCACCAGGCTTGCTTCTATAACTTTGGCCCTCTTGGCCTTGGGTGCTGCTATGGGTTTTGCGGACCTACTCTTTCCTACTAGTGGTGTGGTTGCTAGACTTAGTGAACTAAACAATAAATTTGGAATGGGCGCAGGGATGGAAGTTGTGTTTGCAGCGAGGTTGAATGAGAGACTTGGAATTCTGAGAAAACTAGGAATGTAGTGGCACTAGTTGATATTACCTGAACCACTTTGTTAAAGCTGTGTACCTATGTATTTATTTGCTGAATGATTGGGAGGAGCTATAGGTTTGACACCCTGCTTGCTGCCTCCATTTTCGTTTCTCCTGGCAACTGGTGTGCTAGCATCCCGTCGAAGAGGTAAGTGTACTCCCCGTTTCTGACTTCCATTGTGACCCCCAGCCACGAACAAACTTCGGTATGGAAAGCTGCTTCATTGATTTGGAATTTCAACGGCCTCATCTAGAATGTTGCCTCCGACACACAAGTGGGTCTGAGGAACGTGTGCTTGTGTGTGACCCCAAACTAGACTTGCTCGTTGTATTCGTCCAGCAAGTTTCTAGGGATCCTCTGTTGGTTCATCACCATGTCAACCATTAGGCCATACCAACCTCTGAAGGCCTTTATGTTTACCTCCTTGGTGCTGGGGTCTCCTGACACCTTCCATGGGGTGTACTTCATTGCCAGTGGCTGATCCTCCGCTATCTCCACCGGCATCCGGACGAGGGGGAAAGTCCACTTCCACATGGCCTGTGCTACTATCAAATATCCATAGATGAATCCCGTTTCCCTCTTGTAATTGTCTTCACATGCCTCAAATAGCTCCTTTATCAGGAAGGAGCACCAGTTCAGCCTGGTCCCCTGGACGCAGTGCTTTGCGACTGAAATCGTGTCCAAGGTACACTCCCCTTTGGTGTAATGCCTCATTGTCTTGTTGGCAATGAGGTAGCATGCAAACCTGATTTCGGGCTTGTTGATGAGCTCAATTTTGGACCCCTTTCCTCCCCTTCGGGTGTCGTACTTTTCATAGTAATCTGTATCTCCCGACTTCTTGGCCCGTTTGGAGATGGTCTGGAATGCTGAAGAGACGTCCCTGCCTTCCTGTGAGAGCCATGTCAGCCTGTGAATGTCCTCGGCGTGGATTGGAATCTCCTTTCCCAGCCACAAAGAGCCATTCTGAACTCTACTTAGCAGGAATTTGGTACATTGCATGGTAGCGCCTGTCATCCCAAACACTGGCAGGTTCCTCAAATTCAATATTGAGGACTGCTGGATACCTCGAAACTCAGGAAAGACTTTTGTTGTCGCTCGTCCTACTTTTGTCGTATAGTTCTCAATGTATACTTGTCTTTTGAGCACAGGGAACTCAAAGGAGTCCGTGAGGTCTGCGTCAATTAGAGCTACACTGTCATACTTTCCAACTACAGACTCCATTTTTTTAATCCTACTATATAGCTCCTGTTCTACTATTGCTAGACTTACTTTTTTCATATTTGCTCATCGTTGATACACCTACAAAATAGTTCTCGGCTTCTTCTCTTGGCTTTCTTCTTCTGGACGCCTTCTCTACTCTGGTTCTGCTCCAACTTCCTTTGCTCCTTTGGAAATTTCTAACTCTAACTCAGATTTCTCCGGCATTCTCGTGCTTTTCTTCATGCAAGTTATGTCAGTAACCGGCATGGGTGAGGTTGATGAGACCCCATAACTAATTAATGTTTCCCTGGCTTCTCCCGTGGCTCTGATCGTGTGATCCGTTAGCTGCTGAGGTGGGTTCTGACACTTTCTGACTGTGGTCTTGGGATGTGGACGGACACGATGGCTGGGGGTGATGTCTAATTATGGAAAATTTATTACGGGATGGATAGTTCTAATTATGGCCATTATTTCTAAATCTCGGCAATCCTACGAACTGACACTAGTACTATGATGAATAAAATGATGGTGGATGACATGCTGGACGCTACCCCCCCCCCCCCGACCACTAATGGTTGCGCTGCAGTCTCCGCAACTGAGCTAATGTTTATTGCAGTAAAGTAAACCTATCTATTTCATCTCGGGTGCGAGAGACTTATTGACCCTAATCTACCCTATAGACTCCTCTCAGGTGTGAGAGTTATTGAAATATAAATGAACAACTTACTCGTGGTAGGGTTTCAAGCATGTGCCATTAACCCATCCTTGTAGTACCTATCCGTCTAACTGTGCCAAGCGGACTGCTCCTGAAGGTTTGATCTCCATGACATAAAATGGTCCCAGCAAATGCATTTTTAATTTCCCTAGGAACTTTTGGAACTTGTTGTCGTAGAGTAGGACCTTGCCTCTGACTTGGAATGTCTTGTGTTTGATGTGTCGATCATGCCAGGCTTTCTACCTCGTTGTTTCTACTGTCTGGTGAAACTCTGCAAGAAACCTTCCTTCCTCAAGTTCCTGTAGCTCGTGTAGTCACTCCTTTAAAGATTCCTCATCAGATAGTTGTAGTGAGGTGGCAATCAGAAGGCTTGGTACCATTAATTCTGCTAGGACGACCGCTTCTCGTCCATAGACTAGCTGTAACGGTGTCTGGTTATGAAAGCGTTTTACCATTGTGCGGTATGCCCATAGGGTTGCTGGTATCCGTTCGTCCCAGTCATCCCATTCCACATTGCATATTTTTGTCAAGCCTTTTTCCAGTATTTTGTTAAATTCCTCCACTGTGCCATTTTCTTATGGATGATATGGGCTACTCTTGTGGTGTTGGATCACGAATTGCTGCAGGAGAGACTTAATTGTCTCATTGATGAAATGTGTAACTTGGTCGCTGGTTAGGCTTCTTGGGAATCCAAATCAGCTGATTATGTTTTCAAAAATAAATCGCGCAGTAGTATCGGTAGTACAGTTCCTTACTGGTGTAGCTTCTGGCCATCGGGTCAAGTAGTCGGTCGCAGTTATGATGTACCTTGCCTTTGAATTTTTTGCAAGTGGTGCAATGGGTCCCACAAAATCTACTGCCCATTTCTCGAATGGCTGGAGTGTCCTTACGGGATGGAGTGGTAGCTCATCCCTGTTGGAGGGTCATCCGGTTCATTGACATACATCACATTTCTGAACATACTCTTTACTATCCTTGTGCACTATTGGTCACCAGAGACCGGCTTGCAGTACCTTGCGTGCTGTTGGTCTTGCTCCCACGTGCCCTCCCACAACCCTGATGTGGCTTTCCCATATTATAGCTTCCCACTCATGATCTAGAACACATCTCTGAAGAACTTGGTCCAGCCCCATCTTGTATAGCTACCCTGCGATCAGCTGATATTCCGCCGCTCAAACTACCAGATGTTTCTTTTGTGTAGTAGTGTACTCCTGCAGACACTGTCCCATGGTGAGGTAAGTCGCTATTTCATTCAGGTAGTCTGGGATGGATTCTACTCTAAAAAGATCAGTGTTCGGTAGCTGATCATCTAGATAACCTCCACTTTCGCCATTCTCTAGATGGGATAAGTGATCAGGCCCTACATTCAGCCTTCCAGGCTTTATAATTACTTCGAATGTGAATTCTTGGAAAAGTAGGAGCCACTGGCAAATCCTCCCTTCTAAGACTGGTTTTTTTACCAAATATTTTAATTCGGAATGATCCATGAAGAATTTAAACTTACCTCCCAATAGGTAGTGGCGGAACTTCTGGAGTGAGTATACCATTGCCAGTGCTTCTCGCTCTATTGTCATGTAGTTGCGCTCTATTGTTGACAACTTGTGGCTGGAAAAATACATCGAATGATTGACCGAGGTGTCCCCTGGCTGAGCTAGAAAAATACCAAGTGCAATGCCAGATGCGTCAATGTGTACATGGAACTATTTGTCCCAGTTCGGGTGGACTAGTATCAGTGTACTTGCCAATTTTTCTTTCAACACGTCTAGTGCCTCCTTGCAGCTGTCCGTCCACTGAAATTGCTCTGATTTCTTTAACAGTCTCTCCAAGGGCGTTATTATTTTGGCATAGTTGCGGATGAAATGCCAGTAGTAGCCTGTGTGTCCCAGAAATGACCACAGCTGTTTGACGGTCTTTGGAGCCTCCCTATTGACAATCACTGCGACTTTAGCCGGATCGACATAGACACCTTGATTACATACCACATGCCCCAGCAAGGTCCCAAATGGTACAAAAAATATGCATTTCTTCAGATTCAATGAGATTTGTACTTGTCTAAACCTATCAAACATTACTCTCAGCAGGCTCATATGGTCTTTCAGCAAGCTATACATAGTCCAGTCATCCATATAGACTTCTAGGAACTTGTGGATGTACTCACAGAACGTTGCTATCACAATGCAAGAGAAAACTGCGGGTGCATTCTTCAGTCCGAATGGCATCACGTTGTACGCGAAGGAGCCCCATTCGGTAGTGAAGGTGGTCTTTGTCTTGTCCTCTTTTGCTATTCTCACCTGGTGGTAACCTGAAAAGCAATCCGTGAATGAGTAGGCTTTGTTCCTTGCAACATTGCCAAGCACTTCATCACTGAATGGGGTAGGGAACGAATCATGGATATAGGTGTTGTTGAGGCTTTTTTAATCCACGCAGACTCGTATCTCTGATTTCTCCTTTTTTCTTTGTATAAAAATGGGGCTTACCCATTCTACCTCTTCTATGGGGAATATGAGCCTGGCTTTCAACATCTTGTCAATCTCTGCTTTCACTTTTTCCTTCACCCTTGGGTTTAACCGAAATGGTCTATGGTTGACAGGCCTAGCATTAAGCTTCAATATTATTCTCATTTCCCCCATGTCCCCTTTTATGCCTTTGAGATCTGCTACTGATGATGGAAACAAGTCCTCATACTCCTCAAGTAGACTGAATATTTCCTTTGTTGTCTACTTGTCCCATTAGTCTCCAATGGTCGCCAGCTTGGGTTTGTCCTCTGTCCCAATGTTTACTTTTTTAGTTCTGAGCGGCAGGAGGTGGATAACTTCTGTAGTGGGTTCCTCCTTGATGTCCCTCTCCCCCTCTGTTTCTTCGAAATATAGGTGTCTGAGGTCCTCCAGGTTGTCATCATCCATTTCACTATTAATCTTCTGACACGCCACCTTTTGCTGGATATCCTGGTACCACAGTGACTGCTCGTCTGTCTGTAGATTATCAAGAAAGAACAATACCTACTTGATAGCTTGGAAGGCTTTTGTAATCTACTCTGTTTGTCCCTCAAAGGTGAAAAACTTTATTAATTTCTCCGCAACTCCCTGCTAATCTTGGGTCCCCCTTCTCTTTTCTTCCTTTAAGAACCAGGCTTTTTGGATCACATCCAAGGAGTGGATGAACTTGTGGACCCACAATTCCTCGGGGTATTTGTCAGCTCGCCATTGTGCTTCACATTATTTTAGATGGTTTATGGGACTTGCGTCCCCTTGGTACTGGTCCCTCCACCTGGTATCTTTTTCCTCCTGAAATCTGGCTTTCATCACTGACGCCACTTCATCCCATCGCGTCAGTGAGTCGCGATGGTTACTCCACCATATTACAGCTATGGACTATAATGCCACATCCATAAAGGGTATCCTCTAGTCTTCTGGCACTGTGGTTTCTACTTTTGCTATAAAAACACTTATAGCATTAATATCTGACAATATTGGGTATCCTTGAAGTTCAGCTCCAATCCAATTGACTCTTGCAACACTGGCACACCTCCTGGTGTTTGTTTCGTAGCCTCCTTGCTGCCAATCGTCCCATGCCAGTTTTGATCCTAGTTCCGAGCTTTGAATACTCCTCCATCTTACCGAGCCTTCTGTCGTCGGGTTGATGTAGTCTTCCCTTCTTCCGGCAATCATCTAGTAGAGATGGTCCAAGAGCTGAGCATCTTCTCGGTTATCTACAGTCTTGGTATACCTCGGTCCTTGGTAGGGGTCGAGCGGTTGAGTGACTCTGATTTCCCTGTCCTCGAAGATCATGTTTTCTTTCTTTAGATCAATTACCGCATAATTTTCAAAATCCCAATCGATCCCCAACAGTGCTGGGTACGGATCCTTGTCCCCCATGATGTCAATGACTTCGAAATCCGTAAACATTTTCACCCCCGCAATGTCGACCTCGACATTCTCTAGGTGGTCAATGGGGGCAATGTAATACTGATTTTCCATCCGAAGCTAGATCAGAGAGTATGTCAATCTTGGCCTCCCAAGCGCCTCCCAATTTTTCCTTGGTAAGATGTTGACATTGGATCCCAAATCAAGCATGGTGTCCTTAATCTCGAATCCCGCAACTCGTGTATTTACTCTGAATTCCTTCCCTGTCCTTCGTTTGTTTATTTTTATTCTCTGAACATATTTTTGGTCCATTTCTGCTGCTTCTTTTTCTCCTGTGTTCTGTTTTAGCACCCCTTTCAGGTTAGGCTTCAGCCATTCCAGCATTGGTGCATTGTTAACAATCTTCATAAACAAATGAAACCATTCCTAGATTAAGGCTTCATTAGTACTTTGTGTCTCCTTATCTTCCTGAATTTTTTGTAACTCGATTCCTTTATTTCCCCCCAAATGGGCAAACGTTTCTACTGCTTCCTCAAAAAAAAAATTCTGTCTTTCGGGTTTGAACATGAGCTTTGAGGATGCTGGCCGGACTACTCTTATGGGGTCCATAGTGTGTGCATCCTCCGCTATTATTTTTCCACCTCGTGTCACTATGGCCACGTTTTGCATCGGTTGGGTTCCTGTTAGCTAGGGTTCCACATTCACTATATTCGCCCCCCTCTGTCTGGCCCTTTCCTCCCATATTGTGATGAGCTTCGGGCAGTCTTCTGTTGCGTGTGAGTTGACACGGCATTGCGAGCACCAGGGTCTCCTAGGGAGTGGACACTCTCTAGCCACATGTCCCTCCTGGTCGCGGTTATAGCATCGTACCGGACCTCTACCTCCTGTTCGTCCCCCTCGCATGCCTCCTCCTCTTCCTCGGAGAGCTTCATTTACTCTGTATGATGGCCGATCCAGCCGCTCCGCCAGTGCGTCTAGTGCTCGGCATTGTTTTGTGTTGTGGGTTGTTGAGGCATAGAACTCACAGTATACATTATTTGGAACATTGGAATACTTCTATAGGATCAGACACATGCGGGGTTTATGACCCATACTTTTACATACTTCACAATATTCATTGGTGACTGGACCTGGTTGTGTAGGGAACTCGTATATGGTTGTTGTGGCGGGTATATCCCTTGGGTGTTGATTTGCATGACTACTCCTAGAGGTGGGGCCCCCTGTGCTCCTACCATTGATGTCCCCACATCTTGGCCTCGCAACCAGGAGCATTCTGTGGCTACATGTCCCTCCACGAGACAGTGCGTGCACCACACATTGGGTCTCGGTGGTTGCATGGGTTGCATTTCCTTAAGTTTCTCTGTCAGAATAGCTATCTGATGCTACAAACCCAATATGGAGGGGTCCTGTACCGCTGCACCCCCTTTTAACTCTTGTGGATAACCCACCATGGCTTCTATCTTCATCGCCTACTCCAGAGCATCCTGCAGTGTGTCGATCCTTTGTTGAGTCAGTGGAGTTCGGGTCAAGGGTAATAAGGCCTTGATGACCAATCCCTCTAATGGTTAGGGTTGATTGGGTAGCTGAGTTTGCCAATGGCATCCTTGAACCTCCACATCAAATCCCAATTAGTTTCCCCTACTCTCTTCTTGATCTCCCACATCTCTGACAGGCCTTGCTCGTTCGTTTGAGGTAATTTGAATTCCTTGATGAAATCCCTCTTTACATCAGCTATCGCTGGATTCGGGTGGGCCTTCGACCATTTCATAAACCATCGTAGGGCCCTCTCCCTAAGAGTGGTCTAAAATTCTATCAATTTTCCAACATCTGGTGTCTTTCGTGCCCTCCAGATGGCCTCATAGAGATACCAGTGCTATTCAACATCATCATTCCCTTTGCCAGAGAATTCTAGGTACCGTGTAAGTGATCCCGCCATGCTTACTTGATTGGGTGGTATTAAAACAAATCCGTTGGATCCTGGTTGTGAGACAGGTACATTAATAATCCCGCTGCTAACTTGTGCTCCAATCGGAGACTGACTGTGTTGCAGTCTACTTAATTCACGTAACTTAATAAAAATTTCTCCTATGGGCTTGTAGAGCACCAGGGGAAGGTCGAGATTAGAGCTACTAGAACTGTGGGGACTAGGAATACCTAGGGATATGGACAACGACCTTTCTTGAAAGATTTGCTCCATTGCAACATGCATCTCCACATCGGACACCTCCTCTGGGCACTCATCTGTACCTTCTTCGTCAGACTTCCTTCCTTGCTCCACTTGGGTTGGACTCCTATACATCTTCCGTACCTCTTTCGTGACCCCTCCTATATCCTGGGGACCCACCTGACCTTCCATTCCCTTCATATTTTGAGGCGCCTTTTCTTTTCCCTTCTGACTACTTCCTTGTCTCTTCAACTCTCTCATCACCCTCTCTCGCCACCTTTCTGAGATCTACACCCTCTGATGTGCTCGCCGCTATCTGAGCCTGTTGGCAGCCTCGACATCCATACTCCTACTCCCCTTCTCATGGTTCTAATAACATCTCTCCTCAGTCCCTTCCCCCGGTACTAGGGTTTTACGCTTCCATCCCTGCTTTCTAGAATCCCAATAGTCCTTCGTCTACCATCAATGCCTTAATCCATAAGGGAATCTCCTTCAGCAGTTTTCCTCTTAACCTAGATCTAAAAATACTTTCTGCCTTCGAGAAATACTGGTAGCACTCAGCTGCAAACTCTACTATGTATCCTTCCAGAGTAGATTCCACTCGGGTTAGATCAGTGTCTAACTGATGAAGCGTCACCAGATCTTCATGGGCCCACTTGCGATTGATCTTGTGCGACTTCACCTTGACGGTCTTGGCCTGAAGCCTCCGCAACCAATTGTAGAGTTCTTCTGGGAACTTTCCCTAGAAGATTCATAGTTATCACTAGCAGAGTCAGAAAATAGGACCAAGTCTTTAATCGTCTTTTCTTTCTATCGTCTCACCTCAGCTTGCTGGGCTATGAACTAATCTAGGTGGTTATCCCACCAGCTTCGTATTTCTCTTTCGAAGATCCGAGATACCATGATCTAGCTCCCCAATGTATTTTTAGGTCATGGCAACATAACCATTTTTTGGCGAGAAAACAAGTCTCACGGAGAAGACCCGGGTTCAGGGCTGAGGGCCAGCAAGGTTTTCCGCCGTAGTCTAGTTTCACGCCGGCATTTTCACTCTGCTCCGAAGGGAAGAGAGTCTCACCCAAGGCGTGTTGTGACCCTACTGTGATTGAGATTAGATTGATATCATTTCCCCAACATCTAAACTGGTGAACCAAAGCTAAAGGAAGGAATAAAAAAGCCATGACAGAACATTCCGCAACATATATATTCTTCAGGGAAACAGTTAAACCAGTGATAAACAAAAATTTAAAACACAACTATGAATCAGCACTCATTCATATTTAACATCACATAGCACAACAACCATATTTGATATATTAGTCAGAAGTCGTCAGAGGCAAATCATTACAAAGCTCTGCTACAGAAGAGCATAGAACAAAACAAAATACAATACGTCCCGAGGGACAGAGAGAAACTACAGTGATCCGGAAGAGAGGAGAACAGTGCAACCTGATGGAGCTCTCATGTGGCTCCCTGCTGCCTATCTCGTATGTACCAACCTTATTTTCCATTGACTGGTTGCTTATTTATTCTCCTGCTCGCGCGACTGATAGTTCTTCCCTGTTTCTTGCTCAGTTGTGTTTCGTTTCTTTTCATTCACTGGGAGTTCACTGCCTGTTTCCTTCCACACCCTTCCACTGTCTATGCTTGATCTCATGACTGCCTTGAAACCTATCCTCTACCTTTCCACAACCTTGACACCTCCCTTCCTACTGAGGTTTCATTCCGCCACGTGCTCGCCATCGTTCAAAATCTGCTGATCTTCAAAACAAGGGCCCCAATAGGGGAAGAAGGAGATTTTATTCCTCTTACGTCGGGTTCACCATTTTTTGTTGTTGTTGTGCCTCCTAGTCCTCATGGTCTTTTAGAATATCTTACGGCGGAGTCAGACATGGATTCATCTAGTCCTATTGGTAGTGAAGAAATGCCTATTTCTATAGGAGAATATCAGTCTTTTCCGGAAGATGTCCCTCATGTTTGTACTCATCCTTCTCCACCATCGATGTCACTTCTGCCTGGATATAGGTCATTGAGTGAGATTATGTTTGTTGTTGCTTCCATCGCACAATCCAGTACATTAAATCCTCCTCAGAGTTCAGTCCTCCCTTCGTTAGGATTGTCACCTTCGACACCTGGATCGTGAGTTACTGTTACATCTGTTCCAGTCCAACCGACTGTCTGTGTGGCTTCATCTACACCAGTTGTTACCACTCAATCGTCAGGAACTTTTCACACTCGCAGGTCTATTTTTCTCAATCCAACATGGTCTGTTCATCTTCGTCCTAGTATATCACAATCTAGTGCCGCGGAGGCCCCACCTACTTCTAGTGTCATTTCCACTACTCCTGTGATTCCTGGTAGCCTTACTTTTGAAGAGTATCTGTTGGTTGTTTAGCAGCAAATCTCTCAGGGTTCTCAACCTCTCCAATCTCTTGGTAATCCTCGATTCCATCACTATGATGTTGTTGGAAATCATGTTTATTCATTTCCGCATCATTACAATGTGTATGGTAATCTTGTTTATTTGCCTCCTATTGATCCTCATCAAGTTGTTTATGATCCTTATCAGAACGTTTCTCATCTTGGAACTACCTTACCTGTACAGCCCTCTGGCTTGCAAGGACAACCCTCATCGGGACAACCTTTAGCTTAGCAGAGCCCTGTGTATGGTCCATAGGGACAACCATATGGTCCACAAGGCCAACCTTCACAAGTTCAACCTTTGGTCCAACATGGTCAACCCTACGGTCTGTCTAGTCAGCGTCAAAATCAACCAAGGTCATATTATGCTCTTATCCGCTATAGGGACAACCTTTGGCACCACAATTTCCGCCACATGTTTTACATGACCAAAAGTTTATGTCACAAGGACAACCCTATGCTCCTCCTTGGGTTCAACCTGGTTATCAGGGACAACCTAGTCCATCGCAACCATTGGGCCAACCTTTCCCACAAAGCCAACCCAATTTCCCTCAGTATTCGGTTCAACCATCTCAACGACCGATTCAACCTACTCCTCAGCCGGTTCCTATTGGGTGTGGAGCCTGATTATCTTGTTTATTTTGTATCACAGTGTTGGACCCATGTATCGTAATGGGGCAGCAACGCCGCCCATAATTAAACACTGCCTGGGGGGTTCAAGGGGGGGCGACTGCAACTTTATGGAGCCCCCCCCCCTGGCGGGGGGTTTCGGGGGAAGCGCCCCCAAAGCTAAAAACAGATGTAAAATTTCCTTGTAAAAGTATAGTAATTTTTAGTCAATCTAGGCCATTCGTTAGGCGAATGATCTGACGGTATAATTTATGTTTAGTTTAGGTTTTTTTGCCCTAGAGGCAACCCCTCGCTTTTTATGAGGGTGTTGTATTGCGGTTGTGTATTGTATGTGTATTATCAGAGTGAGAAACAGATAGGGAGACTGTGAGAGAGAACAGAGGATATTACAGTGGATCTATTGTAGGTTGTGTCTCTTCATTTTGCTAGATAATAGAAAGGAAGGATTGGCTATTCGAGGTGGACGTAGCCAAAACTGGGTGAACCACATATATCTGTGTCTCTCTGATTTTATGTGTTTTGTGTGCTTGCGTTTTTTCATATTTTATGTGTTTCATTGCTCTGTAATATATATAATTTTCTAACAGTTCCATCATTTCAGCAGCCAGTTCTACCCACTTATAGTCAGTCAGGTTTACCCACTCAGCAGCCTGCTCAACCTACTCAGCTGGGTCTACCAGATCAACCGCAAGGTGTTTATTATCCTCAAGGTTCATATCAACCAATGTATAGTGTGCCTTAGGTTTCTTACCCTCAAAATAAACCTGTATATCATCAACCTCAAAGCTATGCTCACATTCGACAGCAGACTCCATACGCTACTCAAAAGGGACCACGGTGGTCTACTCCGACTCAATATCCTGGTCCTCAAACCCAGTATCAACCGAATTATCCTGCTTCTAACCCCTATGGTCAGAATCCTCCGGGAAAAAATCCCCCTCGGACTAGGTGTAATGTAAACACAGGTCCTTATCAAAGACCTCTGATGACTTTCAACACCCAATTATCGTTTCTTGCTACGCTGGAATTACTTGATGTGTCAAAGTTAACGAATGATCCCATTCTTCATAAACCGTATTGGCCTCGGTTCCAACCAATATTCCTGGTGATTATCCCAAATTTGAGGGTAAATCTGGAAAATACCCCCAAGCGCATGTTATGACTTACCACTTGTGGTGTTCCTCTAACTCTTGGGTTGACGATTCTATTCGACTCTGTCTTTTTCAGTGAACTCTTACTAGTGCCACTGAAAAGTGGTACATTGAGCTATCTCGTGGCATCTTCCAAGACTTCAATTCTTTAGCCATGGCATTCCTTATGTATTTTCAGTTACCAGTCCGCTATGATATTGGGACACACCTTCTCACTTCATTGAAACAGGACCGAGCTACTCATATTTCGGATCATATTCATGAGTGGAGGCGTCGTCGTCGCATGATCAAATTTGAAATTCCTGGTCAGCTTCTGACACATTGGTTCACCACCTCCTTTGTCAATCAGATTTCCAAATACATAGCTATGGAGGCATGTTTAATCGAGGAACAAGCCATTGCTTATGCCCAATACCTTGATCTTGTGTACTCTCAGTCCGACGCATTATATGATATCTTGCTTGATGCTCGCCGACCTGGAAATTCTAAACCACTAGCGACTCCATCCGTCGATGGTATTATTGGTTTCGTGTCTCAAACTTCTCAAAAGTATTCTTCATCAAACTCTGGGAAGCGGAATTCTGCTTCTTCCAATAATGTTGCTTCTCAGTCCACTTTGAATTCTGTTAAACTCGCAGAAGTGAATGTCGTTCAGGCCAATCCTACAGATAATTCTTCTAAAGGTGAAAATAAGGGTAAAGGTAAGGCCAAAGTTGATACCCCGAAATAGGATTCTTAGAAACCTCGTGCTGGTGATGGTTCTCAGCGCAAACCGAAGTACCCTCGTTTAATTTGTGATGATGAGCACTTCACTAAGGACTTTCCTAGACAATTCGAAGTGAGCCGTTTGCTAAAAGACACCCAGGGAACTCCGGTCATTCTTAAAGAACCTTTCTCATCCCAGTAGACTCAGATGGTAGAGAAACCTCAATCCTTTGCCCCATTTGGCTCTCAGGTGTTCATGATGAACGGTTCTGTCGCCGTTTCTATTGCTACTCGATTGAAATATTATACTAGATCCCATCAGGATAGGAGATAACTAATGGTCCTTCTCCTCTGCCTATTACTGGCCCTCTTGAAATTGAAAGGCCCAATGTTGAATCCATTGTGTGACCACCTTCCAAAGGTGTAATCCACAAGTCTTCTTATAATCCCAACACCCGTGCCACTCACCATTACAATATTATTGAGGATTTGGCTCAGGCACCATCCACGATGTCCACGTTAGAAGTATGTTAGAGGTGTCTGTCTCAGCGAAGATATTTTTTATCTATGATCAATGGTATTGATCCTGCCAACACTAGCCTTCTTTATTTCGATTTAGAGAATTTTGTTCCACGACTTCCGCATCATATTGCACTCATTATTCAAGTTGTTATTAATGGTCTTGATATCCATCAAGTAGTTGTGGATGAAGGTACATCAACCTGTGTCATTTTAGCTTCGTGTTGGAAAGCTATTGGTTCTCCAGCCCTGAATTCATCACCAAATTTCCTTGAGGCGTTTGATGGAAGAGAATCAAAACCTTTAGGTGTTCTCGCTAGTTTATTGATTACTTTGAAAGGGAAGACAGTTAATGTCAAGGTCAAATTCATTGATGATAAACTCAATTATAATCTTCTCCTCGGTCGCAATTGGACTCACACCATATTATGTGTTATGTCCACTCTCTTTCGTATTCTGAAATTTCCACATGAAGGAAAGATTGTTACTATTTATCAATTGTCATTCTTCACCTCTTCTTCCAAGAACAACATTCCATATGTGGACAATATTCCTACTCCTTACGAGAGCCTATGGCCAGGTCTTTTTAAAGATCCTTCCCTCATGGGTATTTTTCCTCTTCCTCCATCAAATATTGTTCAGATCCATATGATCTCTCGGTCTAATGACCCATGGATTATTCCTTCACTTGAACAGATCGATTCATTTGGATATTTGATGCCTTTGAGTCCGATTGAGATTGATTATTTTGAACTCATTGCAGCTTCGGAAGCTCCGTCTTCTAATTGTGCTCCTTCAAGCATGTCCTTTGACATTTATTCTCAATCCCCCTAGCTTGGTGATTTTGATTCGCCTGATCCTTTGAAAGAAGTGTTTCCCTCCGATGAAGCCATCATGGAAACCATTTCTCTTGAGGATCTGTCGTGGGACGATAGTCATCATCGTTCCTCGTTCATGCCTGGCCTCAGGGCCATGTCTACTTGTCTTGAGAATTTTGCATCTAAGGTTCCTTCTCCTTCACTTCAATTTTAAGTTCTCATGCATGAAATTTTTACGGAAGGTAACTTGAGCAATATTACACAGACGATGCCTATTGAAATTTCTGTTAAACCGGGAATTGTCAAGAACATCCATATCGGGGTCACTTGTTCTTCCGATGATGTACAAATTTATACTAGCCTTTTCCATGAATTCTGTGATGTCTTTGCATGGTCATACAAAGAAATGCCTAGCATCGACCCTAGTATAGTGGTGCATGAAATACCTACTTACCCTGGCTCGAAGCCTGTTCACTAGCTCTTTGTCAGGTGCACCCTAGAAAAGCTACTGCCATTAAAGGTGAAGTTGAAAAACTTCTCAGAGCTGGTTTCATTTATCCAATTCCTTTGACAGAATGGGTTTCTAATATTGTTCCTGTCAATAAGAAATAGGGAACTATACGCGTTTGCATTGATTATCCTGATATCAATCGAGCTTGTCCTAAGGATAATTATCCTACTCCCTTTATCGACCAAATCATTGATGACTGTGTCGGGAGTGAGATTTTTTCCCTCATGGACAGTTTTTCTGGTTATAATCAGATTAAAATTCTCTCGACTGATCAACATAAGACTGCCTTTATATATCCTTGGGGTACTATCGCATATAAAAAGCTCCCTTTTGGCTTAAAGAATGATGGGGCTACATTTCAACGAGCGATGTCGTATTATTTTCACGATATTCGTCACATCATTCAACCTTATTTGGATGATATTCCCACTCATTCAACTAAACGTATGGACCATCCTGACCATCTTCGACAGATTTTTCTTCGTTGTTCATGATACAATATTCGGCTTAATCTGAACAAGTGCATCTTCTGCGTTGATTCCTGTAGACTCTTAGGATTTATCATGTCAAAATATAGAATTCGCCTCGATCCGATCAAGGTTGTGGCTATTATTAATCTCCCCTCTCCTTCCTCATTACATCAGTTGTAGAGTTTGCAAGGTAAGGCTAATTTTCTATGTCGTTTTATACCTAACTATGCATAAGTGGCTAGAGGATACACACAACTATTAAAGCAGGGCGTCCCATTTTGTTGAGATAAGATTGCTCAAAATTATTTTGAGGCCCTGAAGACGTTGCTTGTCAACCCTCCTTTGTTGCGTCCTCCTGACTATCATTGTGATTTTTCCCTTTATTTAGCAACTGCTTTCAGCACGATTTCCATGGTTTTGGTACAAGACAATGATGACAGTAATAAGAATGTTATTTATTACTTGTCTCATAACCTTCTCGATCCTGAGACGTGCTATGCACATGTCGAGAAGTTATTGTTATCTGTAGTTCAAGCAATTTAGCGTTTTCATCATGATATTCTTTTGCATACAGTGATTGTGATTTCTGATTGCAACCCTATGACCTATATATTGTCTTGACAATTGTTAGGGGCCAAATACTCGAAGTGGATTTTCATCCTCAAAGAGTTCGATTTGGAATTTACTGCTGCCAAGTTGAAGAAATCACTTGTCTTTGTTGATTTGATTTGTTCTCTCCCTTCAGACTCTCCTCTGTCTCGTTCTGAGGAATACATTCCAGATGATATGCTTTTCTTTCTTAGCACCCTTAATCCGTGGTACGATGATATCATCTTTTATCTCCAGACTTCTACTTTTAGATCTGATTTGACGAAGGATTCCCTCCGACGCATCCGTCATCAGTCGCAACCTTATCGTATAGTCAGGGATACACTCTATCATGTAGGATTCGATTCAATTCTCTGTCGATGTTTGACCTGCGAGGAAGCTGAGAAAGACCTCAATGATTGTTACAGTGGTGCCTGTGGTGGTCACATGTCTGGTTATGCCATTGCACAAAATATTCTTAGTGCTGGTTATTTCTGGCATTCAATCTTCAAAGACTGCATTGTCACGGTTCGTAAATGTCATGATTTCCAGATTTATCAATGCAAGATACATGCGCCACCTATACCTCTTCATCCTATCATTACCATTGGTCCCTTTGCGAAGTGGGGTATCTATTTTATGACATGTAACCCTCACTCGGCTGGGGGGCATGCTTATATTATCGTAGCCATGGACTACTTCACCAAATGGGCTGAAGAAATGCCTACACTTGCCGTTGATGGTAAGATAGCTGCTCAATTCATATTCAATCACATCATTGCTAGGTTTGGTGTCCCTCAGGCCATCATTACCGATCATGGTTCCCATTTTCAGCATTACATGGTGGCGGGGTTGACTTCTAAGTTGGATCTGCATCATGACAGCTCAATGCTGTACTGTCCTCAGGCGAATGGCCAGGTTGAAGCCGTTAACTAAGTTCTTGTTACCATGCTTCAACGTATTATTGGGATCCACAAATCCAATTGGCATCTTATGTTATTTTTAGCTCTTTGGGCATACCAAACCTTAGTTAAGAATGCGACCGGATTTACTCCATTCCAGTTGGTTTATGGTCTGGAAGCTACTCTCCCAATTGAGTGTGAAATACCTTCGCTCAAGTTGGCTGTTGAATTACTGCCGAACAATTCACCAGAAAAAGAGTGTCTCCTTTACTTACAAAGGCTAGATGAAACTTGCCACTTTGCTACTCTCATTATCGAAGCACAGAAGAAGCGAGTCAAAGCTCATTTTGACCAATCAGTTTCCCCTCGCTCCTTCGTTGAAGGAGATCTCGTCTTCTTATATGACCAAGCTCATGATAAGTTGGGGCAGGAAAATTTCAACCCATGTGGCATGGGCCCTACATTATTAAACGGGTGTTGCAAAATGGGGCCTATGAGCTTATTGATTACGAAGGTCATTCTCTAGAATAGCCCAGAAATGGGTTGTATCTCAAAAAATATTATGCATGAGTCATTCATGTAGGATTTATGTACATAGGTGTTTTTTTTTTCCATTTTGTACATGTTTTGATTTGGTGTGATTTGCGAGCATTTTCCTACTTATTGGGTCTTTCTTATTTGTGCATATTTCTATTACCCCTTATGTCGGTTTCGCAGATGGTGCTTCTCACTATACCAGGAATTTGTCTTCAGCAACCTGGGTAATCTATGATCCTACTGGTGATTTGATAGAACTGCAAGGTATTTGTCTAAGACGGACTACAAACAATGTCGTTGAATATAGTGTTGTCCTTGAACTATTAACCGAGGCAATCAATCTCACCATACGCGCATTGCTTGTAAATCTAGATTCACAGCTTGTTGTTCTGCAACTCAATGGTCATTATTTAGTCAGAAATCCGTACATTTTGAGATTGTATTTACATATTCATTTGTTGGAAATACATTTTGATTTTATCACATATCAACATATTCCTAGACGAATGAATGCATTAACTGATACAGTGGCTAACATTGTATTAGATAGACATTTGCGTAATTTGTAAAATCATCATCATATGTAAAAGATCCATGTAGGGAAATATATATATATATATATATATATATATATATATATCGCGTGTTTACATCAGTGTGCATCATAAATTCAAAAATTTTGTGTGTTTCTGTTACATCCTGAGACACCATGTCTCTCAAAATAAGCATATTTAAAGCCTAGGTTTCTAATCGATGTGATGCTCATGGTAGCATGTCACTGCCCGTACAAGCCACCTCAGTAAGTGGTGAATGCAGCTTGACACCCCTACGGTATCCCTCTGGTAGGCACGAGGAACATCATCAAATTGTGCATAGTCCGGGACTCCACGTGTGATCCCTTCTACATCGCACATGATTTCCTCCTCCTCGCCTCCCTCACCACATGGGTCAAAATCATGAGGGATTCACCTCGCTATCAAAGACATTCCCGCGGGTCTCTCTAGGCCAACATCTGCAAATGCATGTATTTAATGTCAGAACATACATAATAATAAAAAAAATTATAGCACTCATGAAAATTAAAAATGAGTCTTACCCAAATCTTCATCCCAATCCTCTCCCTCTGGGAGTGGGAGGTCTTGATCACCAGTAAAATATGTACCAGAGTAGGGCCAGTCCTCCACAATGATCAACTGTCGGTGGAGCCAATCAAAAAATTCCATTCTCCAGGACATTTGTTGACTGCCCCCTGCCCTTGGCTTAGAGCTGCCCATCGGGCCATCCGTGGTCATCTTGCTAATGGTGTTGGGACTATCACCTCCTGACGCTAAAACATTGGTAGTCGTTCTAGAAGAATGATACCAGGATATACCCATAACCGAATTGCTTCAATTTGGTCTTCTTGCATTTTTTTAGATGGTGTTTCATGTTTATTGTCACGGCTTCTGCCTAGTTGTAGATGGTCGGTATCAAGTAGTCTACAGCAAGAAGAAATTGTGTCTTTTTTGCTTCGTGTGGTGCTTGTGATCCCACAGTTTATGTGATGGTATGTAGCACTACTTTTAGTGCCAAGTCTGGGATAGTCTGGATATCAACTTTCCCACTTCTTGTTCCCTTCCGTGATCCTGGACATGCCTTGTCAATCACCATGGACATGCTCTCCATGCAGGGCCGGGTACTAGTTAGGATTGGTGCTGCTCCCCTCCATGACAATCCTATTATAAAATAGACGTCAGAAACATCAATCTCAAGTTCCTGATCTCGAAGGATGAACTTTTCCTGGTTCTCATCCCATATGATGATCAAATACTGTAACATCTCCAGTTGAGCACGGAGACACGGTGTCAAGAAGAACTTCTTCAGTCCATAGTCTCTGAGAGCTTCCATGCATCTCTCATTTCCCATGGCAAGCTCGTCCTCTTCGTTGTGTTCCCATTCTTTCCATTCGATTACCATTTTGTCGCCTTCTACCTACAAACACATTCATATGAATAGTATTAGCCATTTTTGAAGCTTGGATTTGTAAAAAAATGGGTATTTAACTTTCATTTTTTCACAATAATGGTCTACAAGGTTGGCGTGACTATTTCCCAAACAATCGCACCAATGGGCGCAACCTAGTTCAAAAAATTGGGCGATTGGCGTGACTCCTGCCATGCCCTAATATTTGCATTTCCTCCCCAAAAATCAAAATTGGAAGTTGCAGGTAGTAAAAGATGACTTAAAATGAAGGGAATGATGTTTGCTCTTACCTGGAACTGACGGATTTGAGATTTTTCTGTTGGATTGCCCGCTATCATTGCTGCAAAAGCGCGGTATGAAATGGGTAACTATTGCTCCACAAGAGGTAAAAAGTAAAAAGTAATTGTTTTTACCATTTTTGGCATTTTATAACTTTTTACAACCCTAATTATTTTTTAAGGCATATTTTTTGATTATTTTATTATATTATTTTCGAGAAATGGGTTTTACACGTGTCTCTTGTGCAGCAACAGGTTTTCAGGCCATAGTGATGAAGTAACGAGTTGAATTTTATACTTTTTTCGGACTCGGTGAAAACACGAAAAAGTCACTACTGGAGTCATCTTTCAGCTCTTTTCTGACTCTCTAAAATTGAAAAGAATTTCATGACTCTTGTTGTTTTGAGCTCGTTAAAGGCTGCGAAATGATATCTACCCAGTATACGTTTACTCCTTTTTTCGGGCTGGGATAGATTATTTATGAAAAAGCAATACCTTAGCCTATCGCGACTAAGAGGTTCTTATGGATATTGTTTTCTAACTTTTTAGATCTGAGAGACTAGTTACGAAAAGGGCCATGACGGAGTTTTCTTTTTTTCCCTCTTTTAAAACTCTCTAAACATGAAAAGATGCCGAGTTATCCCTTTATCAGACTCGTTAAACCCTGATGACATCGGATTTCGTCGCCATGACGTTACTCGAGTTCCTCCTTCCTAGGGCTTGTAAAATGTATTAAGTTGGATTTTTCTGAAGGAAAAACTTACAGCACAAGCATATTCTATCCCCTTCAAGCTTGTTTTAAAAATAATTTGGGTACTCGCTAGAAATGGTGAGGGAAAATGGAACCAAGTTCTAGTTATGTTCGCAGTATGTCGCTCTTGAACATGGCACTTGTTTGCATTTGTGTTGGGTTGGGGACATCTCATTTCGTCACTTTTGCCTCCATATTTTGATCTGGGTAATATCTTTTGACCTCTCATCTGCTCTTTTCCACATCACTATGACCTCAGATCCCTTGATGTCAAATACTGCCAAATCCAGTGTCGTGTCGCTGATATGTTCAAGAGAAGTTTTCCTCTGCCATTTTCAACCTTCCCTGATTCTCTATTGGTCTTGATTCACTATCATCATGTTACTTTGTCTCGTGTCAATGATGTGGGAAACATTATTTCCCACCTTCGATCAGGTCACTTCCTGTCCACTTCAGCTCATTATCTAGGAATTTGATTTGGAGACACCCTTCTGGTACCTTGGAGCCTGCATGCCTCAATGGCAAGTTCTTCACATTCGATGGAAGGTCCACCTCATTGGCCTTCGATCGAGTGATTCTGCAGGTTTTCGACGCCAGATCACTGTTCACATTCGATGTATTGTACTAGTTATACCTTGAGATCCATTTTCATTATTGGTGGTTTCTCTCGTGCCTGTTAATATCTTTCATCATTGGCTGGTAATCAGGTGATTTTCTTGCATGTTCGACTTCAGCTCATATATTCACATGCTTGAATTTGTACTTGTTTGGGTCAATATGGAGCGCAAGACCCTAGGCTTTTTCTGAGAAAATCCAGGCTACGGATTTTTGTGGATTATCATGACTTATCACATGACTCTTTTGATTGGATGGTTGTTGTTATCACCCAAATTTTTTTATTTTTTATTTTCAAAACACTGTATGTCAACTCTATTTTTTATCATGGTCTTAAATAGGTCTAAAATTCATTTTTAGTTTGGTTAAGGGTAGCTCATAGCTTTTAGAGGTTTAATGTTCATCATATGAATTCAAATAAGGTCTTTAGAGGTCCATTCCATGGTCAAATATTCACATTTTTCATTTAAGGGTCATTCAATTAAGTTTCGGGCTAAATTTCTACAATTAGCCAGGGATCCACCATTTCGTAGCGTCACTAGTTCAAAAAATAGAAAATGCGTTATGAAAGAACTGCTACTTTCATAGCGCAAACTGAGAAAATTACACTAAGAGCACTATGAAAGTGCAGTTTCTTAGCTGTCGTGTCAAATAAGCCAAAATCTGTCAGATTCAATTGGGGAATGATAGGATAGGGGTATGGTGAGTCAGTTAGTTACCAGATTCGATGTACTTACCTATCCTACAGTCATCATATTCATGATAGGATATCAATGAAGAATAATTTAGTCATGAGGTGACATCTCAAATTTGAATTTTTGCCTAATTGAGTCATTTTTTAATCATTTACCTTCACACAATTGTCTGAGATCTGAAGCAGTTAAGATAAGTTTGTGGTTGTTCTATGCAAAGGAAACCTTCATCATTATCAAGAGAGGTCATTCATTTAATCAAGCAAGGTTGTTTTACGGATTCTAGAGAAGCTAACAGGTTTTTCCAAGAAGCATGGCAGATGAGAAGAAAGTTCACAGAGGAGGACATTGTCTAAGATATGAACCTGAAAATGTGAAGGCTTTAGTTGAGGATCAAATAGTGATGGAGGCTTTCACCAAAGCAAGTTGTCTCCATTTTTGTAAAAAACTACAGGGTGGTCACACTCAGGTGTCAAAAGAGTTTTCCTTACGCTTTAGTGGAACCACTACCAAAATTGGAATGTTAAATGTGCCAATCACACCTGAGATCATAGCTTCTATGATAGAGATACCAAGAGGGCAAGAATCTTGGTTTAAAGATCTTAAGTTTGACATGGAACCATGCAAGGAATTTATGAAACCTGAATATGTAGATATGGACCTAAACAATGCAATACCTAGAAGTTGTATCAAGGACAACTATGCAAAGCTGCTATTTAATATTCAAAGATACTTTACATGCAAAGGCAGGTACCATAAAGTATACACTTATCATTTCAAGCTGTTGTTGCATTTCATAGGTATGATATCACTATATTTGCCATTTTACTTGCATAGAAGCCTTGCCAAAATGGCTGACAAAGTTCAAGCCAAATCTAATGGTTGTGAAACATCTCTGTTTCACCATGGTTTGATAAAGTTATTGGTTTTGAATGAGATTCAGAAGATAAATAGGGATTGGTCTTCCTTTTTTTTTATGAATGGATTTGAAATGGAAACCCTAACCCCAGCTAGGAACCCTAAAATTAAAGGGAATCCTTCAACACCAGTAGCAGAATCCAGTCAGCGAGTGGTTACTAAAGAAAAGAGGTTTGTAAAGTTGAAACCATGGAAACAGGTTGAAAATAGAACAGAGAAG
Organism: Pinus albicaulis; assembly: GCA_034641835.2. NCBI lineage: Eukaryota > Viridiplantae > Streptophyta > Pinopsida > Pinales > Pinaceae > Pinus > Pinus albicaulis. Next base: position 1,528,102,496 of record CM076579.1, read on the forward strand.
ACACCATTACTTGTTGCAGAAACTCCTTCACCTGCAAAACAGAGGTTAAAAAGTGTCAAAGAGGCTAAACAAAAACAAGTGGCCAGCAAGCAGGAAATCCAGAGAGTCACAAGAAGCCAAGCAATAGCATCAAAGGGAAAATAAGTTGTTTTAGGTTCAGATGACATCTTAGTGATGAAAGTCAACTTAGATGACATATTACATGCAATTGATATAGAAGAGTCACCTATTGTGCAAGCTGATTTTATTGGAACAGATGAACACAAACAAAAAAAGTGAAATCAGAAAAGAAACTGGAATTTGAAGGTGAGAATGCAGCCTTTGTCTTTCAAGCTAGGAAGCCTTTGACTAGGCATACTAAAAAGCTCAAAGACAATAGTAAGGAGGTCCAAGAAGCTACTGAAATAGTTAAATTACCTAAAGAGTTGGTTGACCTCTCATCACCAGTAGTAGAGCATGCAGCTAGCAGAAGAATTGACAGAGTATAAAAGGCTTGAGGAGAAATTGACATCAGCAAAACAAGAGATTGCTAAGATGAAGAAAAGGGCCAGAAAGCACATCATTGAGAAAAAAAAAATTAAAAGAATGAAGGTTGTTTGGGAAGGTCAAACAGTTTCTAGGTCTGAGATTCCAAGCTGTGCAGAACAGTTTTTTACATGGACAGTTCTAGCCATTAAAGAAAATTTTTTTGTCAAAGTGATCAACACTCACTTTAGAGCCAGTAATAGAATACTAAGAGGTCAAGTGGAATATTTGGAACTACAACTGAAACTGTCTCAAGATGAACTAAAAAACAAAGGTGCAGAATGACAAATTCAAAGCAAACTCGAATGGAAAATGAAGAATAAACTTTATGAAATTTATGTTTTTAGTCCATATGGCTGATGGTTTTGATGAATCTAGTGATTTTATGAAGTTTTGGCACCTTTTTGTTTCAAATTTTGAAGAAAATTTTGTTAAAACTACTTACACAATAGTTTCATAGCGCACAGTGCAAAAAGGGTGAAATGCGCTACGAAACTGCTATAGCAACTTTTTCACCCATTCTTTAACAAGTTTTGGAGGGAAGATCCTGTGTTTTGATTTGAAACTTCTAGAGAAGCTATGTCAAGTGAATACCAAAACAACCCTAAAGGAAAGGAAACAAAATTTTGAAGGAAAATGGGTAAAAAGGTTGTGCTACGAAATCGTGCTGCTTTCGTAGCGCAGGTCTGTTTTCACTATTTTGAGAGTTCGAAGTTGATTTTTCACAGCTGGCATGTGGGAATGATTTTGGACATATTATATTCTAGTTATTGACAGCAAATAGCCTCAAAGTTATGGGTTCATAGTGGTCAGAGTGTCTCAATAACTTAAAGAATCCTAAGCCTAAAAAGCAGGGGAACAGTTTCCTAGTTTGCCGGAGATCAACATCATCAGCATTATGGTCATAACAGGTTGGAGCTCATCATCAAGATTCGTCATTATGGAGATATAGGTGGAAAATGATGTAATCAAGTTTAGATAAAGTTGTTATGAGTAGAGTTAAAGAGTTCTAATTCTATTTGTAATAGGACTCTGTATTAGGTTTAGAATTGTCTTTGTAATAAATACCATGTTATATGGTTAGGATAGGTGTCAAAGATAGGAATTTGATGCATCTAGCCGAGGATAAACTTATCTTATGATGTAAATGATCTATAACGGATAAAAGAATCTAATGAGAGAGGGTTGGACATTTTTAGCAAAAAGAATGTGTTTATTGTAAGTGACTATTTTCAGCTTAATACAGAGTTTTCTACTTAGCCAACTCAAGATCCATGAAGAGTTCTTGTATGTTCTTGTTCTGAGAGCATATTTTTAATATCCTATTGCAGTGGTGTTTGCTTATGTTACTTAGAATTCATCATTGATGCTCTGACTTCCTTCATAGACAAAATGACTATGTTTTTTATTGTTTCTCATGTGTATTCCTTGACTTGAACTCTGATATGCCTTGACTTCCATGCTAGGTAGATTTTTTGGTTCTGCTAAAGATATTATGACTCCATAAGCCCAATGTAAACTTACTAATGTGATTTTCAACCAGTTTATATCATTTATCTGCTTTACCCCATATAGAGTTAGCCATCTACATTTCTATCAAAAATAATAAACCCTTGAGAGATCCCTCTCAAGTTGACGAGGCTAAGCCTCAACCAAAAGATTGTCCTGAAACAGTTACATGAGATTAACTTGGTTGGCAGCCTATTAGGTATAATTTTTTGATAACAACTGTGACCATACCTAAGTCTATTTGTTGATCCTTACTGTTGGATGGCTGCGTCCATACCTTGGATCACAATTTTTATACACTCTATTATGGATGGTTGCGCCCATACCACATGTTCATCTATCAAATATATTAGTTGTATTTGTAATTATAGGTTTTCCAACAGCGGTGTTTGGTTCGAACACATTCTCATAAAGCATTTCACCCCTCCCTCTCCCTCGGACCTCACGCTTTAGGGGGCATCTGTTACACAGTATTTTGTCACTATCCCTGCAATACCCATCTCGCCCATTGGAGGGTCATTTCTGTGATCAATAATTAGTGTCATGCCTTGAAAATACCATCATTTTATCCCTTTTCATGAGAGTAATATTCCATCTATTGACAATTCCCTGAGAAAAGACTCAAAAACCCCTGTTTTTTCTTGGGCGCAAGTAGTCAGTTATGCCCTCGCACCGAAGAGGAAGATTAACACTGAGCCTCGCACCAGCTGGCGCTCTGTCTCAGTTAGCCACCTGCGTCGAGATATTTATGGAATGTTTTTTAAAAATAGAGGCAGAGATTCCATTCCAACAACTTTGAGGATGAGTCATTGGGAGTGGTTGAACTGATAAACCATGAAATTCCTCGTTTGGTTTATGGTTTCCGCCTCTTGTGGGAACCTCCTAAAGGATAGGCCTCCCTCCCACATTTTTAGGGATCCTAACTTCCTCCTTTTCCTCTATAAAAAGAATCTATCTCCCTTTGAATAAGCTATATGAACTTGGAGAATTGAACATACTATAGCAGAACTTCTGAAGAGATAGAATAAGAAGGAATTACGTTGAGAGAGCTTGAGTCCATGCCTTTACCCCGTCCTAATTCCCTGACGAACATATGAGATGCGCTTCTTCTAAATCCCACTGGAGGAGACCTCAAAATCAAAGCTTTGGTTGTATCTCTTCCTTTCATTAATACATATACGTGACTACTGTTTGGTTCACCTTTTGTGTTATGACTTTTTTTTAATGCAATATGTTTAGCCCTCTTTGACTAGCTAATAGTTATGAATGAAATGTTATTATGTCATATGTTGTTCTTGCTTTCTGATTCTATGTGCAGGTATCTGAGCATGATTGCGGAAGGATTGTGACTTGCCAAGGCAGGAGCGAGAGGCCACCACCACTACAACAACAACGGCAACGTTGAACTTCAGGTAGGTTAATCTACCATGTCCTCTTTCATTCAATAATTAGGAATCAAAACTTTAGCATGTATCTTTGTTTCTAGACCCACTATAGGGCTAGAGGGATCGTCTCTGTCCTCAGAGAGGATTTACTTTCTTAAAAATAGGAGCCCATCCCAAAGAGAAAAGGAACAAAAGTCCAATATGGAGGATGCACGCCCCAAGGAGACATCCGATGTGAAGCTGCATGTTGCGATGAAGGAACTATTTCGAGAGAGGCCGGCACCCATAACGCAAGGTAATCCTATTCCCCAAATTTCAAGTAGCTCTAGTACCAACCTTCCCATGGTACTCTATTGTCCACCTGATAAAATTTTGTTAAGTTACAAGAATTTAGCAAGTTTAGTAGTGTTAAGTCTACAGGACAGATATCTACTAGCTACAATGTCGGTAGTACAATCTCTCAGCTAGGAAATAAAGGTTTTATTTTAGTACCACACATATAAGGAAATATGGCGGGATCATTCATCCGATACCCAGAATTCTCCGGGAGAGGTAATGATGATGTGGAGAAAAAATAGTATCTTTGTGAAGTAATATGGAGAGCTTGGCAGACACCAGAGGCAATTAAGTTGATTGAGTTCTAGAGTACTCTAAGAGAGAGATCTCTTCGCTAGTTCTTTAAGTGGTTATAAGCTCATCCAAACCCAGCAATAGATGATGTGAAGAAAGAATTTGTCAAAGAATTCAAATTACCTCAGAAAGATCAGCAAGGATTATCTAAGTTGTGGGAAATCAAATAGCTGGAAGGAGAAATGGCTTGGGACCTGATGAGAAGGTTCAAGGATTTGATTGGGAAGCTAAGTTACCCAATTGATCCAAATCACCAACAATATTGATTTATTAAAGCACTCCTCCCATTGACAGGAAGTTCACTGACACAACAAAAAATCGATACCCTACAAGATGCTCTTGAGCAAGCCATGAAAATAGAAGCTATGGCAGGATATCCATAAGAGTTCAAAGGAGGAGCAGTAGTACAAGACCCTTCCATATTAGGGCTACAACATCAGATAGTCTGTTTAACGGAGAAGTTGAAATACATTCAACCAATACGACCTACAAGGCCCAATGTGTGGTGTACCCATTTCCTGATGGAAGGACATGTGGCCACAGAATGTCCGAGGTTGCAAGGAAAAAATGTAGGAACTTCAGTAACAGGGACACAGGGAGCTCCACCTGTTGGGGGAGTTGTACAGATAAATACCCAAGGATTATACCAACCGCAACCCCACTTTCTAGGGTTCCCCACTCAACATAATCAGACTGCAACCGACTACTGTGAAATATGCAAAGGTATTGGTCATCCTCCACGACTATGTCCAATTTTGGAAAAATATTCTAATGTTCCAAAATATACTGCGAATTTTGCGCTTCTACAACACATAATGCAGAGCAATGTAGAACCCTCAATGCACTGGCAGAATGACTGGAAAGACCATCTTATAGAGTGAACAAAACTTCAAGAGGCCGATCAGGAGGAATGAGAGGTGGAAGAACTAGAGGAAGAGGACCAGTAAGGTGCTATAATTTTGATCAAGAAGGGCATGTAGCAAGGTAATTTCTGCTACGCAGAAGATCATGGTGCTCTCAATGCAGAGTTAATACACACACACATGAAAACTATCTAGAGTTGATTAAAATGTGGGAGGAAAGAGCCAAACAAAGAGGAGCTAATCTGGTAAATGCAGAACCGAGAATAGTAGAATCTCAGCCCATGAAAAGTGTAGTCATAATAACCTCGGTAGGGAAGAAAACAAGGGAAGATGCACAGAGTATGGACCCGGTAAAACTGATCAAGCCTGCATCTCTAAAGAACGCTTTCAGACCGGATAGACATAAGAAATAATTTAAGGAGGGAGTGGAAACATTTTCCAAAATAGGGGGAGTAGAGGTATTGAACTTCCACAAACGACCTTCGAAAAAGAGAAGGAGACTCATACAAGCACATTGATTGAGAAATGGTTCCAACTGTTCCTGAAAATTGTAACCAATGCACCAATGTTGGAACAACTAAAGCAATTTCTAGAGTTGGCAGTGCAAGAAAATGCAGAACCAAGAGAGTCAAGAAAGTCAATAGAAAAATACATAAGAAGGATAAAAATAAACAAGAGAATAACTAGAAAGGAATTCCGTGTGAATACTCAAGTTGTGGGATTTCAAATCAAAGATACAATTCTCAATCTAGGATCAGATGTCAAAATTCTACCTAGAAAGACATGGGAAGCACTAGGGAGGCCAAAGTCGACATACTCACCAATACAGCTTCGAATGGAAAATCATTACTGTATTGTACCAATAGGAAGGCTAGAGGAATTCTAAGTTGATGTCACGGGAGTGAAAACATATACAAATTTTGAGGTAATAGACATCATGGGGGGGAAATATCCCTATCCTGCTTTACTGGGGATATATTAGGACTTCGAGAATTATGCAGTGATTTATTTGAAAAAGGAATTCATGATATTCGAAGATGGGGAAGTCAGGTTAATTCAACCACTTGATCCATATCAAGGACCCTAATATACATATACTGTTGACAATAGAGAGGATGCTCAACTTCTCAATCAACTCTACCAGAAAAGGACAGGAAAGAGAGAAGAATATATCAATCCAACAATAGGAGGGACCGTAAGCTAGAGAAGTGTTCAGAGTTCAGATTTGGGCTCAGAAATAGCTTGGGATCATTGGCAACAGGGAGGATACGAAACCAAACACTAGAATATGTGCTAACATTTGGGAAGTCAACTGGATTGGTACAAAGGTAAGAGGATATAAGACTCTATCAAATATGCATGTTGTAAATACATTTATTGCAAAATTATAAGAAAAGGTACCAATATAACATAAATTTCGTCTTATGGATGTAGCACTACAATCCACGTCAGCAAGATGGTGGGTCAACCATTGCAACTCTCTTCCGCATTGGGAAGATGTTGCAATAGCACTAAGAACTAGATTCCAAGAAGCTTTAAGACCACAATTCATTGAAAAGTACCAATGGTATTCTGACCCCATAGAACATTTAAGGAATTGTGAGTATAACTGGAAGAAAGCAAGGTATCTAGAATCTCTGTGTATGCACAATTTCATACATTCGTTGGACACAATTCCACAAGCTTGGTCTTTGACAAAGGAAAAGAAGAGAGGAACTAGCACCTAGCGAGTAGTTGCGGAGAGGTTCACATAATATTTTTATTTCAAGGGAGAAACAGAACCAATTATAGATGCACTCCAAGCCATCAGAAGAGTACTATTTTTTCCAGAGATTCAAGAAGATGAAGAACTATCGCTCTCAGAATAGAAAATCAAAGAATCAGTAGCATGTAAACGGATAGATTGCGAGATGGATGGTGACGACTTAGAGAATCTTTGACACTTATACTTTGAAGAGAAATAGGGGGAGCGGGATATACAGGAGTAACCTACCACAAAAGGACTACACCTGTTACCCTTGAAGACAAAGAAGTTGAACATTGGAACCATGGAGAAACCCAAAATTGCATCTATCGGAGATTACTGGGATAAATAAACAACAAAGTAAATATTTGACCTATTACAGGAATATGAATATTTATTCCCATCTTCAGTAACAGAGCTCAAGGGGATTAAAAGAGACATGGGATAAATGTGCATAGTCTTAAAAGCAGATGCAAGACCAGTAAACAATAGGCCTTACCACCTAAATCCAAGAGTAAAGGAGAAAGTTAAAGTAGATATAGATAAAATGTTGGAAGTAGGCCTAATTTTTCCAGTTGAGGAAACATAATGGGCTAGTCCCATTGTAATACAAAGCAAGAAGGAGAAATCCTAGATTAGAATATCTGTGGATTACAGAATTTTCAACAACCCATGCATACATGATCCATTTCCTACTCCATTTAGTGATGAGGTTCTCAGCAACGTAGCAATAAACGAAGCATATTTGTTCATAGATGGATTCTCAGGATATCATCAAGTGAGAATAGCAGAAGAAGACAAAAGGAAGACCACTTTCACAACCGAATGGGGATCATTTGCATACCATGTCATGCCCTTTGGACTAAAGAATGCAGCAGTAGTATTTTCACGAATAATGATAGCAGCATTTAGGGACTATATCCATAAGTTCCTAGAGGTATACATGGATGATTGGACAGTTTACAGCTTACTGAAGAACCATGCAACTTTACTCAGAATAGTGTTTGACAGATTAAAATAACTCCAAATATCCCTCAACCTTAATAAATGCATCTTTGCAGTACCTTTTGGGACAGTTCTGGGACATGTTGTTTGTAAGCAAGGTGTTTTTGTGGATCTAACAAAATTAGTAGTCATTATTAATATAGAAGCACCAGAAACTATGAAACAATTGAGATCACTACTGGGGCATACAGGGTACTATAGAAGATTCATCCACAACTATGCAAAGATTACGGCACCATTAGAAAAAATGTTGTGGAAGTCGGAGCAATTTATGGGGAGTGACGAATGCACTAATACCCTAAACACATTGAAAGAAAAACTAGCAAGTGCACCCCTCTTGGTTCATCCTAACTGGGACAAACAGTTCCATGTCCATATTGATGCCTCCAGTATTGCATTAGGAGCGATGTTAGCTCAGCCATGAGAGACTTCTGTTGATCATCTAGTGTACTTTGCAAGCAGGAAGTTGTCGACAGCTGAAAGGAACTACACAACAATAGAACGAGAAGCTCTTGCGATGGTATACTCTCTTCATAAGTTTCTTCATTACCTGTTAGGAGGTATGTTTAAGTTCTTTATAGATCACTCAGCATTGAAATACCTGGTAAAAAAACCCGTGCTTGACGGAAGAATCTCTAGATGGCTCCTACTATTCTAGGAGTTTACTTTTGAGGTAATAGTAAAGCCAGGGAGGTTAAACGTCGGTCCTGACCATTTATCAAGGTTGGAGAATGGGGAGAATGGGGGATCCCTGAACGATTAGTTTCCAGACATTGATCTCTTCAGAGTAGAAGCCATCCTAGATTATCTAGGGTAGATAGCAGTATATCTGGACATAGGACAATGCCCTATAGAGTACATGACAACTCAAAGAAGAGATTTGGTAGTGAAAGCAGCTGAATATCAACTGATAGCAGGACAATTATACAAGATGGGATTGAATCACATCATGGACCATGAAAGAGAGGATATCTTGTGGGAGTGTCACAACGGAGTTGCGGGAGGCCATGTCAGCGCAAAACCCACCGCAAGGAAAATACTACAAGCAGTGTTATGGTGGCCCACAGTTCATAAATTTAGTAAAGCATATGTGAAAAAATGTGATGTCTGCCAAAGAACAGGACATTCATCACACTGGGATGAGTTACCACTACAACCTGTAAGAGCACTGCAGCCATTTGAAAAATGGTTCGTTGACTTCGTAGGGCCAATTTCACCAATGGCATGACATTCACATGCAAGGTATATAATAACCACAACAGATTATCTCACAAGATGGGTAGAGGCGGCACCAGTAAGAGACTACACAACAAACACAACAACCAGGTTTATTTTTTAGAATATCATTAGCAGATTTGGCTGCCCCGGAAGCCTAACAAGTGATCAAGGTATACACTTCATTAATGCAACAATTAAATCTCTGCTAGATAATTTTATGGTACAACATCACAAAAGTATCTCGTACCACCCTCAAGCAAATGGAACCCTTGAAGCATTCAACAAGATCTTAGAAAAGGGACTAACCAAGAGATGCAATGCAAACCGGGATGACTGGGATGAAAGGATACCTTTGACATTATGGGCATACAAGACAACCGTAAAAAGGTTACACAATCAAACTCCATTCCAGTTAGTGTATGGGAGAGAAGCAGTGGTACCTGCTGAATTTATCATACCAAGTCTCTTAATATCTTCAACAGTACATATGACAGATGAAGACTCAATCACTCAATGCCTCCATGAGCTACAGGATCTTGAAGAAGAGAGATTCCTGGCATATTTCCATCAGACAGTGCAAAAGGAAAGATAGAAGGCCTGGCATGACCGTCACATCAAGCACAAAATGTTCACTATCGGAGGAAAAGTCCTGTTGTATGACAAAAAATTTCAAAAGATCCCGGGAAAACTCAGGATGCACTGGATGGGACCATAGCATGTCATAGAAATTAAATATTCAGGCGCAGTTCGACTGGCGTAATTAGATGGCCGGATACTACAAGGGTGGGTGAATGGCGCACGCCTAAAGCTCTATCATGAGTAAGTTCCACTATTTATTTTTTTCATATAACTCTCACATCCGAGACCAGTCAGTAGGGTAGAATAGAAATAGATAGATTCAATAGCTCTCTCACACCCGAGATGAAACATAGAATAGGAATCTCAATAAAAATACATCACAATAATTCAGAAATAAATTTCACCTGTTGCGATGCAGAGACCACATCGCAACCAATTGTGGTCAGGGGGTAGAGTCTAATGTGTCATCCATGTCAGAAAGCCAAGTTTTTCAAATATCATTCAGTCATAATAACCCATCATATCATTATATGTCCATAGGATCACCCAAATTTTAAAAATAACTTCCGTAATTAGTAACCCCCATACTGTAACAAAATTTCCATATTAAGCCATAATTATTACCCATCATGTCTACCCAAATCGCGAAGCCACAGTCAGCAATGTCAGAATAAACCTCACCACGGTAACTAATCGCACGATTATAGCCGTGGGAGAGACAGAAAAAAAATTAATTAGTTATGGGGTAATATCAACCTCATTCATGCTAGTAGCATTACTTAACCCGCATGAAAGAAGAAAAGCACCAGAATGATGGAAAATTCCATGTTAGAACAAGCAGAAACAGCTACAACAACAAGCAAGAATTCAACAGAGGAAGTTCAAAGAAACAGACTAACAACAGGAATTCATAGCAATAGATCAGAAGCATCAATTCAAGTATAGAGTAGAAGAACGAAGACGACGAAGATAACAACATCAGTCGTCGAGCCCGAGCTCGATGAAAGAATTCAGAGGATAGAATCATTGATTGGCAAGTATGACAATGCTTCATTAATTGATACAAATTTCACGGACTCCTGTCAATTCCTAGCTATGAAGCGACAAGTATATATGGAAAATTATGCCACATAGGGAGGAGGTGAAGCAGCAAGGATGAATCCATAATTCAGAGGTATTCAAAGGTCGATGATACTGAACCTCAGGAACCTCCCAATGTTTGGAACAATGGGAGTGGCAATGCAGTGTACAAAATTCCTGATGAGCAGAGTCCATAACAGATCATTGTGGCTAGGGAGAGAGATACCTATCCATGCAAAGGATATCAATAGCTTTACCAAATTATCAGCAAAGGGGAATGACATCTCAACGTCATTCCATAATGTGTTCAAAAGAGCCAAGAAGTCAAGGGAATATGACTATTACAATAAGTATGAGACCAAAAGAGGAGGGAAGGGACTGAAGATAGACCTCATCAACAATCCATTAGTGAAATTTTCCTACTATCTAATTGCAGGTAAAACAATAAGGCATTGCACCAAAGGAGAATTCACCCTCAACACCATATTAGTTACGGAACACTACATCCAAGGAGCCCAGCTAAACTGGTGTACCTTCCTATTGAAAAAACTATTCGAGGCCTATGAAGATAATTATAGGCGAGCCACAAGAATAATTTGTAGAAATTCCCTTGAATAAATCACTTATTCAACCGATATTATCCTGGTCACATACTATTTGAGCTTCATACATAACACATAATCTCTTCTACACATTAATCATCACATGCGGAAATAAAAACAACAAGCGGTATTGAAAACATTCACATGCGCACATAGAAATTCAACACATATAACACAATATGTATACCGGGGAAAGCTTACAGCTGAAAAACCCCTACTGTCTGTATATTATAATGAAGAAGAATCATGTAACAATCTCAGTACAATACTCCTCACAAGCACTCTGATTGCCCAAAAGTTATACACAAATGTATTCTGCCTTCTAACAAGCGACGGTTCAAGTCCTCCATCGTTTTTCCCCGCCTACCGCGCAATCCAAGATGAGAGAATGGATAATGAATTCGAATTCACTTGGCTTTAATCAAAAGGGCCATTGGCACCCTTATTTATATGTAGATGCAATTCATGCATCACTAATAGTCATGCAACAGATAGACTATCTTTCCCTTTTCACCTATCTCTCCACCTGTCTCCCGACCGAAATGGCTATGCACCGTAGTTAATCGATGTATTCTTCGCCTGATTAATGAGTTATTATTTTTGAATTAATTCGACCTTTTCTACCTCCTACCAGTGTATCATTTAGTTAAACAGACAACTAGCTCAACTTAAATTAACCACAACTAAATACAACTCCATAACTACTTCTTACAACTGTGTCATAACTCTGCCACTTGAGTTATAACTGAGTCCTCCATGCAATAGCTCCAGTAAACCCTTAGGAATAGTGTAATTCATTATGTCAGCTGCTGTGCCACATCTGTGCACTGAACTGAAGTGCTCCAAGAGAGTAAGTTGCTGTTTAGAGTCTGATTATTATTAAGAGCTAATAATAATCGACATGCATCTATTTTTAGATTGACAATCTATAAATAGTCTTTGCCCAATATTCTAAAAATAGAATCTCATCTATTTTTCACATTTGACAAACCATCTACAAATAGCCTCCTGCTACATATAGAATATGCTCACCATGTCTAAAAATAGACATACACCTAAAAATAGCCTGTGTGGGCCCCACCTAGTTTAGGTGATTATTTTCCAACTAGGATCAAGGATGATGTTTGAGGATGCCTCCTTCACTGTTTCTTGTTGCAATCTTCAACATCATTTATGGCTATCTCATTATGGCATTTGAAATGTGGAAATGGACTCACCCAGGGATAAGGTAGCTCACAGAAATCACTCATGACCAACCAAAAGCATTAAGATTTACGCCCTGGAGAGCATCACGAGATCCCAACACCAAGGAGGTCAATGAGGAGGCTTTCTCATTCTGGTACAGGCAAATGGTATATGTGGAGGGGAGCTAGAAAAGGGTTCCGAGGGACTTGTTGTACAGATATTCTTCGTAGATATGGTTCAGGGTAACCCACAAGAAGACCTATTTTAGACCTAGTTGCGTGGATGAAACCATGTTCGGAATGCGGCCATTAAAGTTTCAAGTAGAAGAAGAAGCCTTCCACACCGAAGTATGTTTGTGGCCAGGAGATGCGATGGAGGTGAGAAGCGGAATATCCCATTATTCGTTTGAGGCAATGCTACCGAAAGCGCTCCTAGGGGAGTCACCAGAGGAATCAATGACGAGGATTTCCCAACTAAAGCTATGACCTTTACTAGACCAGCTTGACACGAGGGTGAAGGACTTCAATCTGGTAATAAAAACTCTCACAAGTGCCTCGAATGTGTTTCCTTCTTTTTATGACTTCCATTTTTTGAATTTTGTATCCCCACCCACAGAAATCCCTGTCATTACCACCCTACCTTCCACCATGTTCAACTCTCCTCCAACAACCATAGTCACTCAAATCCGCAAGAGCAAGGAACCCAAGCCTTCGGTAGTTGCACCCAAGTGCAAGAAATCACAAATTATGGTGCCCAATCAAATAGTTGATCTCACCGGGGAAGATCATACCCAACCTATGGATACAGGGGTACCAGTTTAAGAAGAGCTAGAGGTTACCGCCCAAGTAACCTCCACGCTACCTGTGTTTGATCTGTCGTTAGTTATAAACATTCAAACATCATCTCCACCTCATACTAACAACTCATCACCGCATACTTCATTCACTTCCAAAGACCACTCCATTCACACTTCGTCCACCTTAGTGACTATCTCAGACCCAACAAAGCTAGCCAACAAGACAAATGGTGACACCGAGGCAGAATTTAACTTGGGTACGAATGGAGTACATGAGGTTGACCAACCCTTGGTGGGAAAGGGCACTTTCCTAGAACTATAATTTCAAGGAGGGTCTTTTACTTTGGATACAACGCCCTCATCAACAAAGCTGAACCCTTTTCAACAAGCCAACCTAATACTGCAACAGATTCTATCAACCACTAGTATGAACAACCCAAAACCTCATCCTCCACAACAGAACCAACCAACATCCCCACAAGAGCACTCAGAGAGATCAATAGCCATTGGGCAACCCCTCAGAGAAAGACAACCAACCCAGGAGATGTCAGGTGTCGAGAACATGTAGAGCTAGGTGGCTAGCAAATTATACAAGTTCATCCAGCTATCTGCACAACAAGCAGAAGGACTGTACAACGATCTCCAATAGAGGTTCGAGTAGCAACAACAGTAGGTCATCATGTTTACTGAAGAGTGCAATCAGCTTAAAATTGAAAAGGATACTTTACAGGAGCAGCTGGAAAAGGTAACATAAATCTTCAAAAACCTATGGCTGACATAGTTGCCCAGGATATCAAAATTCCATAGGACATATTGGCCTACTCAATGTTCGAAAGGTCTATCCGAGTGAAAATGGCATGCATAAACCTGAGTAGAGCGAACCAGGAGCTCAAAGAGATGCTAGCCGCCAGACCAGCATTACCAGACCCTGCCACGGTATATGCTGAGAAGGTCACCGAGCAACAAAAGTAGGTAAATGGCATGAGGGAAACCATGGGGACAACATTCAAAGAGGCCTATAGCCTACTGAAGCATTTACATGAATGCTCCAACTCGTTAACAATGAAATCCCACCCAATCTCAACAAAACTTCAGCAAATTTCCTAAGAGATCAAAGAAGCCATTGATCTGGTTGGCATAACCCAACTGTAAAACCAAAAATAGGTGCTAGAAACCAAAATCCATAAAATAGAAGAACACTCCGCTACCACAAAGCAGGTCCTCAGAGAGCTAAGGAAAATGGTCAAGAAAAAAGTAGAGGTAATATTGCAGATGGCAGCCAAAGCTGAGTTGAAGATACAGGAGGTATTCAACAAGTTACCACCTGTAGCGAGTGAAACCGAGGCTGAAAGAGTCACCACCCAAACATAATAGTTAATTAAAGAGTGGCAACAGACAATCATTGAGTTCGTAGAACTCAAGTCCTCAGCATTGAGTAAGGTTCCAGAATTGGGGCCTTTTTTTGGACAAAGCGAATAAACAAAAAAGGCAAAGTAAGCCTCTGAAGTTGACATACCATTGGAAGCCGCAATAGCAGGAAAATATTGACTCGGGACGAGTCAATAGTGTGTTGTCTAGGCTTGTTGGGGCCTTTTTTAAAAAAATAAATAGTTTTGAGTTGTGGAAGGTTGGAGGATAGGTGGCAGAACACAATCAAGAGAGACAGGGAGCTATCATGGTTGTGGAAATCCAAAAGATAGGTGGCACGGAAGTTGCGGAGAACAGTGAAAATGGAAGATATGGGAGACAAGAACAATCAACAGAACTCCCAGTAATCAAGAAGAGGGAAGAAGTGGAGCAGGAAAAGAGGAAGGACTGACAGTCACACTAGCAGAGGAACAAGTAGGTATTCAATCAGTAGAGGATATTTAGTTAGTCAGTGCGGCAGAAGGCCGATAGGGTGAGTAGAGCCTTAGGAGAGCTCTGTGAGAACCTTGTTGCACTGATTCAAATTGTAATAGACTCTGCGGAGTAGATGTATGCTACTCTGTTATTGAAAATTAAATCTAGTTGTTGTTGTGTGTAAGGTTAGGAGTTTATTGATAGTTATTTTCTTACTATGAACGTATGTCCAATTTAAATTTTAATACATCCTTATGAAGATGCTTTGATGAGATATAGTCTATACAAAGAGTTGAGATATGTTCGTTGCTTCCTAGTTTCCATAGTTTTTCTCCATGGTTGAATCTGTCTTCCACCAAATCTGTCTCCTAATCTTACTAAGGTCACAGCACGCCTCGGGTGAGATGCTCTTATCTCTGGAGTAGGGTTAATATGTCAGCATTATGCTAGACTACTACGGAAACCTTGTTGGCCTCAACCCTGAACCTGGGTCTTGCCCAGAGACCTCCTTTTTCGCCAAAATCAAACCAATTTGAAGTTAAGGATGAGTCAAGAAAATCCTGAGTATAATGCAACATTTGAATGGTAACCTAGAGAAAACCCATAACAAGTTTAAGGTAAGCTAAAAATCCTTGATATGAATATAATGTAGTTTATATGATTGAATCAAGATCCAAAATTATCAAATAATGATACACATGTTGACATGGAAAAACAATGACAAATAAAATTGAAAATAAAGATTATGTAAACTATGGAAGACTAAGCATGAAGATAAATCAAGGCATCCATATTGAATCATAAGTATTCATGAAGGTGGAGTATGAAGAAATAATTCATACTTATGATATATGATGAAATTATTACTATGTCACAAATTCTTGATATGATCAAAGACGAAGACAATAAGAGAAGTAAAGGGAGAAGGTCATAAATAATCAACTGAGAAAATTGTGGAGATAGTTATGGACATTGTTGAACTAATTATACATATTGTAAATTTTTTTATGGGCACCTCAATGATATATTGTAAGGCCTCATGCACTAAAATTGAGGTAAGTGAGGGCATGTGTATTATTTGTAATAAAAAAATGTGATATTCAGAGTATCTTGTTGTTATTATGTGCAAATGTATTTTTATGGTTGCTCATATACCAGCAGTTGTTTGGGGTGAAAGATTACATAAAAAAAAAAATTGTGATCATGTATGTTTCCCTTTCAAGTGCTTTACCATGTAATAACTTGTGTCTTTGATAAGTTTTCCATTTCACTATGATTATGTGACTACGTTTAATTTCAAAATAGGTGAAAATTGATATTTATTCTTACTATTTTTATTAATACAAAGCGTAGTACATGCATTTGTACATAAAAATTGCCACACACACAACCTCCACAAGCTTAAAAATAATAGGACAACGTCTGAATAAATTACTCAAAAGGTTTCCATACAATCAAAAAATAATTAATTCTTTATATTAATGATACCTATACTATTAAAACATAAATCTACAACAAAATCACAAAAAAACATTTAGATTATTTGGCTAACTAGAAACATTATAGTGTCGTTATCCCCCAACCAAGAAACACTACCTCAATGGTGCTACAAAACCTAATTAATAACACTAAAAAGTATCTGCGAAAGTGCACTTTTTTTTATTTATGTCAACCCTTCAATGAGGGATTAACCATTGAATTTAAATATGCCATGCAACACTAAATTCCATGCAAATTTTATACATTATGCATTGAACATTTAAATTAAAAAAGTGGAAGCATAAGAACATTTAATAAAAAACATTTCACAAATAATAATCAAGTACAATGTTGCAACACTTATCTAAAAAAAATAGTTGACTAGCTACAGGCTCTCCAGATTTCTCCTAGCCATAGACCTAGTGGTTCGTAAGCTCAACCATTAGTCACCCCTTAGCTAGGACAATAACTCAATAGGAAATAGACACAAAACCAATATAAAACATTGGTTGAGGTGCCAACCCCGTCGACCTCAATATATAACCATAGGATCACAACTCTCTGACCAACACCCAAGTGGTGCAGCCTAAATATTTTGGCAGTGCCCACCTTCTAGGGTGACTTATGGTCACCCAGGATGGTCTTAGCCCACAGATCCAGGATATTTGTTATTGTAAGGGCATCCAAGTAGCAACAATGAAACCAAATTAATTCCACAACCACTGTGAGAGCCCCATCAAGATTCACCAATTATCTCTTAACCGATTTCCCCAGCCAAAAAACCATGGTCGCCAAGCCATAAACAGGGCCAAAAAACTCTCGGAGCTGCCAAGCTCCCAGAGCTAGCATAGGGGCTCAAATTATAAAATAGGATGCATCCCAATGGTATGTTTAACTAAATAACCATTTCAGAGTCCACCCCAAGACTCACTGACTAATCAATAACTAACTGAATTAATAATTGGTTGAATTCCCCCATAAAAACAAATTGCACTTCTTTATGTATGCATGGCCTTAAATGGCCACATGGCACCCTCAAGAACCCATGTGGCCCCTAGTGCACTTTTCACCCAAAATACTCAAATGTTACCTTGTCCATGTAGTTAAATCACACATACTCTTTCTGTGGAATGGGATTCACAATAAACCTTATTTTATTAATATCATAATATGTACAAATTCACAATATTTACATTGTGGCTTCCCTTGCCACCTAGACAAAACTGGCATATAAATATCTAATGAACTACATGGGCACATAGACCATATAATAAAACATAGATAATAAAACATCTGGTTCACCAACCTAAGAGTCAAGGGTGTTCAAATTAATACCAAAAGTACATATATTTCCATCATCAAGATAGGTGGGGTATTACATTCCTTCCCCCCTTATTTTATGCATTGTCCTTAGTGCACTGTATATACAAATATACAAACATATACTATATGTTAGTAAAAAAGGTGAGGGTATTCTACCCCCATGGCTTCTTCTTGCTCCCAGGTTACATCCTCAATATCGTGCATGATCCATTGTACTTTACCATTCTTTTGGATTTATTACGAAGCACCTTGACCATGATAACCAATATTCGCATCGACTGAACCTAGAATTATTCCTCGAGTTCCACCTAAAAATTTTTCCAATCAATAACCTGATTAGTTCTAGGGAGATATTTCTTAAATGATGAAACATGAAATACACATGATGGAGATGTCTTCGGGATTTGATCTATAAGATTTACGGCTCAACCACCAGCTCTGAAAGTGAAATAACAATCTCATAGTACCCAGGTATAACACAAATGATTCCTTACAAATAAAGTCGTGTTGTAGACCTAGAACGGGAATGGGTCGATGCAGTCAAATCCAAACCCTACCCCTTGGAGATGGAGGAGAATAACCACTTATCGGGGACAGAGAGGTATTGATTTTTTTATTTTAAGAAAGTTCCAATATTTAGTCAAATGACCCACAATATCTCGTTGCCAACTTGGCACAATTTCCCAATTTTAACAAGATCTTATTTTCTTTTACTTTAAAAAATACATGATCCCCAAATTTAAATTCAATATATATTTTATTCATATCTACATATCCTGGGAAACTTTCAAATTCTGTTTAAATTTAACCATATGGTCTTCCATGTCCTTGAGAAATTCAGGATCCACCATATTTCTATCCACTGAATTACTCCAACTCTCGAGAGTATTTCATTTTATGCCATACAAAGCCTCAAATAGGCTCATTTTTCATGATGCCCAGTGTTATCACAATTTGAGATTCGATATTAAATTTTCAGGAACTTTAAATAGTTGTTTAAAGTTTTCTTTTATTTTTTTTAAAGTGCTAACAATTATTTTTTTAGCATTGGTTTAAAAAATAAAACAAAGGTAACCGCTAAAAAATCAAATAACAACTATATGGTCAAGATGCTAAAATGAAGGTGTTTCCAAATTAATGATCAACGTAGCCTATTATTAAACTACTATTGGAACTGAAAAATCAAATGTTAGTGACATTGTTCGCTGATATTGGTGCAAAGTACTGGGCTAACAGTTGATATGACTTTCTCCTAAGCCAAAATGTCTAGTCATCATGAATTCATTACAGGTGAGTGATGGATGTGATTATTAAGGAATAAGGAATATATATAGTTAACATTCCAACCGAACGACCAACAAATCAATTTCTTCACAACATAGGATTTTCATGCATTTTGTTTTTGTTCCAAAGATCAACGCCACCGTTTTAGCATTGTCTACAGATTTTATAGCCTATTCTCAGCAACCATGGGGAAAGGTAGTCATTTTCAAAGAGGAGATCTGGGAGGCCCTGAAATCCTTGAAGCCATTCTAGAACTCTGGGAAGAATTTCAGCAAGCAGGATGAAAATAGTTCTGTTTCAGATGTGATGACTATCACAATGGAGTGGATCAAGATTTTGTAGAGGGGTTCGATGGGAAATATTTTAGCATCGATGCCATTTCCTTCCTAGTCATAGAGGATACAGTTTCAGAGAAAACATTCCTCTCGGTTGATGGAGACCGATGGTTTAAAAATTGAACCATGGAAGATATCGACATTCCATTTTTTCTCAAATATGAGCACAAAGATGAACCCTGACGGTTAGGTGTGCAGAGGTAATGGCTTAAACAAGAGTGGCACAAGACTCTAAATGTTATTCAGAGATATTTCACCTACGAAGGATGCTACCACATAATTTTTATGTATCACTTTAAGTTTATAAATAATTCCAATTCATATATATATATATATTTCAAATATTGAAGATATAATGATCAAAGTTTTGATTAAGGATAAAATAGTCACAATAGGAAAACAAACAGGAAACCATTCACACATGAATCTTTGTAAATTGCACATGTAACACTGCCTATAACAAATATATTAATCTAAAAAATTACACAGAAAGTAATGCATTGTCTCTTGACTTCTTGGTGCATGACAAATTTTTTGAAATAAAAAGTGGAGTTGTAACTAGTAAAACTGATGAAGAAAAGGGATGAAAACAACTAATTGATAATATACCATAAAATTTGGTAATCTCTGATAATTATCTCCTTGATATAGATGCTTTGATGAATTGGTTGTTGAAAGTGTTCAGGATGCACAAGCTTAGGGAGAGCACCTACCTTGTTGAAGAGGATGAATTGTTGGCATTCTGATTTGGTTTATGATTTATGATCTCTCTCTTGAGATCTTTTGGTCCTGGTTATGAAAATCCATTTCTGTAATTTGATGCAAAAGGAAATATTGATACTCATTTGTAAATTGTTATATTCAGTTATGTAAGGACTTTGTCAAATTGTAAACCCACTTGGCTAGGTAATTGAGTCAATTGTGTAATTTTACTTCATTGAATATTTATTGTAAGTATGAGTCCTTGGTGATAGAAAAGGTCATACTCGGTTGAGTTATAGAGTCATGTACTTAATTGAAAAATATATCTAAAGTTTCAGCATGTACTCAGGGGGAGCATGGTAAAAAACAGTAACCTTTGAGCTTGATGTCAAAGGGGGAGAGTATTTTGGATGTTTGAATAATGGTTGTGTTGTGATGATCAAAATCCATCATGGTTTTCATGGTTGCCATCAAGTCCAAAGGGGGAGATTGTTGGAAATATGATTCCTATGTCTTAATATGTTGCCCTTGATGGCAACTATCTGGTAAAATATGGAGTATATGTCTTCAATAGAAGCTCAGGAGTCTATTAGAAGAAATGTGTAATATCCAGCAGAAGAATTAATAATGTTCATATTGAAGATTCTATACACGGGTTTGTTCATGTCAAGCTACGTATACACGCGGATAAGAATGATCCAAATCACGTATGCATTTTTGCGCTCTAAAAAGAAGATACCGGGGGGAATTACCATGGTATTAGCCCACAGTATTGAGCATTGTGTCGTCTATTTGATTCCGTCCAAGAAAACCAGTGGCAGCTGTGTGGTTTTGACTCATGGTATTGGTAAAGGCTAAATATATATAAGGAGAAGAAGATCATAGTGCAAAGTGGTGCATGTGTAAGGGTTATCACTAATATTTCTCTCTGAAGTATATCTCCATAAGATGAACTTTGTTTTATTGATAAATCTGAAGTTATGATGCAGCCTTGGATAGATTGATGGATCAAGATCTCTAGACCTAAAATGACTATATTCTTGCATGATCCATTAAAGAGATGATTAGATCTGAGACCTGGCACATGTTTGCTGAAGTGGAGTGAAGAAATCTGGGTAAGTTCTATAGATCTGAAAACAATCTGCTGAATTAATATTTACAGATCTATAAGCTAGTTCATCTCAGTAAAAGCGCGTATATACATGGGTTTGCTTCAGAAAATGCGCGTATGGAAGTTATGGTTTTTTGAATCTTATTGCAGAGCTTTTCTGTTATTGCTGCTATTATTTATGTTGTCTGTCAATGAAGTCTTCCTGTAGATCTGGGTTGCTTGAATACTGTACATGTTGCTAAGTTGAATATGTCCAAATCTGATCAATAAGTGAGTAAACATGGTTAATGATGACTGATTGTTTAAGGGTTCTGCATTTATAAAAAGATATCTAACTAAAAGCCTCAGATCTGGATCTAAGACAGATCATATTCTGAAAAATAGTATTCTCAGATCTATACGCAGGTTGGTGTTAAGGAAAGTGCGTATACACACGAGTTTAGTGAAGAAAAGTAGCGTATGCATTTTAAGATGATAAATGTCCAAGGTTAAGTTTGTTTTTTCATATTGATTCTGAAGTCTAGGTTATTTCTGAGATCTGGTTACAATGATCTCACTATCTAGTTTGATGTCTTGGGTGAAGTTTATTATTATTGATCTTTGTGAAGGGTTGTGTTCAAGCTATGTGATCCGGTATGAAAACTGATGAAAAGTGGTCTCTAGCGTTTATGAGGGTTGAAGCCTTCAGTATGGAAGTAGAAGATTCTTGCCAGTAGAAGCTGGTGTTCTGATCAGGGGGTTGAAGCTCCCTTCCAGTAGTGGTTGGTAAATGAGTTTAGGGGGCTGTTTCTCCCTTCCAGTAGCATCTAGAAAATGAGAGAAGGTTGCAGCCTTCTACAGGTATATGCCTACATACTGATATGAGTCTGCATCAGTACAAAATTGTAAACAGTTTTCCATATAATAAATATCAAAGATAGAGACGATAGCAGTGGTGGTTTTCACCCGAATTGGGTTTCCACCTTAAATCTTGGTGTTCATGTGTGATTCTCTTGTGTGATGTTTTATTCTACTATTACTGCACATATTTTTTAATTATCTAACAGATGCATGATTGATAAACTGAGTTAAAGATTGTTTCTGAAAATTGTTTCTAAACAATAAAATTATATCAGTACACGCTAGTTTATTTTGGTATATGCACGTGTATATGTGAGTTGGGTTCATAAAAGCCACGTATGGAATTTAGTAAAGAAAAATTTAAATATTTCAGTAAGTTCTAAATAATGATTCACCCCCCCCCCCCACCTCTCAATATTTTTCCCAACAAAAGATACCTTCAAACTCAAAACCAGGTGATAGGCCACTTTGATGATGTCTCCAGTTAGATATAAGATGAGTGCATTATGGCCAGCCATAGGAGATGGAACAGCCTCCCTCACAGCCTCAAGAATAGGGAGTACCACACTCTAGAAAGTCTAAGGGGTGCATTGGAAAGGGCACCATTATACAAGAGGGCCACGCAGGCCAAAAAGATCCAATGGTTGGGACTAAAGATCAGCCCACCTTTGCTGCTAGGGCTAACTGATGAAAAGGAAAAAAATGCACAAGATAGAGAATGGGAGAATGCAAAAAAGAATAATCGTTTTTACCCCCTTGGGGAAACTCCCACACTTCTTCCTCGGGAAATCAGGGGGGCTATCAAATCCTTGAAGGAAATGCAGGAGCGGGATTAGTTTCTCAGAGGATGAGCAACCATTTAGTAGGGGGGTGATGATGAGCTCCATCATTAGACATATATGGAGGGGCTAATAGTCACATTTTTTCCTTCTTAGATCTCTTTTTCTTTCATTTTTATTATTATTTGGTTTTATGATGCTAGTACTTCTTAGATCTCTTTTTCTTTCGTCCGCCTTTCCTCCTCGAAATCCTCGCTACCGTACTTCTCATTTCGCACTTCGCATTGTTTACGTCGTTCCTGTTAACAATTACCGCTCTTCTCTCAAATCACGATATTTTGACATCGCATATCGTGGATCACAACCTTTTCCCGTTTCCTTTCGAACTTACCTAAATTCCCACATCGCAATCGCACTTCGCAACTCTTTTCCCTTTTCTTTAAGACTTACTGCTCATCATTGCCAATTGCGATATCGCATATCGCAAATCACACCATTCCCATCTGTCCTTTACACTTACTGCTCATTTTGCTGATTGCGATATTAGGTCTGCCTCCACATCACCACTCTGAATCGCACATTGCAATTCGTGTTTCTCGTTTCTTTCCTTAACACTTACCGCTCCAAATTTGCGAAGTTGCAATCGCGATATTGCATATTGCAAATTTCGCCTCCATCGCATATTTCCATGCATTTCCGCTCCAAAGCCATTTCTTCCATATTATAAGTTTTTATAAGATTTTAACCCCCACTTTCCATTTCTAAGCTCTGTTTCATGCACTAAGCCCTCAATTCGCCACTTTAGCCCTTTTCTTCCCTCCAAGTTGAAAATCAACCCATTTTCAAGTAGAATTAAGCCATGGATAGTTTAGTTGCATGGATAGAAGCATGTTAGATAGACTATAGGATAATTAGAGTGAATTTAGCTAATTTTCCAAGTTAAGTGTGGTTTAGAATTAGTTTCCTTTCTACCATTTATTTTCAGCAAGTTAAATTAGTTCCATTCCTGTCATTTACATTCTATAAATTAAATTAGTTTCATTTCAGTCATTTATTTTCTTCAATTTAGTTTAGTTTCATTGAAGTGTGACAGACTTCACTGAGAACCCTTAGAAATAGCACCCTTTCATAAAGCGGAAGAGGATGACATGAACAGAATGCATCTACTATGTATATAACATTGCCACCTCCAAGTTTGTACGAACCCAGGGTTGATAAAGTAAAGTAGGGTAGCCCCTGGAAGTTGCAACACTCTTGGTGCAATACCAAGGCTCACCAGCAGGGGAAGATTAGAAAGGAACCTACCCTAGCTAAAATTTATGGAATTGGAAAATCCATACTAGACCTATAAAAAAACTCAGACTCAAGTTTAAAATGAAGCAAAACCCTTCCATAGTAAATCATGTTATTAAGTTAGATGATTGATCCAAATGGTTCCAGAAAATCTCAAAAATCAAAATTGTTGGATTGCCATGAAACTAGGGTAAGATCGAAGAGCTCATAGCAAGCTTTCCAACAACACCTCAATTCAAAATTTTATGTCAAAGTTATGGTCAGTTCAAATTTTTAGTCAAAATAAGACCCCTACCTAAATTTGGTAGAGCGCCAACTAAGTTTGGAGCTCGGCTAAATATGGTAGAAATTAATAAGGCAACAAATTTTCACTTTGCGGAGACAGTTTCCAACAACTGGAACTCGCGAAATTTTTTCCTACTTAAAAAAACCACTGACCCAAAAAAATCGGTCGGAATATGGTGATAAACAAGGAAAGGGCTTCTAGTTTCAAGAAGCAAAAGTAGGGCCCCAAGTCCAAAAAGACTAAAAGGGTGAAAACAAATCAAATTAATGAGGTAGACCTTTTACTAACAGAAGAAAAGCAACTCAAGTGAGATTTTTTGAACCACGCTTCCAATTAATTTGTCAGTATTCCTTTCGATAGTTTTACATAAAGTGATGACAATTATTTTGTCAATGCTATTTTCTTCTATTTTTGACTGACAATTATTTTGTCTGCGCTAGTTTTCTCAGTTTTACGTTAACAATTATTTTTTTAGCTCCATTTTTGCTCTGTTTTGGGAGTGCAATGCAGAATTTACTCGTGATATAAATTGCCAATTATTTTTTCACTACCCAAAGGTTTTGCAATATTTTGGCAATGATTAAAGGATCAATTTTTTAAAGTTATCTGGAGGATATTTTTACACATTTGATATCATTTTCGAGGATCAGATAAAAGGTCTAAGAAGAAGGGATATTCGAGCATAGAAATGAATATTTGAGCAAGATTCTAAGGCGCAAGACATGTGATTACCAAATTTTATGGTATATGACCAATTAGTTGTTTTCATCCCTTTTCTTCATCAGTTTTACTAGTTACAACTCCACTTTTTATTTCAAAAAGTTTGTCATGCACCAAGAAGTCAAGAGACAATGCATTACCTTCTGTGTAATTTTTTAGATTAATATATTTGTTATAGGCAATGTTACATGTGCAATTTCCAGAGATTCATGTGTGAATGGTTTCCTGTATGTTTTCCTATTGTGACTATTTTCTCCTTAATCAAAAATTTGATCATTAAATCTTCAATATTTGAAAAATATATATATGAATTGGAATTATTTATGAATGCTCGAGTTCATGTTTTTCAAAATACTTATGTGTTTTTCAACTTAGATATAATTTGCAAAAATAACACTGTTGTGTTTTTGGTATTTATTTTCTACATTCTTCTACCATACCTTCTAATGATTTTTCTAAGTTTTAATCCATCTTGCCTTTGCTATAGTTGTTCATATAAATTGTAGCTAACATATTTTTCTGTGAAATACTCCATGCCCAATGGTCTCCTTCTCTTTTATTTCCAAACCAATCTCATTTGTTACCAATTTAATCTAGCCAATGAGCTTATTATTGACCTACTACTACAGTGACCTTGAGTGGTAGTGTTAAGGAGAAATCCCTCTCCAAAATGAAGGGCCAAATTTCAATCCCAATGTAGTTTGAAGGTTACCTCAGTGAGTTTCCTTTCATAGCCAAGGAAATATTCTCAGTGATAACACCTAGTACCCATTATTATGTGCAAATT
This sequence comes from Pinus albicaulis, assembly GCA_034641835.2. Classification (NCBI taxonomy): domain Eukaryota; kingdom Viridiplantae; phylum Streptophyta; class Pinopsida; order Pinales; family Pinaceae; genus Pinus; species Pinus albicaulis. Next base: position 1,528,128,398 of record CM076579.1, read on the forward strand.
CCAACAAATGGGGGTTTGTAACGTTCCTTTCTCAGGAAATTTCTACAACAACGAGAATATCTCCAGATATTCTAAAGTTGGAGCTCCAACAATAAGCAAGCATAATATTGGTGCAGCAGCAACACTCAACTCATAAAAACATGAGATAAATCCATATTTTTCTTATTAAATGATAGCAGCAACAACAAAATACAAGATCTTGAGGAAAATGAGACTCAAGATGAGCAATGCTCAGCCTCAAAGAACAAGTAAATCAACCATGACAAAACCACTGCTACATATGTATGCTCAAGCTATGACTGCGCAGTCTATGAAGGGAAACTGCTACATAAAGTTTCAATACACAAATATATCAATATGTGGCTCAAACACAATAGGGGGAACAAGATCTCAACCCCTGGAAACAATAAGGCACAATCCCTAAAAGGATTGGCTATAAAACATACAAAATGGTAATTCCTCAAAAATGTCGGAGTTGTTGGGTTGCTGCAGCAACTCAGAAATGGAATTGGATGGATATGGTTGAATTTGATGCTCAAACTTAATGTGCCTCCTCCAATGGATCTTTCAAGTGAAAGGATGATCCCTTCACTAAATATCTCTCCCTCCAATACTTTGCAAGAGCCCCACTGCAAATGCTCCTCTCAAAATAACGCAGTATCTAAATGGAACTGCGTTGTAGGGCTATGGAAAGAGTTGGCCTTGATGCCAAATTCTGAAATATGCTCTGGAAATCCTCCAAACTGATATCGCAAAGGAAAGAGGGAATCCTCCTCTGAAAAATAGCTGAAGGGGATGGTGTAGTGAACCCTCACTGCAACACCCAGCAACACAACATTAATCTGTTGCAGAAATAATGTTGTCCTGATGGAGGATGCTTGACCTCAAGCCTAGATGTGAGGAAAATGAAGAAAAATCCCTCAAGAGACCTCTCAAGAAGGAGAAGGAATCCTAAATAGGAATTCCTCCATTCTTGCTAAGAAGCAAAGAATGCACAATTGTCTCACAAGACAATGAGATGAATAATCATAAGCATGAGAAACAATGGTTGCCTTGTCCTCCTTTTAAACAAATGAAAGCCCCTCTCCATGGGTCCCACTCCTTTAGGGTTTCCTCCACCAAATAACCCTTTCCTCATTCACACTACGCTGGCTTCCTAAGTAAGCCACTCCTCCTATGGCAGCGTTGTTGACTTGATCAACTTAACCAAGCCTCTTTGCAAATATCCTTGTTCACACATGAGGGTGTGCAAAATAGCTCCAAAGATGATCCCCTTTCATACTTAGAGGGATTTTATTGAGGTTTTTATTATGCGATGGGTTTCCTTACCCATTTACTCTCCTCCTAGGTGAAATTAGAAAAATTAATGTTCCAAATTATTGTCGGAAAATTTTGGAACATTACAGTCCTCCCCTCCCAAATGTTGCTTGTCCCCAAGCAACTGCAAGGACAGAACTGGATAGCCTCTCCTCAAGGAATGGAGTCTATAATGTGTTGAGGAACATTTTCATCATGTGGATCCTCCATCCCTAGGCAATTATCCATGCAAAATGAGTTACCTCCCAACTAGGCAACTCCTGGAAACTGTCTTCCACCTTTGGCTCCGACAAAGTAGGTGGGATGAAAATATGCTCATGGTAGAAAATGTAGCATACCCCACGCTGTCCTTCTCTCCACTCATGATAAGTGTAGAGAAAATTTTGATCCTGGGCTGCAAAATACTTGCCCTCAAGTGGCAAGATGAAGACTATATCCCCAAGGACCTCTCCTCCAGCGTTACAAATCATGCTGGCCCAAATCTCTCCATATATGATGAGTTGGAAGTCATCATCATATGGCATCTCATTCCTCATATGGCTCACCTCATAATGAAACAAATGAGCTGTTGTAGTTGCCATATCATCTCCCATGCTCCTTTTAGAACATGTAGTGCAAAGTGTGTGGGAGTTTCCTCCCTCCAAGGACACATCCACCCAATGTGTCTCTCCTCCAATCATGCTCCCAAGAAAAGTTCCAGCAATATCAATCAAGGGAACCATAAGGAGAATCATGTTGGATCCCATGTGTAGTAAAGGAGAAGGACAATGGTCCCTCAAATGTAGCCAACGCATTTTGACTCTCCACTGCCATAGAAAATAAAATGATGGGTGGCCTCCCCACCATTTGCTTTCTACCCCAGTTTTCTCACAAATCTGGAGAAGGTGTAGGATGTAATGTGCATTGTGAGTACATTCTCCATGAGAAATATCCTCCCCAAATCCTCTTAGGGAGTGATTATCCATTATGGCCTTATGTAGACCATCAAATCTAGAAGGAATAATATCCTTCCTTTGAGCAAATCCCTGCACGTATATGGTTAAGAGATGCATATATATAGAAAAATCACCATGAAAATCAACAATACTCTCACCACATATTTTTCTCACATAAATGGAGTGGCTCATAGATGATTCTCCCCTCATCCTCAAAGGGAAACAATTTGACTGTGCTAACTCCTCCAACTCCTTATGATCCATGGAGTGCCTCCTCAAAGTCTTCAAGTAGTTTTTCCCACAAGAAGGAAAGAAATGTAGTGTGGCCCTCATGGTTGGCCCATGGTTTAACCTGAAATGTACAACATGTATAGTAAGGAGAATCATGCTCCTAATGGGCATCCTCAATCCTAAGCCCACTCTCTAAGTAAATCTCCCCATAAATATAAACATATCAACAATACATGGAAGCATAGTACAATAAGAACAAGTTGCCAAATGACAACTGGAAAGTGGATCAAAGCTCCATACAAGGAACCAGCACAGTGCAAGCCCTGCCTGCATCAATTCAAACAAAAACAAGTGCTCTCCCAGCCACTTGTTTTCTACCACAATCATCTTACAAGAAGTGAACATGAAAGTACAAAAGGGTGTCAATGGTTCACACCAAAAATCATGTGGCTCTCCCCACAAACCACCAATGAGATAGCCAATCTCAAAGCTACAAATGGCTTCAAGTACATCATAATACAATATGAAAGAATGGATAATCCTCCTTGGTAAAATATGTTGCTCATAAAAAGACAAAAAGTACAAAACATAAGGTGAAATTGTATACTCTTTATCATGCACTAGAAGACTTGAGCTTAAATGGATCAACTGAAAATGCTCCCTTACTCTCAATGAGTAGGAAGGTGGTTGTGACATCCTCTCCATCATCATCCGAGCTCTGCATCTCTCCATATGCTGATGTATGTTCTGCTAGATTCCCTCCCAAATGTACTCCTCTGCCAAGTCAAGATATGCATCAAAATGCATGGAAAACAAGTCCTCATGTGCTGCATGCAATAGCTTCTCCTTGAGACTAGAATCTCTAGTCAAGAAGACTCTGTCATGGGAATAGATGACCATATCATCCATCATATACTCATCATCTCTATCCGGGTCATCTAAAACCATGCATGCATCAAGATCCTTAGAGTACTCAACTAAGATCCGAGATCTCCAGTAAGGATCAATCCTCCTCGGGGACAGCGTTGGGGATTTGGCATGTGTAGCTCTCCTCAAGTTGCTGTCTGCTACTTTGACATCCCCCATGCCAAATTTCTCCTCCAAACTCTTCACCTCTCCAAAATACAAGATTGGTGAATCCAAAGACAAAATGTCTCTCATCAATGATAGATCAGGTGGCCTCCCTGGTGGAATGCCTCTATGCAGTGAGACATCAATGTCAATACTGGACTGTACATAGGGTTGGGAAATCTTGCCCTTGCTCTCACAGTGCAATACAGTCTTCCTCCTCTTTGCACTAGCTCTCTGAAATAGAGAAGGGTGTGTGCCTCTCATCACCTGATGCTGCTCTTCCTCCCTTCTTCCTTCTCCCAACTGCAGTGTTGCACAACCATGCTGCTCATTGATTGTGCTTGGACCTCCATGTATGACACCCTGGGGACTTCCTTGCAAAGCTTCAACAATCCCTCTAGTTGGAGCAAGGGCTCCTCCTTCCTCTGCATGAGGTACAAGATCAACTCTAGAATTGACAGCGTTGTTGCCCTCAACATGATTGGGCAACTCTCCAATGATTGGAATCTCTTTTGAAAAAGAGATCCCTTTGCCTCCTTGTGCAAAAAATGAAGATATTGCCTCTAAATAAGCATCATGCAAGATATCAGCCTCCTTCATGGCTTTCTGAAATGTTTTTGAGTCTATGGTTTCCTCCATCACATGCAAGGGTTTTGTTTGTTTGAATGTGTTTGTTTCCTTTACATGCATTTCAGAATTCCTCCTATCAATCTCTTCATCAAAGTTCTATTGAAATGCATATGAAGAGGTATTTTCATTTTTCAAAGTAAAAGACTCAAACAACCACCATGTATAGACTTTACCGCCCAAGTGCGGCGTGGCTACTATGATGGCTTCATCTTTAGGAATCTGATGCTGCTGCAAAAAGGTGTCTAGCTCTTCAATCCAAGCCTTGGCTGAACAAGTAGGAGAACCATAAAAGATAGATAGAAGAAATATATCCTCATCATGCTGCTTGCTCCTCCTCACCATGATCTTGCAAAACTCTGGAAAAGTAATATGATCTCTAAACCTCTGGGTTTGAGATTCATACTCATGCAAGAAACCTCTAAGAGTTCCTTTCTTCGGCATTTCTTCTTCTTCTTCTTGTCTCATGGAAAATATGGCCATGTGATTGTGTTGTGTATCATAGGGTGTAGCTGCATGCTCACATCCCCTACAAGAAAATATAGAGTTTGACTCAATTTAAAACCCTTTTGGAGATCCTGTACAAATCTCCCTCCTTATCTTCTCAAATTCTTCATGAATGCTCAGTAAGGATCTTGGAAGAAGCTTGGTAAGTTTATCTTCCCTTTTATCTCCATATAATTGAGTCTTCATCTTCTCTCTCTCTGATATGATGGCTGAGATCCATGGGCCTGTAAGATTCCCTCTTCAGGAATATCAAAGCTCTATTCCAGAGATTGACTGTAGGGGCATTTACTGGATATGTCACCTTTGAAAAAGGATGAGATCCAAAGGCTACCTGGCCATCTACAGACTTTGTCTATAGATTTTGAAATCTCCCCCTTCAGGGATTAGCACTTTGGCTTGAAGCCACAGACTGAGCCAAAGATCATGCTCTGATACCACTGTAATGTTCTTTTCTCAGGAAATTGCTACAACAAAGAGAATCTCTCCAGATATTCTAAAGTTGGAGCTCCAACAATAAGCAAGCACAATATTGATGCAGCAGCAACACTAAACTCATAAAAACATCAAAGAAATCCATAGCTTTCTTATTAAATTATAGCAGCAACAACATAATACAAGATCTTTAGGAAAATGAGACTCAAGATGAGCAATGCTCAGCCTCAAAGAACAAGTACATCAACCATGACAAAACCACTGCTACATATGTATGCTCAAGCTATGACTGCACAGTCTATGAAGGGAAACTACTGCATAAAGTTTCAATACACAAATATATCAATATGTGGCTCAAATACAATAGGGGGAGCAAGCTCTAAACCCTTGGAAACAATAAGGCACAATCCCTAAAAGGATTGGCTGCAAAACATACAAAATGGCAATTCCTCAGAAATGCCAGAGTTGTTGGGTTGCTGCAGCAACTCAGAAATAGAACTGGATGGAGATGGCTGAATCTTATGCTCAAACTGAATGTGCCTCCTCCAATGGATCTTTCAAGTGAAAGGCTGATCCCTTCACTAAATATCTCTCCCTCCAATACTCTGCAAGAGCCCCACTGCAAATGATCCTCTCAAAATAATGCAGTCTCTGAATGGAACTACATTGTAGGGCTATGGAAAGAGTTGGCCTTGATTCCAAAGTCTGTAATATGCTCTGGAAAGCCTCCAAACTAATATCGCAAAGGAAAGAGGGAATCCTCCTCTGAAAAATAGCTGAAGGGGATGGTGTAGTGAACCCTCACTGCAACACCCAGCAGCACAACATTAATCTGCTGTAGAAATAATGTTGTCCTGATGGAGGATGCTTTACCTCAAGCCTGGATGTGAGGAAAATGAAGAAAAATCCCTCAAGAGACCTCTCAATAAGGATAAGGAATCCTAAATAGGAATTCCTCCAGCAATTCTTGCTAAGCAGCAAAGAATGCACAATTGTCTCACAAGACAATGAGATGAATAATCATAAGCATGAGAAACAATGGTTACCTTGTACTCCTTTTAAACATATGAAAGCCCCTCTCCATGGGTCCCACTCCTTTAGGGTTTCCTCCACCAAATAACCCTTTCCTCATTCACGCTACGCTGGCTTCCTAAGTAAGCCACTCCTCCTATGGTAGCGTTGTTGACTTGGTCAACTTAACCAAGCCTCTTTTCAAATATCCTTGTTCACACATGAGGGTGTGCAAACCAGCTCCAAATATGATCCCCTTTCATACTTAGAGGGGTTTTATTGAGGTTTTTATTATGCAATGGGTTTCCTTACCCATTTATTCTCCTCCTAGGTGAAATTAGAAAAATTAATGTTCCAAATTATTGTCGGAAAATTTTGGAACATTACAGGGTTGTCCTCCCACTTGAATGCTTTATCCATCATGTACATCTATAACATATCTTCAATTATTTGATTTACCCACTCATTATTTCCATCTGAATTGGGATGATATGTTGTACTGAAGTTTAAATTGGTACTCAATTTTTTAAATAAATCGATACAAAAATTAAATGTGAATTTCGGATCTCTATATAAAATTATTTCCTTAGGGAACTAGTGGAACGTGGAAATTTCCCACATATAGATATCTACAATATTTGTTACTTTATTCATTGATTTTACCAGAATTAAACGAGAAGAGTTTGTAATATTTTCCACTACCACCATTATAGAAACATTTCCTCTTGCAACTTTGGGAGGCTTAGTAATAAATTCAACTGGTACCACCTCCCATAATTCCACTCAAGAATTGGAATTGGCTGAAGTAAACAATCTAGGTGTTTATGCTATAATTTCACCTGTTGGAATTACAAAAACTTTGATATATAGTCAACCACTTCTATTTTTAAACTTGGCCAGTAAAATTTCTTCTTAACTGCTGTTAAAGTTTTCTAGTATCACAGGTGACCAACGTACAACACCCTATGCATTTCTTGTAAAATTATTTCCTTCATAATTGGCACATATGATGCATAAATTCTACCTTTATATACAATAACATTTTCTCGGATCATCTTGTAATCTAGGTATTTTTGTTGTGTTGTAATTTGCTGAAAATTATTCTTAATATGCATGTATTGTTGGTCCAACTTTCTAGCCTGTACAACTATGCCCACCAAATCTGTTTCATAACGACTAACTTTTGTGGCATTCATAACATGCATTCTCCACCTGAGTGCATCAAACACTCGATTCTCCTTTCCCTTAATCTACTTAATTTCAAAGTCGTATTCTACTAATAATTCTAGCCATCTCACTTCTTGTGCATTCAAATTTGGCTGCTCAAATAAATGATGCAATCCATAATGATCTATTTGCAATTCGAATTTATGGCCCAAAAGATAATTCCTCCACATTTTAAATGCATGGATAATAGCTACAGGTTCCAAATTGTGAGCAACATAATTCTTCTCATGCTCCTTTAATTTTTTGGATTCATAAAATAATACCTATCCATTTTGCATGAGCACACACCCAACCCCTCCTTTCATGCATCCATGCATACTAGAAAATATGCATTTGGATCAACAATTCTTAATACTCGATCTCTAGATAATAAGGCTTTCAAGTGTTGAAAATTTGCTTCACACTTAGATGTCCACTAAAATTTTACACCCTTTTTCTCCAAGGATGTAATGTAGTGTTATATCATGGATAAACATTTAATAAATATCATGTAGTAACCATCCAAGGCCATTAAGGACTGAACTTTTGTAACACTCCTTGATGTTGGTCATTCACTGATAGCCTTAATTTTGTCCAAATCCACAACTACTCCCTCTTATAAGATAATATGATCCAAATGATGGATTTTCCTCTCGTAAAAAGAACATTTACTCATCTTGGAATTTAGTTGGTGCTCCTTGATTCCCTGTAGTAATAATCAAAAATGTTGCTAGTGTTCTTATTCAAATTTAGAGTATACAATAATATCATCCATGAATATAATGGAAAACATTTCCAGATATTCCCTAAAGACTCCATTCATTAAACACATAAAAACTATTTGTGCATGAGATAAACCAAATGGCATCACAACAAACTCATAATTCCCATAACGAGTTCAAAATGTAGCTTCTGAATGTCCTCATCCTTGATCCATATATGGTGATATCTATATCTTCAATCAATTTTAGAGAAAAAAATTTCCCTATGAAGCTAATCGAACATATCATCAATTCTCGGAAATGGATATTTATTTTTTATAGTGACCTTGTTCAGTTGGTGGAAATCAATACATAATTGAAGAGTTCCCTCTTTCTTCTTAACAAATAGAACCAATGCACCCCATGGTGACACATTGGGGCATATATAACTCTTCCTCAACAACTTCTCCAATTGCATTTGAAATTCATTAAGCTATTGAGTACTCATTCTATATGGTGTCTTAGACACTTGAAATACTCCTAGCACTAGATCAATAGTAAAGTATATATCCCATCTTGGAGGCAATCCATGTTTCTCTGCAAATACATCAACAAAATCTTGTAATATTGGGTAATTACTTGAATTAATTGGTTGGTCCACATTTATTTCCTTCATATAGTAAGGATATGGTATCCTTTTCTATAATTATTTTTAAACTAAATAGCTAATATCTCCATGATAGATATTAACTTGGGAATCCCTTGGACTTGTTTGTGTTTTCCTTCATCATCTATACAAACAAAGGTTTTTTTTTTAGCAATCCAGTAGTGCATGGTTTTTTTCCAACCAATCCATGTTGATTAAGCAATTATATGAACCTAGTGAAATTATGTTCAAATCCACTATGGTACTCATCCCATTCATCTCAATTGGGAATTATTTGACAAAATCTATAACTTGTCTCTTCATACATGTAGCCAAATGTACTAACCAACGTTTTCAATTCTTACATTTCTTCAAATTAAATTTTCAACCAAATTCACATTAATATAACTGTGGTTGGCCACTCCATAATCAATTAAAATAGTAATATATTAATTTTTAAGCTTACCTTCAAGCTCTATCATATGTGCCTCATTATCTACTTGATGGCTATCAAAAGTTGCACATATTCTAGGCATGCCCCTACCCACATCATCCAGTATAGTTGTTGTTTGAATGTTTTTCATATTCCTTGTCTTCTCTACCTTACGAGCACAATTATATATCCGTGGTCTGATTTGCAGCCCTAAAATTTGATAGGCAAAAATTGAAGCTTCTTTCTTGAAGGATCACCCCCTTCTGACTGGTTAGAAGCTTTGGCTATTTGTTAATAAATTTTCCAACCTCCAATAATCCTTTTTTCAATGTTATAATTCAATTTGAGCTGATGATGAATATCAATACCTAAATATTTGTAGGAAGAAACCTACTTCAAGTAATTGTTATCATAGATGAAATTATCATGATTGAACTTTTTAGATTTAATTATCATGACTTTAGTCCTTTCAGTAGTAACCTCAATACCCATCCTGAAGTAGTAATCATGGAGGGTCTTAAGCCGCATGTTAATACCATCATGATTTTTGGATAGAAGAAGGATATCATCAGCATAAAGGAGAAGAGTAATGACCATACCAGCAAGCTTGGGTCAACTGCAACCCACAATTTCCAAACACTCTTCTATCTTATTGATGCAAATGAAAAAATGAGTGGGTAATAGGGGACACCCTTGCTTAACCCCAATATTACATTTAATTTCTTTATACCACACCTCTTGGGTTTTAAGCTTGGAAAAAACATTCTTGTAGAGTCAAATTACAAAAATTCTTAACTCGGGAGGAACCACCGTCTCTTCAAATATTTTCCATAGCTTATCCTCTGGAATAGTATCAAAGATTTTGTAGATTCAAGGAAATAACAAAAGAGATCAGTTTTACTATTGTGACACTCCTTAACAATGATCTTATGATCAACATTCAAGTGATTTCTCCTAAAACCAGCTTGCCCTTCAGCTCTTTAATCATGGCTTTCAAGCCAGAGGCTAATCTTCTTTTCCAATATGAGCTCATACAATTTGGCTAAAATATGGCTAACCATAATTTTCCTATAGTTATAGGGAATGTTTGTGTCCCCACTTTTAAAGATAGGCACAATAAGGCTTCACGTCCAAAGCTTAGGGAAGTCATGCTTTACTACAAAATTGAGAATTTTGTGTATATGAGGGATGAGGATATACCTTCCCAACTTGAAGATTTCAACTTGGTATCCTTTAATGTACCTAGTTTTCCCAATAGTGAGCTTCTTAATCTCGAACTCCACATCATCCAAATAAAATATATCCTCCTTTATAGGAGAGTTTAAATCATTATCCATGGTGTCTGGGGAGTCATAAAGCTTCTTAAGATACATATCCCATTTCTTTAAGGGAATCAAATGATTGTCTTTATTTTTGAACATTTTGTATTAATGTTTTTATATATAAATTAAAAATATTTATATTTAATTATTTGTTATTAATTTTTTTAAATATAATAGTAAGTCAGTTATATTCTTATCTAACTGATGAGATATTTTACTATGTAATTTTATTTTTAAAAGTTTTAATTCATTTCAAGAATATTTAGATTTTCGAAATTTAAAAAGAATCAAAATTAAAGTTTTCTTTAAAAAAAAAATTATCAAATAAATTATTCTCTCTATATATTAAACTACAAAACTTAAGTAGTGTAGATATTAGAAACAATAAGTTAATACAACTATATTGAGCTAAGTATGTAGAAATTTTATCGCTAGTGACACAAACAAAAATATTATAAGTGTTATTTTGTGGTAGCATATAACGTTTTTATACCTAGATTAAATGTAACTTTCACAAACTTGTCAGGATTGCTTGGTGGAGGCCGATGTTCAAATATTATTAGCTACCACTATAATCTCTAGGCGAGTGCCAACAACATGCATGCAAGGATGTAGTAGGAAACTTATGTCTTAGTATGAAGCATCCCAAAGCACATTAGGGGTATGAACCTCTATTCAGGAGGCATATACCCTTCTAGATATTTATTTTTGTTAGCTTGGGAGGTATTCCAAGCCCTAGGGTTTGGGATTTGGATTTTGGAGCACCACAATGGGTCATTCTGGGCGTGGAACCCAAGGTTAGGGTTTTAAACCCATTGATGTATGGGCTAAAACCATGGATATTTTTGGACACATGATGGATTAAGATGATAGAGGACAATGAGAAGAATCCAATGCATCGAGAATGATCGACATTTGAGTTTTCCTTAATGAGGTATTAATTTTTAAAGAAAATGATGGGTTTTTGGACATGCAAGTCATGTAGGCTTGAGGTAAATATGTCCAAAATACATGTCTCTTGGATAATTCTTGGAGCCCTTGTAAAGAGTATAAATTAAAGGTGATTAAAATTCATTTCAATCATCCATATATGCATCTCTCATGTGTGATATACCTCTGAGGCAACCGCAGGTCAACTCGTGAGCTCGTGAAGGAGAAGGTGAGCTTGTGAATGAGGAAGATAAGCCACTTTATATAAGGGTTATCTAATTTCCATTATGCAAGTATTGTAGGTCCAAAGGGTAGCTGTAGTGCTAGAAATAATTTTGGGCTTGATCTAAGTGTTTTGGTTGTGGGCATACCTCTAATGGAGGGGTTGAGAGATGTACATGATTATTTTTTAGGGCTGAGTCTCTTAACTTAGGAAGAGAAGGGACTGAGGGATATTTTAAGGCTATAAAATAGCCCAAACTCTAGTGTATGAAGGAAGAACATATATGGAGGCTAGCCATATGATCATATTTGGATCAAGGACCTAAGTGATAGCTCAAATTTAAAAGTGTTCGGAAGTGTGGTGTGTTAGCCACCCATATTTTTCAACTATGACAGTTGGTGGCTAAATATTCTTTGCAGCCTTCAAGAAACAAGTTTAAAATCCTGAAAATTGTTGGTACTTGAAGTCTGTTGATAAAAGTCCAAACTACTGTTGGTTCTACATACTCTCCCTCCTCTCTGCCTCTGATATACCATGAAAATCCTAATCAAAATGTTGCTGCATCCTCCTCCTTGTCCTCTCCCCTTTTTCCACCTTTCCTCCGTTTCTTCCACTCCCTTCTTTCGACCATAAAAACCCCATCAAACCCTTTATATTCCATGTCCCTCCATTAATCTCATTTCCTAAAGGTCAAAAACCCACTTTTTGATCTATCGGAGCCTTTCCCCTCTTGCAAAATTTATTCAAAAACCATAGAAAACATGCGTTTCTATGTGTTAAGCTTTAGCCCCTCAGGCTAAGCCCCTTTCTGTTCCTCCTTCCATATATCCCCACGCCGGAACCGCGTGCTAAACCCGTCAGGCGCTTAACCTCGAAAATAATTCATTGCCCGAAAAACATTGAAAACCTTTGTAAAATGCAAAAACGGGTTTGTTCTATTTTCTCCACCAAAGAAAAAAATATTAAAACTCCGCCGTTGATCTATCCCACGGATCAACGGTGCGGAATGTCCCGTCATCTGGTGGACCCCTCCCCCCTTTCCGCTGCGCTGTTTTCCTTTCCCACCGGTTTGCGCCCGCACCACCTTTCGTCCGGACACGGTTTTGTGCCGTCGGCCAGCGATTCCACGCGCTGGCCGACACGTGTTCTCCACCTCACCCCCAAAACCGTCGTTCAGTGCCTTCTCCCCACGCGTTAAACATTGTCCTATGGCCCCGCAGCGGGATTCGTCCCCGCCGTCGGATCTGGGCCCTCCCATCCGACGGTCCCCGATCACTCTTCCCGCTCACCCTTTAACCAATCCGCTCGTCCGATAAATTTGCCCCGGCGCGTTTAAAATCAAATCCCCGCCGTCGATCTCTGTAGATCGATGGTCTGCATCTCCTCTCCCGATTCCGTTATATGGTCCGCTTTCCTCTGCGTTGACCGTTTAATTTTCTCCCAACCGTCGATCGCAATACGATCAACGGTCCCGATTTCTCCGTCCACCCGCACGCCCTCCGATGCAGTCTACCCATATAAACGCAGGATTTCCTCATTTTTCTTGTTTTTTGCAGGTTTTCAAAGGTTTTTCCTTCGTATTCTACGAAATCTGAAGGATGAGAGTGACGACTCCAATCCTCCCGATTTGTCCAAGGAATTGATCATACGGAGAAGAACAAAGATAGTTACAAAGCTTCATGAGCTTTGGTTGCCGCATGTCCCTGCAAAGCTTGAAGAAGGCCGCCAATATCAGAGCGGAGAAAGAGTAGCAGATTAAAGGTAGAATGAACCAGAGCAGTGGTTTTGTGAGAAGATTGGCGGGGATTACGGCTAAGACGGTTATCAAAAGCCTAATCCCCGGCTCAGAACACGGATTAAAGCAAAACCTAAAAGTGTTCGGCATCCAGATCGCCTCCACCGCCATACTTCGAGGCGAATTGATTACTCAACCACCACAGTGCCACCTATTGCCTCAGAAAGCTCAATCAGAGGATGAATTTATTGAACAGGATCAGATATTATGCCTCGAACAACCAAAGAAGTTATTACTGCACCGGATTTCAACGACAGAATGTCTGCAGAGTAACCCTAACAGTACGCAGAGCCTCAAAGGTCAATATAAGCTCTCTTCGGGCTTACTTCTTAAGTATAAACACATTAATGCAATGTAACACCTGTAGAATTTCTTCATCGAACCTCTCGGGGTCAGGAAGACATTAATTCTGCATTGATTGTGTTTGAGATCTTTTAAAACAGATCTCACCTCCTCATCCTTCTATAAATACTTCAGTAGAAGATGATTGAGGGGTTGGATTAGTTGGTTGTCAATATAATTGCTGAAGCGCTGTAGCTATTTCTGAGTGGAAAACTCTTGACTGTAAATAGTGGTTTCATGGGCTCTTGGAGCTCTTCTTGTAACAGATAGGTTAGATTGTGAAAAGAGATGGATTAAAACACTGGATTTGAAGATTGTAACCGGTTTGAAGCAATCAATACAAGTTGATTTGGATCTGATATCTTTGATGATGTTATTCTCTTGTAACATTCTTTGACTGTTTTCAATTTGTTTCATTTTCTGCTGAAGCAGTTCAGCAGTGTTAGAGTTTTATTTTGATGACCTTCTCTGAAAATTTGAAAAATCTTTATCCCAATGTTTTCTTCTTATTTTGTTATTTAGAAATGATTTAATTCAGTCTAAGTACAGGGATGCTGGCGTTCCCTCATCTTTTCGTCACTGCTGAATGTTATTTTTAAATGTTACTTTCATATATGTTGTGTAAGGAATGAATTAAGGAAATCAAAGGTTAGCCCTGAGTCCCTTTCTTGTTTGCTCAACTATTTGTCTGTTTCCCTTAGGATGTGTCAAAAGTTGAATAGTTTCAAAGCACTTATCAGATCTTGGGCCATTCTGTGTTATCTTGGTGATTGTCCTGGAAGTAACTAAGTAAAGGAGAACTAAGATGAGGAGAAAGGTGAGCCCTGCCCACTAGTTTCTGCTCCAAAGGTTGCCTTCAAGTTTCCCTTTGTTTTTAATCTATTTTCTATTAGAAGTGTATCAAAGGCTGGCTAGTTTCAAAGTACTTACCAGATCCTAGTTTGCTTCTATGTTTTTCTTAAGTGCCTGGTCAAAGGCTGGCTAGTTTCAAAGTACTTACCAGATCCTGGGCTGCTCTTTTTTCTGCATCTGTTGATTCCCTTTCTTGTTGTATCACCCCATTCCATAAATCAAACTTCAAAGAGATCCTTAGGCCTAGATGACTTGCCCCATAGATTACTCTTGAACCTGGATGTTTCAATTAAATTCCCTTATGACTCCATAGCCCAATGGATTGAAAACTTGCTATCATCTCTCTTTAGAATCGAAGCTTATTTCGTTTACTTGCAACTTCTCACCTTTGAACCTATTTGCATATAGATCTTTCCGTCTCAGACAGCAGCTATGTTCAACCATCCAAGAAAACCAAACAAAACCCTTGGCCTTCATAACTAGCCTAATATCATCACCCTAAACTTCAAAGACAATATCCATCTTTGTACATATTGGAGAGATCCCTCTCAGGATTCAGGAGGGCTAGATCCTAGAATCCCAAAGTTGGTTGAAATGATGTTAACTCTGTGATCGGACTTTGCCAATCTTGCTTGTTACAGAGACCTAACATTTCTGGCGACTCCACTGGGGAAGTTTTACCCAAAATCTCTGGTTCCATGACAATTGATCTATTTTGCAGCTGAGCCACCAGGAACTAACATTTCTGGCGACTCCGCTGGGGATTGACTTGAGTTTTTCATCTTTTTCCCTTTTATCTTCATATAACACCTTGAGAGTAAAAAGCAGCCTTTTCAAGCACTACCAAAGAATGGTAATCATGATAAAACTCAATTGAATCAGTGACAAACTAGGTCAATCCTAGGGTTCTTTTAAGTCTTTATCTAACCTTGGGAAATCAGCTAGCTTAGCCACAAGGATAGACTGTCTTTGTTTCTTAACCGTAGCTAAGTTTTGAGGCAAAGCTAGGACATTCTTTCAAAAAACCACAAATATAAACAATTCAGAAAATACCAAAAACATTTCAGATTGGTAGTAAAACATAAGTTTTGATACTTGTATATGTCTTTGATGTGTTTTACTCTATACTCTTAGACAGAGTCTGGAAAAGGCCAGGTAGCCTCTGGATCTCATCCTCTTTTAGGGGGTGACACATCTAGTGAATGCCCTCCCAGTCAATCTCTGGTTAGAGTTTGTTGTGTTTCGAGATATCCTTGAAGAAGAATGTTTCACGAACACTGTGGTGGACAGTGCATTCCTTTGAAAAACACTCTGAACCTTCCACCTGGCGACTCCACCATCTTGAACAGACCTTAAGACTCCACTGGAAAGAACCCTTATCATTATAAAAATCATTCAAATTCAGTTAAAGGACTGTAGGATTCGAATTGAGAAAACAGATTAGTTAACCGTCTAAAGATTGTCATATCTGGTTGAACTTTTCTTGTTTAGATTGGGTCTAATCCCATAAACATTGTGGCTCCTAAAAAGATTCATACTAGAGCCCATCGTGACCCGGATCCTCCTGAAATAGTTGACAACCCTGAAAGAATTCTTAGGAAGTCTCCTAGGATACAATCCTCAACTATCTCCAGATCCCTCATAAGAGCCAATTCAGTCCCTGAAAACCTTTCAGCTCTTCATGAATCACAAATTGACTTGTTAAACCCATTCAGGACTAGGTCATTTGGTGATTTAGGTCGGTTAGATTCTGAGCCTACCCTTTCATCTCCCGAAACCAGTGGGATTCTTGGGAATAGAGAATCAACACCTCCTGATTTACATTTCATACATAATCTAGGTGCCTCTCACCCCAGGTCAACTCAGAGATCTACTGCTGTTCCATCCACTTCTGTTCATCCTTCATCCACTGTTCAAACCACTCCACTTCGACCCACACCTCCACTTATAAACCCACCACATATCATGGCAGCATGGTATGCTCCCTTAGTCCTTCCTGTACCATTAGTCAATCTTCCACAGGACTATCAGTCCAAAATTCCATTATATGATGCTAATAATACCATAACAACATCTCAACACGTGGACAAGATGAATGACTACTTTGACAGAAATGAAATTGATAATGAATCTGTCAAAATCAGATTGTTTGCTCAAAGTTTGGGGGGAGATGTGAGAAAATGGTTTAAAGGTTTAACCCCTCATAGTATTAACGACCTTCAAGCCTTCCATCAGACTTTTTTAAACAAGTGGGAAGTAAGGAAAAACCCTCTCCAAGTCCTTGCTGACTATAACAATCTCCATAGGAACCCTGGGGAAAGTGTACAAGCTTATTGTACCAGATTCAACAGTGTGTATAACGCACTCTCCCCTGAACTGAAACCTCCTCAAGGATTAGCCTTAAACAAATTTCCTGAAGGGTTTGATCCAGACATGACATATTCGCTCAGGGAAAGAGTCTTTGCAACCCTTGAAGACATGCAAAGAGGTGCCCTTTCTGTAGAGGTGAACCTTATGGAGAAAAGAGCAAGGATGAAAGCTGAAAAGAAAGTATCTTTTAGGGAGGAACCCACCCCTTCTACTTCAAGCTCAAAGATGGAAAGAATGATGGAAGAAATGATGAAGAAAATGAGCATTCTAGAAAGAGCACAAGCGAGTCTAAATCAAAATGCTCCTCAAAACAGAAATCAAAACCAGAATCAGAATCTTAGACGAAATCAGCCTCCTAACAGACCCAGGGAAGATGATCAGCAGATCATCCCTCCCTTCCATCAGAACTTTTTAAGTGAGGTTGAGCAAACAGATCAAATAACAGAGGAAGATGATATAAAATTATTTGGGGTAGATGATGATGACTTTGAGGTTCATTATGATAATAAACAAGGTCTTTATACACCTTATGATGACAGAAGAGATGATGCTGAAAACAGCTACCAAAACATGGAGAACGTTGTCATAGAACCTTTAAGGGAATATGAACTCAGAAGTAAATCCAATCAACAAACACCCAACAATAAAACCTCTGGCAAACCTTCTCAAAACAGCACTGCAACCAAGTCTAAAACAATCAAACAAAAGGACAAAACGGTGGCTGTTGATTCTGGTGATGATAAAGGGAAAGACACTCAAAACATCGAAAAACAGAGTGCAAACATTAGTAGTACTAGCACCTCAGTTAGTACTCCTGCAAAGACAACTATTTTAATTGTAGATAAACCAAATCAGCAAGCTGTTATTGCTGATAAAGTGGCAGCAAACAGGGCTGAAGTCAATACTCTAAAAAATCAAAACCTTTTCAACCTGGAACAGGAAATCTCAAAGATCAAAATCTCTGTTCCTTTGACTGAGTTAGCTGCCCAGCATGTATATAGGTCCAAAATTTTGAAGGCTTTAAACTTAGAGGATAACGAAGATACTCTCAATCTTAGTGATGACCAACCAGAGCTTATTTTTGGTCCAAAGATTGAAGGAAAGTTCCAAGAAGGTCCTGTCCCTCCCTTTTATGTAAGCTTAAACATTCATGACAAAATTCTCCATAATGCTATGCATGACTCAGGAGCTTCCCATAATTTAATGCCAAAAGCTGTAATGGAAAGCCTGGGTCTTGAAATTACCAGACCTTACAAAGACCTGTACTCCTTTGACTCAAGTAGGGTTAAGTGTCTAGGATTGATTAAAGATCTCTGTGTTAATCTAGCCCAAATTCCAGCCAAATGTTTAGTCATGGATGTTGTTGTGGATGATGTTCCCCCAAAGTATGGAATGCTTTTGTCAAGATCTTGGGGGGCTAAGTTACAGGGAACTATGCAAATGGACATGGCCTATGCAACCATCCCTGTCTTCAATCAAACTAGAAGGCTTTATAGGGAATCTCACATGCAATACACGGTAACAAGCCAGGAGCGGCCTCAAAACTCCCTACTCTATGCTATAAACATGAGCCTTGATTCCTTTATCATGTTCAACAATGAAACACTCACTGAACAAATTGTTTCGAAAGAATCCATGGCTGGAGTTAAAGAGGGGGAACACAATGTTGAAATGCCGAAACGGTCTATTGTGTCTGAAGATCCTAGCAAACTTAACACAGATCTGGAAATCCAAGTTATCAATCCTGTGAGCTCAAAACTTGACAGTCAGAAAGATAGTCCTCAACCCGATGGAAAACTTGAGGAATCAAATGATACAACGTCCATTCACCAAACTGAAAATCTGCCCCTCTGGACTATGTATTTTGACGGGTCATGCACCAAGACAAATGCTGGTGCAGGTGTCTGGATCACTAACACTGAAAATAATCATACAGAATGCATCTCATGTAAATTAAACTTTCAGTGTTCCAACAACATAGCAGAATATGAATCCCTTCTCTTAGGCTTGCATCTTTTGAAAAAATTAGGTGCCAAGAGAATAGATGTATATGGGGATTCTGAATTAATCATTAGGCAAGTCAATGGGGAGTACAATGCAAATCACCCCAGACTTAGGGCCTATAGGAATGATGTCATTGATCTTTTGAAAACATTTGAGGAGTACACCTTATCTTTTGTCCCAAGGAAAAAAAACATTGCAGCTCACAATTTAGCCTTTACTGCTAGAACCTGCCCAATGCTGTATGATGACACCTCTCAGATAAAATTCAGACCAGCTATCCCAGATAACAAGAAGTATTGGCAGGTATTTGATGGAGATAAAAAAATAGAAGACTTCATGCAATTCAGAAATGAGTTTGAACTCCATAGTTCAGATTCAGACTATGAGACAGACTGCAGTGAAGAAAATTTTCTTGGTGAAGAAGAGCCATCTCCACAGCTGGTAGATATAAACCTTCAGACTATCACATCCACACGCCAAGCATAATTAAGTCCGAAACCTGAAACACAAGAAATAGAAACGCTGCATTCTAATAATGATAGTCTGCCCAAAGGTTTGGCCCCTCTAGAAGAACTGTTTGATTTTGATGATGTGGCCAATAAACCAAAACTGGAACCTGTGGAAACTGAAGTGGAAGAATGTAATATAGGCAGTAAGGAAAAACCGAGATTGATTAAACTGTCTAAAACTTTACCAGCTCACATTAAACTCAAATATTTGGAGCTGTTTAAAGAATTTTCTGATGTTTTTGCATGGAGTTACGAAGATCTTAAGTCCTATGACACTGAAATAATACAGCACAAAATCCCTCTTAAAGAAAACCAAAAACCATTCAAACAAAAAATGCGCAGAATCAACCCTGTCCAGTTGCCATTGGTTAAGAAGGAAATTATGAAAATGCATGATGCTGGTATTATTGTCCCTATTAGATATTCTGAGTGGGTATCTAATCTAGTGTCAGTTAGGAAAAAGACCGGAGAAATCAGGCTTTGTATAGACTTCA
The DNA here is from genome assembly GCA_034641835.2 of Pinus albicaulis. NCBI lineage: Eukaryota > Viridiplantae > Streptophyta > Pinopsida > Pinales > Pinaceae > Pinus > Pinus albicaulis. The sequence goes on from CM076579.1 coordinate 1,528,148,356, forward strand.
AGAATTTAAACAAAGCTTCATTAAAGGATAACTACCCTTTGCCCAAGATGGATCATATTTTGCAAAGGGTGGTAGGGTCTAAAAGAATTTCTTTGCTAGATGGCTATTCAGGGTATAATCAAGTCCTAGTCCACCCTGATGATCAATTAAAGACAACTTTTACTACACCCTGGGGCACTTTCATGCATGTGAAAATGCCTTTTGGTTTAATGAATGCTGGAGCAACCTTTCAGAGAGCCATGGACATAGCATTCTCGGAAGAATTAGGCTTCTTCATCATTATCTATCTTGATGATGTAACTGTGTTTTCAAAAACAGATGAAGAACACTTAGAACATTTGAGGAAAGTGTTCGAGAAGTGCAGAAGGTTTGGGATATCTTTGAACCCCAAAAAGACATTATTTGGTCTCCAAGAAGGTAAGCTTCTCGGGCATATCATTTCAGAAGAGGGCATAAAGATAGATCCCATGAGGATTGAGGCCATATTGCAAATCCCTCATCCTCGAAATATCAAAGAGTTGCAGTCTTTCATAGGAAAGATTAACTTTTTAAGAAGGTTCATCCCAAACTTGGCTGAGCTCCTTAGGAATATCACAAACATGTTGAAAAAGGAGCAAGGGGTAAAATGGACCGCAGAAGCAAAGACATCCTTTGAACTGGTTAAACAAGCGTTAACCAAAACACCAGTTCTCATAAGTCCGGATTTCTCAAAAGATTTTTATATCTTCTCATTTGCATCAGAACATACTATAGCTGCTGTCCTTTTACAGAAAAATCCACAAGGACAAGAGCAGCCCATTGCGTTCTTTAGTAAGGCGTTGAGGGATGCCCCTTTGAGGTATAACATTATGGAAAAACAGGCTTTTGCTTTGGTAAAAGCTTTAAAAGACTTCAGGGTATACATCCTTCACTCACACATTATTGCCTTTGTCCCAAATTCAGTTGTAAAGGACATTCTAACCCAGGATCCAGATGGTAAGAGAGGTAAGTGGATTGCTGTTATTCTTGAATATGACTTAGAGATTAAACCCACGAAGCTTATCAAAGGTCAAGGTCTTGCTAGGCTAATGGCCGAATCAAATTGTGAAGTTCTTGATATCAACATGATTAATGCTTTGGATGACCAAGAAGAATTCTCAACCCCCATTGTTGAAGATTATTTTGCGAATTCTCCTTGGTATACTGATATTGTTTATGTTTTGCTTAATTTAAACACGCCGCTTGGTTTATCCAAAACAAAGGCAAGATTTCTAAAGTTAAAAGCTGTAAACTATTGCATTGTTGACAAATGTCTTTATTGGAAAAATGCTAGTGGTATATTGCTTAAATGTTTGCCTGAGTTTGATGCAGAAAATATTAAACAGGAATTCCATGAAGGAGAGTGTGGAGGCCATTTATACTGGAAGTCAACAGCCAACAAAATTTTGAGGGCTGGTTTCTATTGGCCTACTCTTTTTCCTGATATACACAGACTTACAACCACTTGCCATAAATGCCAATTGTTCGAAGGCAAGAGAAAATTACTACCCCTTCCTCTGCATCCAATTACTGTTGAAGCCCCTTTTCAACAGTGGGGACTTGACTTTATAGGAGAAATCCACCCTTCATCCTCTGCCCAACACCGGTGGATCCTCACTGCCACAGACTATTTCACTAAGTGGATAGAAGCCATTCCTTGTAGACAGGCCAATGATTCAGTTATCATAAAATTCATAGAAACCAATATCCTTTCCAGATTTGGATGTCCTACCAAGATCATTACAGATAATGCAGCAGCATTTGGATCAAAGAAAATGGTTGAATTCTGTCATAAGTATCAAATAACATTGGGGCACTCCACAGCTTATTACCCTCAAGGTAATGGACTTGCAGAGTCTTCCAACAAAAGCTTAGTGAACATAATAAAGAAACTGTTGGAAGGCAACAAGAAGTCTTGGCACACAAAGCTGATTCATGCACTTTGGGCTGAAAGATTGACTCTGAAGAAATCTATTGGTATGTCACCCTTCCATCTTGTGTATGGTACAGAGGCAATTTTTCCCAACAGTCTTGGTGTACCAGTTATGAAGATAATTCAAGAGCTCCAAACTGAAGAGGATGACATAATCAGAAGAATAAATCAGACCATTCATCTTCAGCAAACCAGAGAGGAGGTATACAACAAAGCATTACAGAAACAAGACAATATCAAGAAGATATTTGACAGAAGAACAAAGGCCAGCAATTTCAAAATTGGGGACAAAGTTTTAAAGTGGGACTCAAAGAGGGAAGACAAGGGAAAGCATGGTAAATTTGAAAATCTATGGCTTGGCCCTTACTCCATTCATTCAGTTGCTGGGAACAATGCATTCTTCTTACAAGAACTGAATGGAGCAGAATTTTTTGGGGGTCCTGTCAATGGCAGGATGCTCAAGCATTATCTTTCTTAAAATTATTTCATGTTCTGAAGCCTTTTCACCTTTTCCATTGTAAATACTTCATCCATCATTGCATTTAAAGTTATAAAAAATCAAAAATACAAAAACAAAGAAAAAAAATGAAAAGAGGGCAGGAATGTAAAACAAGAAAGGCAAGGCTCCATGCCAAAAAAGAGAAATGGATCGGAAAGTGTGCAAGCTTAAATGCCACTCCTCTAAACACACTTCTAATTGGTCAAACTGTTTAATCTTGACTGATTAGCTTTCAATTTTCTGCTGATAGGGTAGCAAATTTGATTTGCCAAACTGTTTAATCTTGGCTTATCAGTAGATAGAGTAGGGTAGAAATCAAGGTTCAAACAAACTCAAAACCTGAACCAAAGTTTCCAAAGAACTGACTCAAAACTACTCCAATTTCTGAGTCAAAGAGAAAAGACCTGGTTCTAATTCACTCAAAACTTGAACCAGAAGAGAAGCAAAGATAGCTCACTAAAAAGAAAGAACAGAGCTGTGAATATGAGAGAAGGCCATAATGAGAAAATTTTCGGATCTTAAGCCTTCTGTTTTGATTTAAATTTTTCTGCAAATAATAATCTATGTGCAGCTTGTCTTTATGCCATAGATCATAGCAAGTCAAACAGTTCAATCTTGGCTTGGCTATTTTTAAATTTTTGTTGTAGAATTTAGAGAATGAAAGTTTGTTGGACTGTTTAATCCCAACAGACAGTAGAATAGAAAGAGAAACATCCGAGCTCAACTGTTTAATCTGAGTTCAGGAAGAAATAAGGGGTAGAAACAGATTAGATTTACTGCTTTCAAAAGAATAAAATGTTGTGTTAAGAGTTTGCCAATCCAAGTGCACTCTGATGAAGAAAAAATGTTAGACCAGTAGGATTGGGGTAGGTAGAAGTTGTATTGATGAAATTCAGCTTTCTTTCATGACTGACCTTATTTTGTCCAGAAGAAAAGCAAGAGCAAGTGATCAGACACCAGACACCAGTCAGCATCCCAGAGGAATCAGGTCTGAATTCTTGATGCCTTCAAGAAGGCACCATCCCCAAGTGGAGCCACTGTTAGCCACCCATATTTTTCAACTATGACAGTTGGTGGCTAAATATTCTTTGCAGCCTTCAAGAAACAAGTTTAAAATCCTGAAAATTGTTGGTACTTGAAGTCTGTTGATAAAAGTCCAAACTACTGTTGGTTCTACATACTCTCCCTCCTCTCTACCTCTGATATACCATGAAAATCCTAATCAAAATGTTGCTGCATCCTCCTCCTTGTCCTCTCCCCTTCTTCCACCTTTTCCTCCATTTCTTCAACTCCCTTCTCGACCATAAAAAACCTCATCAAACCCTTTTATATCCCATATTCCTCCATTAATCTCATTCCCCAAGGTCGAAAACCCACTTTTTCACCTATCGGAACTTTTCTTCTCTTGCAAAATTTATTCAAAAACCATAGAAAACATGCGTTTCTATGCGTTAAGCTTTAGCCCCTCAGGCTAAGCCCCTTTCTGTTTCTCCCTCCATATATCCCCACGCCGGAACCGCGTGCTAAACCCGCCAGGCGCTTAACCTCGGAAATAATTCATTGCCCGAAAAACATTGAAAACCTTTGTAAAATGCAAAAAACGGGTTCGTTCTATTTTCTCCACCAAAGAAAACAATATTAAAACTCCGTCGTTGATCTGTCCTACGGATCAACGGTGCGGAGTGTCCCGTCATCTGGTGGACCCCTCCCCCCTTTCCGCGGCGCTGTTTTCCTTTCCCACCGGTTTGCGCCCGCACCACCTTTCGTCCGGACACGGTTTTGTGCCGTCGGCCAGCGATTCCACGCGCCGGCCGACACGTGTTCTCCACCTCACCCCCAAAACCGTCGTTCCGTGCCTTCTCCCCGCGCGTTAAACATTGTCCTATGGCCCCGCAGCGGGATTCGTCCTCGCCGTCGGATCTGGGCCCTCCCATCCGACGGTCCCCGATCACTCTTCCCGCTCACCCTTTAACCAATCCGCTCGTCCGATAAATTTGCCCCAGCGCGTCCAAAATCAAATCCCCGCCGTCGATCTCTGTAGATCGACGGTCTGCATCTCCTCTCCCGATTCCATTATGCGGTCCACTTTCCTCTGCGTTGACCGCTTGATTTGCTCCCAACCGTTGATCGCAATACGATCAACGGTCCCGATTTCTCCGTCCGCCCGCACGCCCTCCGATGCAGTCTATCCATATAAACGCAGGATTTCCTCATTTTTCTTGTTTTTTGCAGGTTTTCAAAGGTTTTTCTTTCGTATTCTACGAAATCTGAAGGATGAGAGTGACGACTCCAATCCTTCCGATTTGTCCAAGGAATTGATCATACGGAGAAGAACAAAGATATTTACAAAGCTTCATGAGCTTTGGTTGCCGCATGTCCCTGCAAAGCTTGAAGAAGGCCGCCAATATCAGAGCGGAGAAAGAGTAGCAGATTAAAGGTAGAATGAACCAGAGCAGTGGTTTTGTGAGAATATTGGCGGGGATTACGGCTAAGACGGTTATCAAAAGCCTAATCCCCGGCTCAGAACACGGATTAAAGCAAAACCTAAAAGTGTTCGGCATCCAGATCGCCTCCACCGCCATACTTCGAGGCGAATTGATTCCTCAACCACCACAGTGCCACCTATTGCCTCAGAAAGCTCAATCAGAGGATGAATTTATTGAACAGGATCAGATATTATGCCTCGAACAACCAAAGAAGTTATTACTGCACCGGATTTCAACGACATAATGTCTGCAGAGTAACCCTAACAGTACGCAGAGCCTCAAAGGTCAATATAAGCTCTCTTCGAGTTTACTTCTTAAGTATAAACACATTAATGCAATATAACACCTGTAGATTTTCTTCATCGAACCTCACGGGGTCAGGAAGACATTAATTCTGCATTGATTGTGTTTGAGATCTTTTAATTAGATCTCACCTCCTCATCCTTCTATAAATACTTCAATAGAAGATGAGTGAGGGGTTGGATTAGTTGGTTGTCAATGTAATTGCTGAAGCGTTGTAGCTATTTCTGAGTGGAAAACTCTTGACTGTAAATAGTGGTTTCATGGGCTCTTGGAGCTCTGCTTGTAACAGATAGGTTAGATTGTGAAAAGAGATGAATTAAAACACTGGATTTGAAGATTGTAACCGGTTTGAAGCAATCAATACAAGCTGATTTATGGGATCCTGGTCTATGCCGATGGTGATGTTATTCTCACTGTAACTTGTCATTTTATTTCTGTTTTCAATTTGTTTCATTTTCCACTATAAAGAACAATTTAAACAGTGTTAGAGTTTGCTGTGCATCAGTGACTTTCTCTGGCTGAAAAATCTTTATCCCAATGTTTTCTTCTTATTGTGTTATTTAGAAATGATTTAATTCAGTCTAAGCACAGAGATGCTGGCGTTCCCTCATCTTTTCGTCACTGCTGAATGTTGTTTTTAAATGTTACTTTCATATATGTTGTGTAAGGAATGAATTGAGGAAATCAAAGGTTAGCCCCGAGTCCCTTTCTTGTTTGCTCAACTATTTGTCTGTTTCCCTTAGAATGTGTCAAAAGCTGACTAGTTTCGAAGTACTTATCAGATCTTGGGCCATTCTGTGTTATCTTGGTGATTGTCTTGGAAGTAACTAAGTAAAGGAGAACTAAGATGAGGAGAAAGGTGAGCCCTGCCCACTAGTTTCTGTTCAAAGGTTGCCTTCAAGTTTCCCTTTGTTTTTAATCTGTTTTCTATTAGAAGTGTATCAAAGGCTGGATAGTTTCAAAGTACTTACCAGATCCTAGTTTGCTTCTATGTTTTTCTTAAGTGCTTGGTCAAAGGCTGGCTAGTTTCAAAGTACTTACCAGATCCTGGGCTGCTCTTTGTTCTGCATCTGTTAATTCCCTTTCTTGTTGTATCACCCCATTCCATAAATCAAACTTTAAAGAGATCCTTAGGCCTAGATGACTTGCCCCATAGATTACTCTTGAACCTGGATGTTTCAATTAAATTCTCTTATGACTCCATAACCCAATGGATTGAAAACTTGCCATCATCTTTCTTTAGAATCGAAGCTTATTCTCTCTGCTTGCAACTTCTCACCTTTGAACCTATTTGCATATAGATCTTTCCGCCTCAGACAGCAACTATGTTCAACCATCCAAGAAAACCAAACAAAACCCTTGGCCTTCATAACTAGCCTAATATCATCACCCTAAACTTCAAAGACAATATCCATCTTTGTACATATAGGAGAGATCCCTCTCCGGATTCAGGAGGGCTAGATCCTAGAATCCAAAAGTTGGTTGAAATGATGTTAACTCTGTGATCGTACTTTGCCAATCTTGCTTGTTACAGAGACCTAACATGGTGAACCTGAGCGACCAGACAGATCTCGTCTTCCTGATTTTGGTGCCATGAACGGTTCGAAAAACTGACACCATATGAATAAGTTATTGTGATTTGAAAAGTCTAGTAAACTGCAATTTCTGGCTTTTGACCAAGTTTGGATGGGTTTTGAAAAGTAAAAAAAAAGAGAATATTCTAAGGAATATTCTTGAAATATTCCTGGAATATTCCCCAGAATATTTCTTCAGGGAAAATTGCAGTTTGACAAGTGGAAATGTTTAATTGGGTAGTTGGTTGACTGTTGTGGTTTTGGGCCAATCACAGGCTACCACGTGGTAGGCCCAGAGGCCGCTACGTGGCCTAGAAACATGTGTCAAAAAAATTTTTGGGTCGACGGGGCTCGACCCCAAGACCTCCTTGCATGCATGCGAACACTTTACTGTTTCGTCTACCTATGGTTCTTAACCATATGATTTGGTGCCTTATATTTATCGTTGAATGAAAATTGTGTTTGGGGAGCAGAGGGACCAACCCCTCAGGCGATCCCCTCCCCATGTGGCTTGAGCCCATGAACCATGGACCAAAGCACAACCACAACCTTCAACGGTTATGGCGATTAGCCTGTTCATAATAAAATTTAACGCAAACGATTTTCTAGCCCGTCGGTTCCGCTCAAATGCTAACCTCCACCGTGACTGCACAGTTTGGAAGGTCATGTGACCAAACAAACATTAAACTTCAACGGTTATTTCTATGGCAGTTCTGGAGTGCACCCAAATTTAGAGTGGTTTGCTATTTTAATTGTAGTTCACCATTATTGGTGGAGGATTTTTAGGGGACACTTGGCAAAAACAGTTTAGGCTCTATCTTGAGCTAGATTTGACCATTCTGAGGGTGCCAATAATAAATTTTGACTATCTCAGACATTTTAGACTCATTTTTTATGTTTATAGAGCCATCATATGAATTGTGATCAGGTGTTCTCTTCAGAGAAGTTCTAGGGGCCACCAGGGCCACCATGGACTAGCAGTGGTTTGAGGCCTAGCCAGTGAAGCTAGAGGCCTTATTTAGAAATACAATAGTCAATTTTGGATGTTTCAAACATTATAGAACTAATGGTGAGGTTTTCATAGCCTTTATATGACGTTTGAAGGCCGATATGCTTCAGATAATTTCAAGGGGCCACTAAGGCCATCAGGTGCCAGCAGGAGAATGAGACCTATCCAGAGCAGCCAGTATCCATTATCAACAAACCAATAGTCATTTTTGACTATTTTGATACTTTTGAATCTATTTATGGGGTTTTCATAATCTTTTGAGTAATTATGAAAGTCTATATTCTTCAAAGAAGTTTTCAGTGACCCTAGAGCTAGGGGGTGCCACCAGGTGTTGGAGGCGAAACCGAAGCAGCCAGAGGCCAATTTATGCAAATGAATAGTCTATTATAACTATATTTTACATTATAAATACAATGAAAGGATTTTTAGATCCATTTAAGGACTTTTGAAGGTCGAGAAGCCACGGGGAATTTTTGGGCAGCCTAAGGCCATCAGTGGATGGAAGCCTAGATTGGGGAGCCAGAGCTCATTTGGAGCAAATGATCAGTATATTTTGGAGGTATAATATGTGCTAGAGACTGTAGGTGAGGTTTCAGGTATATAAAAGGATTTCTTAAAGGGTTGGTGCCACAGAGAAGCTCGGGGAAGCTTAAGGCACCGAAATCAGAAATCAAGTCTAAGCAGACCTAGATCTTTCTTCAGAGTGATGACAGCCATGATCAGGGGTATGATGATGTTCTAATCCCAATGGTTCAGTTTAGATAGCCACTGGATTTGATTTATTAACTTGAAAATAATATTTTCACCATAATCCCTAAGAGCCAAGTCAGTTGACCAAGGCTGAAGCAGACGTAGTCCATGATATTCGGGTGAACTCCTTTATTAATTTTTCTGTTATGTGTTGATGTTTATTTTCTAAATTATATGATTGTTAAAAATGTTTACTATCGGAAAAAAAAAATGTTCTTAAATCACTTAAACAGTTAAAAAACATACACATGTTTCAAGTATTCATTTCTGCACAAGTCAAGAATAAGCTAGATCTTAATTTTTTTAACTGAGTGGGAGGTTCTTGAAAATCTTAACAATTTATCCAACCTATTTTCAGATCACCATAACTTAGAGAACGTTGTTTGGAAACCTTTGAGAGGGCTAACAGTTTCCCTAACCAGGTAGCAACAATAACGATATATCAGTCTAGAAAAGGAGAAGAAGGTAATAGCTTGAATGGTATATTTGTGTTGAGAATATGCTAGTTGGATGGTAATTTTTTTACATCCTTTGGAAGCCAAGTGGAAGAGGGTTGAATTGGTGGCTATAAGCCCTTTTCTAATATTATATTCCACATTTAATTTTGACAATTGTATTGGGAACCTTTGGATTACTTAAGGGAAAATTTGGTGTATGAATTATCCCTAGAGAAGAAAACAAATAAATTTGGAATTTTGCGTGATTTCGTAAAGTATTGAGCCTAATTTGTAGCTCTTTAATGGATGGAAAAAGATACTAGATTGGTAGTTGGATATATCAGATATTGACCATCCTAGAGGAGAAGATTGGATCTTCTCGTGTTAATTGTAGCAGAAGTGACTTGCATCAGTGATAGGAGGCATCCCTCTTGGAGTCTCTATGTGTTGTTCCTTTATGGACTAAGGGAAATCTAGAGATCAGATCAGAAGCTAAGGACCGGAATCTAGAGGTTGTGATTATGCACTAGAGCAACAAGATTGTCATTGTATCTTATATTATTGTAGTTGTGGATATTTGAGGTCCATTAGCCCTTATATGGGAGCCCTAGATTTTTTTATTATATGTTAATAACATAATGAAGTTGGGTTACATATATTATTGTTATTGTTCTTATTGTGCATCTGATTGGTTTACTACATTATATTGTTTCTTTGTGCTAAGTATATTTTTTGATATTCTTGGTTTGATACCGTCATATATTTAAGATTATATCCTAGACACCAAATTCAACATGGTATCATAGTATAGAAATTAAAGTGTATATTCTAAAATGCTCATGAATTTTACTAAATCACAAAACTGGAAGCTACTCTACTGATCCATGGAAGAAAATTCATGATCAAGAACACAAATAATTAACATTAATCAAGAGTAAACACACATACACAAGTATTTATCTAGGGGAAAAAAACTACTCCAAACCCCTTACTATCTATATTGCATTAATGAAATAATATGGATTAATACAATATGCTTGCTCAAGCTTGAGCACAACCTGCACCCATATCTTCTATCCTCTATCTGACTGAATGAACCCAACCAATACTTAGCCAAATTTTCAAGCCTCTGAGCTCCTATTTCCTTACATTGTTCATTGATGAATTAGCCCCTATTTTTTTATGGAAAGTCCTCAATTGGATTGCACAATTCCTATATGCCCATCCTTTGACTGCATGCACCACCTGTACAACTTGGATTAGTTTACAACTGATAGTACACTACCCTTGAATTCTAATCTCAACTAGGTAACTCAAATTTTTTGCATGCATAGGTTATTTTGGATTGGTTTATTAGTTAACTGGATGAAAATTGAGTGTGATTGAAGTTATACTTCGTAACTTGACCTTCAATTATTTTCTCTAACAGTTGGAACTATTTTAACTAACAATATCTCAATTTAACTGAAATATATTGCTATAAATTAGCAATCAATTGTACTAAACTCAATTCAAGTGTCTCCAACTATAATTAACTGAGTTAAATGAGTGATAATATCCATGTCACCTCAGTTAACTACCTCTAAATACTATGTTGAAATTCAAATTCAATTTTATTCTAGTTTGACCAAGGAAAAGTCAAAATAGATTTTCTTGTTGCATTTTCAACACTCGCTCTCAGAAAGAAAGGGATTATCTACCACTCCAATCCTTCCTCTATGGAACTAGAATTTACCACTTAAAAAATATTTTGTCAAAATGTATGCATCTTGTTACTTTTTGGAATGTATTACAACAACATGATCTACCTCTGCACACAATCTCGTAGATGGTGGTACCATATATCTATGTGCTTGAATCAATCGTGAAAAATAAGATTTTCATAGAGGTTGATGCAACTCTAATTATCATAGCAAATCATAGTAGGATCCATCATCTGACCAAATAATATAACAAGAATATTTCTCATCTAGATCACCTCACATATTGCTTGACTAGAATTCATGTACTTTGCTTCTGCTAAGCTGAGTGCCATAGATCTTTGCTTCCTGATGTACCAAGAAAATGTTGCTAACCCAACACTCAAAATTCCTCCTGACGTGATCTTCTATTCTAATGGACTCCTTGCCCATTCTGCATCTGTGAAACCACATAGCTTCACTCCCTTTGTCGGTATGTACCATATCCCAAACTGAGTGGTGCCTATGAGGTACCATATAACATGTTTAGCATCCCTCCAAAATAATTTGGTCAGTAGAACTATGGCTTCGCTCAACTAGTTGACTGCATAACACATGTTTGGTCATTTTTTCGCAAGGTACATGAGTGAACCCACCAACTTCTTGCACACGTTAGCATCCACTTCCTCACCTGAAGTGGCATCCTCCTTCCTCTAGTTGGTCACAAGAGGAGTCTACATGGGTTTGCATATGTCCATGTGTAACTTCTAAATTATCTCATTGGCATACGGTCCTTCAGAGACAAACAATTCCCCTTCTCCTTGTGATACTTCCAAACCAAGGACATAATGCATGAGATGCATATCCTTCATTTCAAACTCTCTTGAAGTGTCCTCCTTGCAATACCTGATAAATTGTTCATCACCAATCAAAATAAAGGCATCAACATATAAGAAAATAATTAACAATTTACCTTCTACCAAGATGTGGTAAAGGTTTGCATCTTCTCTAATTTTGATGAATCCCAACATGGTGAGGTATTTATTGATCCTAGTGTACCAAGCATGAGGTGATTGCTTCTGTAATATTCCCAATTAGCTATAATCTAGTTGGAATATTAATTTTTGTTTTTTCTTCTTAGTTTGATGAATAAGAGGGTATGGAGACCCATAAATCTCCTTAGTAGGAATAAAATCACTGCTAATGTGAATGGAGATCATTTTAGTATCTTGATTAAGCACCCTTGTGTGTGGAAAGGGGTTGGAGCATGTAGACTGGGTCAACTTTGACCAAATCAACAACGTTGGTATGGAGGATTGGCATTCATTGAGGGACAACGTAGTTTTGGAGGGAGAATCCATGCATGGAAGTAGTGGCTTTAATGAGTGGGGCCCAAGGTGAGGAAGCTCACCAAGCATATAAGGAAGGGGATGGCAGCCATAGAAGGTATGTGTTATTATTATTTTTATATGGTCTGTATGACTAGTTGCTCTCTTTAGCTGTTTAGCGGAGACTGCAGTGATGTTTAGCACAAGGGTGTTCTTGAGCAGGAATCCCACCTTCATCCTCAGGGGAATTATAGTGCCCACTCAATAGAAGTGTTTGCACTATATTTCCACATTTTTTCATTAGGCCAAGCTCCATATTTCTTCTAGAGCACAGTTTTTGTAGAGGGTTGTGTTATGTTGCAGGGTGCAGCAGTGGAGAGTTGATTTGGGTGATTTCTGAGCTAGATTTCAGTGGAGGAAGGTTTCCTTCCATTGGGAGGCTAGTAAAGAAGGCCCTTGAGCCTTATTGCAACATTTTGCACCAGGACACATTATTATTAGCCCCTACAACATAGTTTCAGTCTTGGACTGCGTTATTTTAGGGAGGAGCTACAGGGGTGGTTTTAGTACACCATTTGGGGAGATGGTTTTCCAATGAAGGGATTAGCCTTTCACTTGGAGAGTCTATTGGGAGGAGGCCTAATTATATGCTACATCAGATCAACCACATATTTCAAGTTATTTATTTGCAGTTAATCTTCTGCCCTAGGGCTTTAGTTCACCTTTTCTATATTGGTGTATTTTCTGGAAAGCCTCTTGGGTTTTATTGGGAGGTTGACATAGAGCCTTGATCTTCATGTATTTTATCTCTTGAGGCATATATCAGCCATTTTGTATCATTTTATGTTCATATGTTGTAGTTTTTCTCTTTATGACTGCCCTGTAGCAGCTCTCCGATATTTTGTCTAGTAGCATCACCTCACTTTTCAGAGGGTTTATCTATTGGAGGCTTATTGGTTCTTGTTGTATGATTTGTGCCTCATTGTATTGAAATATTTTTCTGCTGATATGAATAATAAAATGACTTCATAATGGTCTCTCATGTTTATGCATTGATATTCACTTCTACTTTCCATTGTTATGTCTTATATTACTGCTTTCCCCATTTGGGAATATTATAATGGAATCACAGCATAATCTTGGCTCAGCTTGTGCATATTAAGCCAATATGTCATCATATAAAGGAGATCCTCCCACAGATAGAGAGAAGAGGTATCTCAGAAGGAATTAGAGATATGATTATAAAGATGATAAAGAAGACAAGGGAAAAACCCCTTTATCAAGAGAAGATGAGGAGAAGGAGTTTCCTAAGCTTCTTCTTCGAACTATGCAAGAAATTGCAAGAGAAATAAAGGAGATGAGGATGGATATACATAAAGAATCCCCTAAAGGGTTTCTACATTGAGAAGGCTCTGACATTTCTCATCACTGGAATGATCAACCAGTGAAGCAGCATATTTCCCAATGCTCTACAATGCCTACATTTTTAACAGTGGAAAATGGAGGATTTTGAGAACAAGAAACTCTTGAAGTATATTTTCTTGAGTATTAGTCTCAATCTCAAATATTCAAGGACCATTTTAGCTTTCAAGAGTTATATCAAATCAAGGACAATAGGAGACCCAGGCATCACAATAGAGGTGGAGGATTCATACAGAATCATGATCTACACTAGACTATGGGCATAACCCAATTTTGATAGGTCATCAAAATGCACTAAAAAATCATGGGTAGAGAAGCTAGACATCTACTTCCAGCTGAACCAAGTATCGAAGATGGAGGCCATCAAAATAGTAGCACTACACCTTTAGGGTGGAGCACATGATTGGTGGTTTCATGGACTTTCGACATTGGTTCATGCCAATGTGACTGCATATTCAGAGTTCACAAGGAGGTTGGTGGAGAGGTTTGATCAAAGAGACTCGGAGGCACCTTTCATTGGGCTAGCTAAGCTCAAACAATCAGGTAATCCAGAAACTTATATTTATGAATTTCTAATACTTTCTGTTATGGTTCCTGATTTATCTGCAGTGAGGAACTATATGTTTATTGATGGGCTAGCAGAACCTCTACATGGGTTGGTTAAATCTACTAAACCCACTAGCCTTCAAGATGTCATTGAAAGGGATATAGATCTACAAGATGTCTTGCCTATAGCAAAGGAAATATTTCAGAAAAAGCCCACTTTTCCATCAAAGGGAAAAGATAATAAGTCTCATCCTTCAAAGGAGGGCCAAAAAAAAGTACCTCTTAGTGATGATGTCCGAAGAGACTTGAGGAGAAGGAATCTTTGCTTCACATGCCAAGAATCATGGGCACCTGGACATAGATGTGTAGTAGGAGAGGCACACTATATAGAGGTATTTCCAGATGATGAGGAGGAAGAATAAGAGGAACCAGAAGAAGGTCATAGTGCTGGGAAAGAAGGAGAGGATCCACCACCACCAAGAGGTGGGAATGGAGCATTTTCTCCAATTGGAGGGGCCCTTGCATCATTGAGAGGAGTACCCAAGTACTTGACCTTGAGGGTTCGAGGTTCCATTCAGGATCATAGGGTTTCAGTTTTGATTGACAGTGGGACTACCCACAACTTTATTGATCCCCAACTAGTGCAGAGGAGGGAAATACCCACTGATGATTTTGAGGGATTTTCAGTTTTGGTCCCAGGAGCTAGAACTATGCAGTGCATGCATGGGACATATACATTGACTGATCACTTCTTTGTGGTTGACATACCTGACACCAATGTGATATTGGGTCTGCAGTGGTTGATTACTTTGGGGAAGGTAAAGACAGATTGGTAGATTTTGCAGATTATGTGGATGGACAGAAAGAGTGGCAAAGATCAGATGATTAGGGGCATGCACACATGTCCCTCATAAACATATTCTACATAGAAAACAGAGTTGGATTTGCACAGTGGAAGAAAGGACCTAATAGTCCCATCATGTATGCAGATTAATTTGGCCCATGAGACATTACTGTTTAGTAGAAAACCACTTGGGAGGCCACCTGATCAGGAGTTGGTGAGAAATGTCTCACAACATGTTGCACCACTCATATATCCAAGAGGAGTGGGAAAATTGGGAGGTCATGATACAACATAGAGAGACTTGGGTAGACTCAAGGAGGAGGGGGACATTCTCCCACTATCATCATTACCCACTCTCACCCCACATCTTGCGTTGAGAGAGGATGCTACAGGGATGGAGGATGGCACTATCATGGTGCAAGGAGACTACTCCTCGACTTTGGAGGCTCAAAATATATTCTAACTTGGGGATAAATCTTCCACACATGGTAGAGGATGGTGGCCACTCATGCATACATTGGCCAGACTTAGGAATTTTTGGATGGGTGATAGCTTCCCATGGAAGACCAACCTCCAAAGCCTTCAAGCTTTACTTGAGCATGAGAAACTACAGGAGGAGGAGCAGAGAGAGGATAGCAACATCCTAGTAGGTGACTTTGGCATGGGATATTTCAAAGGAGGGGTCAGCCACATGAAATATGCTTTATATTATAGATCATAAGCAATGTCACTATGGAGGATAGATCCTTATTGGAAATCCCAACTATTTTTGGATTATTCCAAGGATCTTTTTACATGCATGATACTTGATGACCGGCTACTAGATGAGAGATATTTAGTAAGAGATGGGGTCATCTACTATCAGAGTAGGATCTTCTTATCTAGAGCATCCAAGCTCAAGGAGAAGTTACTACAAGAAGCACATGAAGATTTTCTATTTAGCCATGTATTCCATGAGAGCATACCATACCATCATGGAGCGATTTACTTGGGAAAGCTTTGAGGAGGAGATATATCAGCATTTTAGGAGATTCATGAATCATGTGGAGATAGAGGAGAGACATAACTCTTTGATGGAGTTATCACAACCACCTCTTTCCTCTTTAGGAAAGAGAGGGGACCTATCACTAAGCCACTCCATCAGTATGCTTAAATTATATGGTAAGATCATGTTTTTATGCATAGTGATTTACTTGATGATTATTTTCATTCCTTTACCATACATGTGCAAGTCATTGCTCCAAGTGGGGGCAATCTTCCTTATAAACTTCATGGTAAACTTGGGGCCATAAACAGTGTTGAGAATGGCCACTCCTTAGGAGGATATAGGGAGATGATATATTATTCAGGGTGTACTCCATTGGCACCAAACATTACTCACCTTCTCCAACTATGTGAGAAGACAATGGAAGAAAACAAGTGGTGGGGAAACCACTTATTAAATCATTATATGAGGTAGTCATGAGACATACTGCGCTAGTTCCACATGTGGGACTATGATCCTCCTCCATTATTACATATGGAAGCTTATTTATCCCTGGTTATGATCCATACATTGATGATGTCCTTATCATTATTATGGGCATTATTGGAGGAAGGATGAAAGGTTTAAATATTCCCATTGGGAGTGAGATTCTCCATGTTTCTTATGCTTTATGTTTTAAGGAGAAAATTGGGCAAACCATGATTGCTACATTGGATATTTTTCTTCCTTATGAGGTGAGTCATTTTCATCTCATGTGTATTTGGGAGGAGAATTTCATGGAGGGATTGATTGGGAGAAACTTGGTATATGAGGAGAGCTTATCACATGGAGGTGTCACCAAGGAAGGAGGAGAGGAGTTGCAGCACTCATCTTTACAGTTTCTTGAGGAAAAGAAACATTTGGGAGGGGAGGACTGTAATATTCCTAATTAGCTATAAGCTAGTTTGAATATTAATTTTGTTTTTGCTTTTTAGTTTGATGAATAGGAGGGTATGGAGACCCATAAATCTCCTTAGTAGGAATAAAATCACTGCTAATGTGAATGAATATCATTTTATTAGCTTGATTAAGCATCATTGTGTGTGGAAAGGGGTTGGAGCATGTAGACTGGGTCAACTTTGACCAAATCAACAACGTTGGTATGGAGGAGTGGCATTCATTGAGGGACAATGTAGTTTTGGAGGGAGACTCCATGCATGGAAGTAGTGGCTTTAATGAGTGGGGCGCAAGGTGAGGAATCTCACCAAGCATATAAGGAAGGGGATGTCAACCATAGAAAGTATGTTGTTGATTATTATTTTGATATGGTTTGTATGACTAGTTGCTCTCTTCAGCTATTTAGAGGAGATTGTAGTGCTGTTTAGCACAAGGGTTTTCCCGAGTGGGAATCCGACCTTCATCCAAGAGGGACTTTTAGTGCCCACTTATGAGAATTATTTGCACTATATTTCCAAATTTCGGCATCAGGACAAGTTCCATATTTCTTCTACAGCACAGTTTCTGTAGAGGGTTGTGCTGTGTTGCAGGGTGCAGCTGTGGAGAGTTGATTTGGATGATTTCTGATCTAGATTTCAGTGGAGTAATGTTTCCTTCCATTGGGAGGCTAGTAAAGAAGGCCCGTGTTAGGTCCCTATATTACTAGTATAGTCCCTTATTGTTGTTAGTGTAACCCCCTTATTGTTATTATTGTACCCTTGTAACCCCCATTTTTTTATTATTGTGCCCTTAAATTATTATTGTTAGGTCGGCTAGGATTACATTGTAGCCCACTAGGATTACATTATGGCCCCATGGACTCCTATATATAGAAAGGAGGTTTTGTAAATTGTATCATCCAAGAATTGTTCATTTATGTAATGTATTGGAGGTTTCCCCCTCGAAGTGGCTTATTTCTAAGGCGTTGATATTTTTTTTCTTCTATTTTTGGAGCTGGTTACACAACATTTGGTATCAAAGCTTTGGATTCTAGGGTTTCGTTTCTCCAAACAGGTCATCGTGGCATTTTCGCTATAACTTTTGTTCTACGAAGTTTCAGAAGTTGAAATTTTTAGGGTGCGAAGCTGAAATCCTGAGGAAGATGGTCTAAAAATTTCAGAGCTTGGTTCACAATATTTTTGGAGATATCATCTGTGGAAGTTAGGTCTTGTTTCAAGCTCCTAAACAGGTCATCGTGGAATTTTCGCTATAAACTTTTTTCTACGAAGGTTCATAATCTGAAATTTGTATGGTGCGAAGCTAAAATCCTGAGGAAATTTGTCAAAAAATTTTAGAGCTTGGTTCGAAATATTTTTGGATATATGATCTGTGTAAGGTAGTGCTTTTTCAGGCTCCTGAATTTCATCTCAAAGAGGTGATCGTGGGAAACGTTCAATAACTCTCTCTCTAGGTAGTGGATTTGAGTGCCGTAAAAAGTGGTCACAAGTACACGGACTTTAGTTTCTTGGCTATCAATTTTAGAGACAAAGGATGAAACAGTGACACGTGGCAAGTCCTACAAGTTTGCTCTACTGAACCAGTCCAGAATTAGGTCATTGTGGGAGATTGGACACAACTTTGTCTTGGAGAATCCAAATTAGATCAGACCTGTGGAATTTGAAAGACGTTTCAGAGGGCTACTATAGGGCTGAATTTCAGATATTGAATATTTTCAATTACATAGATAATTCAATTGCAATATCGAGCTCCTCAAAGCAAGTAAAAGGTGTGTATTTTTTTTCCGAATTGCATAAGTCTTGTTTGAAGAATTAAGTTGAATTGATTCCAAGGGAATATTGTAGAATAGGTATCAATATTGGATTCTAAAATGGCACCTAAAAATAATTCAACACCCATCAAGCCTTCAGAAGGCTCTACCATGACTCATGAAGATAAAGAATTGCAACATAATCTATCAAAATTACAAGAGCAAGTGCAACATATTTCACTCTCGCAAAGAGCAACAAAAAATGAAATGGAAGTTTTGAAGAAAGGCGTGGAAGTGAAGATGGACGGTTTGAAGAAAGGCATGGAAGCTAAGATGGATGGCATGGAAGTGAAGATGCACGATTTGAAGAAAGGCGTGGAAGCTAAGATGGATGGCATGGAAGCTGGCATGGAAGCTAAGATGGATGATCTAAAATCAAACATCGAAGATTTGACAAATTTGATACAAGAAATGTTTCCTAATGGTGAAAAGATAGTAGAAGAACCTCATGATGAGAAAAAAATAAATTTTAATCGTGATTTCATAAACTCTAATGTTGGCGGGAAGAACCACCATATTCCAAAGATGGATATGAGGAAGTTTGATGGAAAGGATCCTGTAACATGGATACTACAGATGGAGCAATATTTTGATTCCATAACGTGCAAAACACACAAAAGGTACGCATTGCAACTTTACATTTAGAACAAAATACATTTGTATGGTATCGATGGCTTTGCTCCCGTAAAAAAATTGTCACTTGGTCAATTTTTACGGAGGAAATGATAGCACATTATGAGGATACAAAGAGCAACACCTTCTTTAGCCAATTGATAAATCTCTAACAAAAGGGTTTAGTGGGGCAGCACATTGAGGACTTCCAAAAATTGAATATAAGGGTAACTGATATTCCAGAGGAACACAGGATTGATCTCTTCATAGGCACTTTAAAGGATAACATCCAACATGAAGTTCGCGTTTTGGAACCTGATTCATTGGAGAAGGCATTCAGTTTGGCAAGAAAAGTTGAATGTAAAATTATGGCGACAAGGAAGCCTACCACTCAATTCTATAAAGAAGGAAGTGTTGCTACGCCTAGATTTCCACAACCTACAAGGTTGACACCACAACAATTGGAAGAAAAAAGAGCAAAAAGGGCTTTGCTACAGTTGTGATAGCAAATACACTAAAGGTCATAAGTGTGCTGAGAAGAAATTATTTTACATAGATTGTGAAGAGGAAGAAGAAATGAACAAGAAGAGGATATACACCAGGAACCAGCCCTAGAAGAGGAAGAAATGAATCCGACCATATCGTGTAATGCACTGGCAGGAATTACCACTCCTCAAACTCTCAAGATAGAAGGATAAATCAAGAAGAAAAAGGTAATAGTGTTGATTGATTCAGGTAGCACCCATAATTTTATTCATTGTAAGGTAGCCAAGGAATTAAATTGTTTCCTATACCCAGCACCAGAATTTCAAGTGATGGTTGCAAATGGAGGAACTATAAATTGCTCTGGAAAATGCCATAATATCAAGCTAACCATGGGGGAATATGTGTTGACTATTCCAATGCTTTCCATTCGTATGGGAGGTGCTGATGTTGTACTAGGAGTACAATGGTTACAATCTTTGGGGACAGTAGCTTTTAATTTTCAAGAACTTTTCTTGAAATTTTTTTCAGAAGGAAAGGAAGTCAAATTATGGTGTATTGAAGGGAAGCCAGGAAGGATAATAAGCTCTAATGTCATGACAAAGCTTCTAAAGAAAGAACAACGAGGCGTAATTGCACAATTATGCTCACTAGAAGTTTCAACATCAAAATCATCTATTTCTGCAGATCTCCAACAAGTCTTGGACAATCATTCCAAGGTGTTTGAAACTCCCAAAGGACTCCCACCTATTCGTGATCATGATCATGCTATTCATTTGATTCCGGGAAGTGTTCCTCCAAACATCAGGCCTTATAGATATCCTTACTTCCAAAAGAGCGAAATTGAACGTATGATTGCAGAAATGTTAGAGGCGGGCATAATTCAACCTAGTCAAAGTTCTTTCTCTGCTCCTGTAGTATTGGTACACAAGAAGGATGGATCATGGCGAATGTGTCCGGATTATAGGGAGCTCAATAAGCTCACCATTAAAGACAAATTTTCCATTCCTACGATTGATGAATTATTGGATGAATTACATGGAGCAATTTATTTTACCAAGTTGGATCTTCGTTCAGGATATCATCAAATTAGAATGAAGACTGAAGATATTCCAAAAACGGCATTTCGAACTCATGAGGGTCATTATGAATTTTTGGTCATGCCTTTTGGCCTCACCAATGCACCTTCTACATTTCAAGGGTTGATGAATTCCATTTTCAAACCCTTCCTTAGAAAATTTGTGCTAGTATTTTTTGATGATATACTAATCTACAGCAGGTCTTGGAAGTATCATGTTGAACATGTTGACAGGGTGCTCAAACTATTGCAGGAGAAACAATTATATGCAAAAACATCCAAATGTTTCTTTGGAGTACAAGAGGTGGAATATCCGGGTCATATTATATCTCACGAGGGTGTTAAAGTAGACCCTAACAAAATTAAAGCCATTAAGGAATGGAAAGTCCCCAAGACAATAAAGCAGTTGCGAGGATTTCTCGGGTTAACAGGCTATTATCTCAAGTTTGTTAAGAATTATGGGAGAATAGCAGCACCTCTAACAACATTATTGAAGAAAGATGCATTTTCATGGACTCCTGAAGCAACTAAGGCCTTTGAACATCTTAAAGGGGCAATGTGCCTAGCACCGGTCTTAGCTACGCCAGACTTCACAAAAACCTTTATTGTGGAATGTGATGCCTCAGGAAATGGAATTGGTGTTGTTTTAATGCAGGAAGGAAGACCCATTTCTTTTGAAATTCGTCCAATCAAAGGAAAGTATTTACAAAAACCTATTTATGAGAAGGAAATGTTAGCAATACTGCATGCACTAAAGAAATGGCGAACTTACCTAATGGGAAGACACTTCAAGGTAAAAACTGATCATGATAGTCTTAAACACTTTTTGGAACAAATACTATCTTCAGAAGAGCATAAAAAATGGGTCACAAAGATGTTGGGTTATGACTTAGAAATAATCTACAAAAAAGGAAAGCTTAATGTTGTTGCAGATGCACTCTCAAGAAAGAATGAAGAGGTGGAAGCATTGCTTTGTGCCATTTCTATTATCCAACCAGATTGGATAACCGAAGCAAGATATGAATGGAAGAAGGACAAAGATGTATGGACACTCATTCAAAAGTTGTAGCAAGATCCTAGTACATCTGATACATTTAGTTGGAAAAATGATTCCTTATGGTACAAAGATCGCCTATATCTTTGTAAGAATTCCCAACTAAAACAAAAGATTCTTCTGGAATTGCACACTTCTCCTTTAGGAGGACACTCAGGATTTTTAAAAACTTACCACAGGGTGAAGAAATATTTTTTTGGGATGGCCTTAAATCTGATATTCAAAATTTTGTGGCGGAATGTTTGGTTTGCCAACAGAATAAAGTGGAGACAATTAAGACCCCGAGACTTCTACAACCTTTATCCATTCCAAGTCAACGTTGGGAGGAGATTTCAATGGATTTTATCACAGGTTTACCAAAGTCCGAAGGCAAGAATGTCATCATGGTGGTAGTTGATAGACTTACCAAGTATGCAAACTTTTGTGCATTATCTCATCCATTTAAAGCAAGTACAGTTGCTACTACATTTGTGGACAGAATTCAAAAGCTACATGGAAGCCCAAGGGTTATTGTGAGCGACAGAGATCCTATTTTTACGGGAAATTTTTGGACGGAGTTATTTTCTTGTTTGGGTACTCAATTAGCTCATAGCTCATCTTATCATCCTCAATCTGATGGTCAAACAGAGATAGTAAATAAATGTTTGGAAAGATATCTTCGTTGTTTTGTATCTGATAAACAAACACAATGGGTCAAGTGGTTACCTCTCGCTGAATGGTGGTATAACACTTCCTTCCATACTGCAGCAAAAATGACCCCATTTATGGCACTTTATGGATATCATCCACCATCGATCACATAATCTTTAAGGGAAAATTCGAAGGTTCAAGCAGTGGAAGATCACATCGAGCATCAGCAAGAAGTTCTCCAACTCTTAAAGGATAACCTGAATTTGGCACAAAATCGAATGAAACAACAGGCAGATCAACATCGCAGCGAGAGAAGTTTTGATGTAGGAGATTGGGTATTTTCACGGCTACAACCATATAAACAAATGTCCCTCAAGCAAGCTAAGAAGGATAATAAATTATCGCCAAAGTACTATGGTCCTTACAAGGTGTTGCAAAAGATTGGTACTATGGCATACAAATTGGAGCTTCCTGCTTCTTCGCGAGTACATCCAGTTTTCCATGTATCATGCTTAAAGAAGGTTATAGGTGAAAATCTTCCAGTTCAAACAATATTTCCAGAACTTGATGAGGAAGGAAAAATCATATTGGAACCTGAAGCGGTCACGGAAACAAGAACTCGACAACTACGGAATCGATCAATTTCACAGTATCTCATCAAGTGGAAGAACTTACCCACTGAAGATTCTACATGGGAGGATGAGAATTTTATACATAAGCACCCAGAGCTACTCAAGCGTTGAGGACAACACTTTTTTGAAGGAGAGGTGCATGTTAGCTCCCTACATTTCTAGTATAGTCCCTTATTGTTGTTAGTGTAATCCCCTTATTATTATTATCACATCTTCTTTGTAACCCCCATTTTGTTATTATTGTGCCCTTAAATTATTAATAATAGGTCGAAAACATATTGTGGCCCACTAGGATTACATTATGGCCCCATGGACTCCTATATATAGAAAGGAGGTTTTTTAAATTGTATCATCCAAGAATTGTTCATTTATGTAATGTATTGGAGGTTTCCCCCTCGGAGTGACTTATTTCTAAGGCGTTGATATCTTTTTTCTTCTATTTTTGGAGCTGGTTACACAACAGCCCTTGAGCCTTATTACAACATTTGGCACTAGGCCACATTATTATTAGCCCCTACAACATAGTTTCAGTCTTGGAATGCGTTATTTTAGGGAGGAGTTGCAAGGCTGGTTTCAGTACACCATTTGGGGAGATGGTTTTCTAGTGAAGGGATTAGCCTTTCACCTGGAGAGTCTATTGGGATGAGGCTTCATTATATGCTACATCATATCAGCCACATCTTTCCAGTTATTTATTTGCAGTGAATCTTCAACCCTGGGGCTTTGGTTCACCTTTTGTATATTGGTGTATTTTCTAGAAACCCTCTTGGATTCTATTAGGAGGATGGCAAAGAGCCTTGATCTTCATGTAATTTATCTCTTGGAATATATCAGCCATTTTTTATCATTTTATGTTCATATGTTGTAGTTTTGCTCTTTATGACTGTGTTGTAGTAGCTCTCTGGCATTTTTTCTAGTAGCAACACCTCACTTTTGAGAGGGCTTATCTATTGGAGGCTTGTTGGTTCTTGTTGTATAATTTGTGCCTCATTGTATTGCACAATTTTTCTGCTGATATGAATAATAAAATGACTCCATATTGGTCTCTCATGTTTATGCATTGATCTTCACTACTGCTTTCCATTGCTATGTCTTATATTACTACTTTCCCCATTTGGGAATATTACAGCTTCAAGCCATACAATGCTCACTTGAGTCTACACACATGCTACTCTCTATCGAAGGTCTCAAAAACCTTCAGGTTTTTCAATGTACACCTCTACTTCAATAACTCCATTGAGGAATTTTTTCTTCACATCCATCTAGTGTATCTTTTACTCCATCTATGCATCGAGAGGAAGAATTGATCTGATGGAAGAGTACCTTGCTACAGGAGCAAAGGTCTCCTCATAATCAATCCCTTAAACCTGAGAGTAACCCTTGGCCACAAATATGGCCTTGTTCTTCTCTATGCTTCTATATTCTACATGCTTTACCTTGTAAATCCATCTCAAACCTACCACTGATTTGTTTGTTGGTCTTGGGACCACTTCCTAAACATTGTTTCTGAAAATGGAATCATATTCCTCAACCATAGCATCAACCCATATAGGATTCTCTACTGCTTCCTCGAATGAGGTCGTTTTTGTCTATAATAGCTTAGTCATTAGAGCCATGTAGCTAGTGTATCGATCTGGTGACCTCCTCTATTTGCGGTGTGATGTGGGTGCTCCCAAATTCTATCTAACATCCTACACTAATCTGTCAGTTTCCCTATTTTATTTCCTTCCTTCTCTAAATGTCTCTACTTGAGTGGTTATCTCCACTCTTTTCTCCTCTGCATGTGTACTCCACAAATTCTTGAGATTATTCCTTTGGAGTAAAAATATCTTGATTGGCATGCAACTGAATCTCCCTCTCTAGAGAACACTTCATTTATTTTTCTTGATCAAACTTCACATCTCTACAAAAAACTATCATCCTCAGAGATGGAAAGTACTTACGATAGTTTTTAGGTGTATCATTGTACCCCAAATATATCCCCAACTTTGATGTTTCCTCTATATTTTTCCTTGCTTCCTTGGATACATTGTAGTATATTGATGCTCCAAAGATCTTCAAGTGCGACACATCTGGTTTCTTTCTTGAAAAAAGCTTCTTCTAGTGTACTCATCCCAAGAGTCCTATGAGGACTCCTATTTTGTAAATATACTGTTGTGTTACATGCTTCAAACCACAAATGGAGAGATAGGTCTTGGTAATCCAAAATCGCCCTTGCTTCTCCCACAATACTTATGTTCTTCCTCTTGTCCATCCCATTATGTTGTGGGTTCTGGGGTGTTGTCAACTCCATTGAATGCCTTCCTTTGCGCAAAATTTTTTAAAGTCATTCAACATGTAGTCGCCTCTGTTATCACTCCTGAGAGCGTTCACTTTACTGGCAGCTTCTTTCTCAACATATGCTTTAAATTCTAAAAAATTGGAGAATGTCTGGTCATTCTTCTCCATGAAGAAAATCTAGCACTTCCGTGAGAAATAATCTACAAATATAAAATAATACATGTGCTTGGCATTTGAGGTTTTCGAGAAAGGTCCACAAAAATCACAGTGGATCCTTTCAAGGATTGCATGTGCCCTAATATCTCGATCATTGAAGGTGGATTTTGTGTACTTCCCTAAGGTACACCCTTTGCATGTATTATATTTATCTAGTGCTCCTTTGGGGAGGCCTGTGGTGATCTACTTCATGATATTCAAAGCTACATGATGGAAATGGCCAAGTCTTTAATGCCATAATTTTCTGAAATCTCATATTTACACCTTCTCTGCCTTTTTTCTCAAAGCAACACATCCTTCCATATCCAACTTGTAGAGATTATTACCTCGAACCTCGATCGGCTTCACTTGTCTCGTGGTGATGTGTCTTAGGAATGCCTTTCCTTTATTGAATATCACATCGTAGCCACGGTCTTCCAAAACCATGACAGAAACAAATTATTTTCTATACCTGACACAAACATCACATCCTTAAGCCTAATAGGGGAGCTATACTCCCTCTAAAAGGTGAATGTACCGATCCCAATCAAGTTGTACCTTCCATAATATCCCATCTTGATGTGCATCTAGATATATTTCTCCTGCAAGTCGCTGAAACATTCTTTTCTCCTTGTCATGTGGAACGATGCACCATTGTCGAGATACCACACACTTCCCATCCTTATGATTGCAATCCATGCAATGAGGTTGAAGTCAAGTTTGAATTGTAAAGACAAGGATTCACCGGCCACTCCTCCTGAGGTATTCTTTCTTTTATTCTTGTGTGGACATTTCATGCCATAGTTCCTGAATTCATGATAGTGAAAGCACTTGATTGTGGACAACTCTTTCTTCTTTCCCCCTTTACTAGATTTAGATTTGGATTGTGATTTTTGCCCTTTCCATTTATTTTCCTTTCTAGCCAAGGCGCGGTTCGCCTCATCCTCGCCCTTGGATGAAGTCTCATCTCTAGTATTACGCCTTATTTCTTCCTGCACTAGATCAGACCATAACCGCTCCCAACTTGTTAGTTTCTCTCTAACATTTACGGAATATTGATAGCTATGTCAGCTCTTAAGAATGCCCAAAAGGGCTAGGGCTACCAAGTCTTCTTCAGGGACATTAACACTGACCCTGCTAAGTTCATCACGACACTGTGTAAACTTGTTGGGGTACTACATAATTGTGTCATTATTTTGCATCTTTATACTTTAAATATTTTCCTTGAGTGCCAGCTTCCTGTGGTCACTATTTTTCTCGAACAACTCTATCGGTTTTTTCCATGTCACGAATGGAGTCTCTTTCCCATGGATATTTGAGACAATATAATCTCGTAGTCCCTCCAATATGATTCTCATCGCTTTGGCCACATCCTTCTTCCATTGAATAAGCTCCTGGGCATCAGATTCTTGGGATTTTTCTACATCTGACTCGATGTATTCTAGTAGCCCATTTTCATCCAATATTTCCTCCATGCAGTCCTTCCATGAAAAAAATTTTGTGGTGCCTTCCAAAGCATACTTGAGCCTGATTCCATTGAAATCCATCTTCTCATTCGTGGAGAAAACATATAACACTAATCTTAAAAATTTAATCTTATGCAAGGACAAATTCGAAATCTCCTCTACTATGAATCTATCTCTAATACCATCTAGAAATTAATGTGTAGATTATAAAATACTCATGAAATTTACTAAATCATAAGATTAGAAGCTACTCTATTGATCTGCAGAAGAAAATTCACGATTGAGAACATAAATCATTAACATGCATCAAGATTCAATATACATACACATAGATTTATCTAGGGGAAAGCTACTTCTGAAAACCTTTTACTATATGTATTGCATTAATCAAAGAATCAGGATGAATGCAATATGCTTGCTCAAGCTTTAGAAAAACCTGCATCTGTATCTTCTATCCTCTGCCTGACTGACTGAACCTAACCAATAATTAAACAAATTTTCAAGCCTCCAAGCTCCTATTTCCTTGCATTGATCATTGAGGAATTATCCCCTATTTTTTATGGAAATTCTTCTATTGCGATGAACTTTCCTGTAGGCCCATCCTTTGACTACATGCACCACCTGTACAATCTGGATTAGTTTACAAATGATAGTATGCTTCCCTTGAACTCCAATCTCAACTAGGTAACTCCAATGATTTGAATGCATAAATTATTTTGGGTTGATTGATCAGTTAACTAGATGACCACTGAATGTGATTGAAGTTACACTGCACAACTTGACCTTCCACTAGTTTCTCCAATAGCTGGAACTAGTTTAACTGAAAATAACTCAACTTAACTAAAATAGATTGCTAAAAATTAGAATTCAATCATACTGAACTGAAATCAAGTGTCCCCAACTCGAATTAAATAATTCATCTAAGTAAGAAGAGCCATGTCACCTCAGTTATATACCTCCAGGTATTCTGGTCAAATTGAAATTCAACTTTTAATCTAGTTTGACAAAGGCAAAGTAAAAGCTATATTTTCTTGCTACATTTTCAATACAGAGCATGTTTGAGCTACTTTGGAGACAATAAATCAAGGGTGCACAAGCGAAGTACAACTTAGGAGGGAGTTGGTCACTTTGTAGGTGAATAACTCACTATAATGTCGAAGTTTCATGTTGGTCTCTCATATGAGGAAATGTTGGAAGGGTTGTACAACTATAGTTTATGGAAGGCAAGGATCAAGTTCATCTTACATGTCAATTGGATCTGATATTTTGCTAATAAATCCATCAAGAAGTTGACTGACCCTAAGCATATGGAAGTGTATGAATAATTGGATACAAAGATGATATTGATCATCCTAGATGGTGTGAAGGACTCCCTAATACCACATTTATCCGGGAATAACTTCACTCATGAGATGTGGATGGATCTTCACAATTTGTTCCAAAGTAAGAACGAGAAACGAGTACTAGTATTGGAGGAAAATTTGAAGTCCACCAAGATTTTGCAGGGTGAAGTAGTGACTTCGTATCTGACGAGGTTGTCTCCAGTCAAAGATGAGCTTGCTATCGTTGGTGTGACTATTTCATATTATAATATGGTGAGGATTTCCTTGAAAGGGTTTACCATAGATTGGAATCCAGTCATCAAGGGGATCTTTTCCAAGTAAAATTTACCATATTGGAATAGGTTGTGGGATGAATTTATTCAGGAAGAGTTGCAAGATAAGGATCTTCATCTGAAGAAAAGTACAGATGATGATGTGGCACTTGCAACATAAATAAAGGGTAAGAAAAAGAAGGACTTCAGTAAGATCAAATGTTTCAACTGTGGTGAGATGGATAATTTTTCATCCAAATCTCTGAATGATTAAGAATATGGGTGATGAGAAGAAGAACAAAGGGAAGCAGGTTGTCTATGTTTCCACTTCTATTGAGATATATGATCTCACCAAGAGATTGGAGGAGAAGGACATTGTTATGATCTCTCATTTCTCACAGGGTACTATCGATGAGAACTGATTGTACGTGGAAAGTGATGCATCACAAAATATGATAGTGTCATGGGAGGTACTCAAGAATCTATCTGAGTGGGACTTGAAGTTGCACATGGTGTTGGGTAATAAGATTTAGAAGGAAATGCAAGGATTGAAAGTTGTTCCATTCAAGATAGATTCAGGACAAGTGATGTGGGTCCAGGATGTACTCTTTGTACCAAGACTCAAATATAGTGTGATATTCATCTCAATGATCAAGAAGAAGGGGTTTGTGGTCTTATTCCAGGATGGGAAGGCAAGACTCAGGCCCAAAGGATCTAGCTGATCTACAAGTATTGTGATTGGATTTAGAGAGCATGGTCTATACAGGATCACGAACAAGCCTATAGATCATGAGAAGAAGAAGCAGGAGGGCTAGGTAGAGTTTCCAGAGAAGCAGGTGTAGTTGCAGGCTTCAAAGGAGCGGGTATAGGTGCGAGAGAGGAAATTCCAAGTTCCATAGACTTAGGGAGAGTCGATTTCTAGAGGGCTTTTGCATCAGAGGGAGACTTAGAAGCCCAAGAAGAGGGTGTGGTCAGTGGGGAGAAAGGGTGATCCTACAACCACTAAGAAGGAACCACGGAGAGAGTGGAATGAATTTCAAGAGAATAACAAGGAGAAGGATGCTTATAGTGATAGTGACACTTTTGAGAGAGGTTTAGTTCACGCTACAAATATTGCTGCAGTTGTGAGCGGTACGAGTTGGGCGAGTGTTGCGAGTAGTGATGATGATGATGAGTTACTTCCTAGTATTGGAAGTACCTCCCTCATTAAGAGGGAGTGTTTATTTTTGATAGCTTTGGAGGTAATCCAATTCCTAGGGTTCGAGGTTTGGTGGTTGGAGCACCATAATTGGTCCTTGTGGGCTTGGAGCCCAAGGTTGAGGTTTTGCACCCATTGATGCTTGAGACAAAACCATGGAACGTTTTGGACATGTGATGGATTAATATGATAGAGGATGATGAGAATAATCCAACGCATCAAAAATCATTGAAATCTGAGTTTTCCTTAATGAGATATGATTTTTTAAAGAAAATGATGGGTTTTTGGACATGCAAGTCATGTAGGCTTGAGGTAAATATGTCCAAAAGAGATGTCTCTTTTATAATTCGTGGAGCCCTTGTAAAGAGTATAAATGAAAGGTTATTTGAATTCATTTCAATCATATAAATTTTCATCTCTCATGTGTGATATACCCTTGAGGCAGCCATAGGTCAAAAGGAGAGCTCATGAAGGAGAAAGGGATACGATTTTGCGTTCCTTTTGTTACTGTGAGGAGGCCGCAGTGATATGGAAGCTAGGACACATTACAAAATATTTTTTTAAGGTCCATTTTTTGGGTATTGCGGGTCTAAAGGGAATTTATAGTGATATATATAATTTTGAGCTTGATTCTAAGTGTTTTGGGTGTGGAAATACCTTTAAAGGAGGGGCTGAGAGATGTAAAATATTTTGTTTGAGGGTTGATTCTCTTAACTTAGGAAGAGAAGGGACCAAGGGCTATTTTAAGGGTTTGAAAATATCCTAGACTTCAGCGCATGAGGGAAGAACCTATATGGAGGTTAGACGTAGCTGAAAGAAGGTTGTTTGGACAATTTTGAGACAATTGATAGTTTCCCTAACCGGGAAAAAAAAAACACTATAGTAGTCCAGAAAAGGAGTGGTAGGTATGTGTTTGAATGGTATATTTGTGTTGAGAAAATTCTAGTTTGATGGTAGTTTGTTTGCAACCTATGGATTCCAAGTGGAAGAGGGCTAACTTGGTGGTTAGAAGCCCTTTTCTAGGAGCACATTCCACAGTAAAGATTGACAGTTGTATTGGGCACCTTTTTATTATTGGAGGGAAATTTGTTGGTGTCCAAATTATCCCTAGAGCAGCAAAAAAGAAGGAATTTGGACTATTTTTTGATTGGGTGAAGTATTGAGCCTAATGTTTTGCCATTTGATGGACGAAAGAAGTTACTAGATTGGCAGTTGGATACCTCAGGTATTGGCTAGCATAGAGGAGCAAATTGGATAAGCTTGTGTTCATTGTAGCAGAATTAACTTGCATCAGTGATAAGAGGCATCCCTTTTAGAGTCTCTGTGTGTTGTTCATTAATGGACTAAGGGGTAGCTAGAGAGCAGATCGGCAGCAAAGGACCGAGGGGACAAGATACAATATAGAGGTTGATATTGTGCACTAGAGAAACGAGATTATCATTGTATCTTATATTCTTGCACTTGTGGATATTTGAGGGCCATTATCCCTTGTACAGGAGCCCTAGAGAAACGAGATTATCATTGTATCTTATATTCTTGCACTTGTGGATATTTGAGGGCCATTATCCCTTATACAGGAGCCCTAGACTATTGTATTATATGTTAATAATATAACAAAGCTTGGTTGCATATATTATTGTTATTTTTCTTATTGTTCACTTGATTGGTTTACTGCATTATATTTTTCTACTGTGCTACGTATCTTTGTTGAGATTCTTGGTTTGGTAGTGTCAGAGGTTTAAGATTCTATCCTAGACACCAGTGTCATGGAAATTCAACACTATCCTTATCAAAACGATCCAAAATTTCTCTTTGCAAGAATTTAATTGAAGTAGATGGGAGAACAATGGGGGTGTTTATGAACATAGTGCACCCTACTAACAAAATGGTTGATTAGTTGAATTTTCTTGCTCGACCTTCAACTCCCTCGTTTACGTGATATGTGTGTAGGAGAATGAAAAGAATAATAGTCAAGAATTTTTATTTTGTAACACCTTTACATCCTATATCACACTTCTTATGAGGATTGATCCATGGTGATCATGGTACTCACGCTAAAGGGGCCATCCATAGAGATAGTGTCTCCACTAGTAGCATAGTAATTATTTGGTTACATATTGGAATAAATTTTTTAATTATAAAGTCTCATACCCAATTTTTTTCAAATTCTTCATTAATAAATAACAATAAAATAATAATAATAATAATAATCATTTTCTTAATGAAATTGCCTCATCTGTTTTTTTGAACTAAAAATTAGAGATAAATAAGAGGTGGCTGGAGCACGGGGTGGGGGATTCTCTACAAGCCCATAAGAAAAAATGAATATGAGTATTCATGGATTTTGGGGGAAGCATATAATAATAAAGTAGATATGATGATCTCTTCCGAGGAATACTTCTATATGTGCGATTTCCAATTAGAAATCTTGTTATACTAGGTGATTCAAACAACATAATAAAACATCTTACTCTTTGAACTAGTCCTTATGAGGGGAAGCTTTTTTATTTGTCTAAAAGAATTATAAATATACTAGCTTCAAGCTAAACATGTTCTAAGAGAACTCAACAATGCATTAGAACCATCAGCCAACCAAGCTCCTTAATTGGCTCCTAGGACCATGAAAATCAACAAAATTCAAAGATCGGCTCACATTCCATAGCCAATACATAAGAAAATGAGAAAAGGTGGTAGGCATTGCACGCTTCAAACCAAGGAAAAATTTAGGGGAAAATTTTCGTAAATTGGTTGTTTTTTGGATATTTTTTCAAAAAAAAAAATCCCATTTAGTTATCATTCACCTATATATATATATATATCTGTGTGTGTGTGTGTGATTAAATGGACGATATTCACCAAAAAAATACGACTTTTAATAGAAATCTACATGTTTTTTATTGAATATTCCCCTGCTTCTATATAGATGACTTTCAAACTAGAATAATGGCCTATAATATTATACATGAGCATATTATTTGAATCCTTAAAAAAATACCCGGCTTGAAACATGACAATAAATAGAATAAGCTAAAGATTGGATTATTAAATCACCATTATAAGGATATTTGTGCCAGTGTGGCCTCCACCACACATGAAACCTGGAGACCCATTACTGTCTCATAAAGATGTATGAAGTTAACATTATGTATAAAGTGCATGGAGTGGGATTAGAGGTATTATCAGACCACCTTCACCATGCTAAATCCATGTGAGCATATGATGATCCAGTGTATTTTAGTACTGCATTGATAGGGATATTATGCCACATTAATCTAATCATGATGTGTGTATCCTAGAGCATTACTAGCCTGCACTACAAGAGGAAAAAGGGACTTGAAATTTTCTCAGGGTATCAATTCTTAGTCAGAAATCCGAGATAAATATGACAAGGGAGTTTATTATGTGGGTAGAACACATATCCTTATTAGGGGATACATAAGGTAAAGGAAATAAGCCTTATTGTATAACAAAACTATAGAGATTTTAACAAGAGATCAAATTGGAAATTGCAATGGTCAATAGGAAGGTTAATAAGAGTCACTGTTCAAAAATCCACTCTCACAGACATCCTTTCCTCACATAAATGGTACCTACACAACCTCAAAATTGATTTACAGAATTTTCATTCACAGTTATAGGGCATCATGGCACTAAAACAAGGAGAATTACAAGCTACAAGGGAGCAATTTTCATCCATCTATCAAGCCAAACGAATTAAGCACCTTAACCTCAATCAAGTAGCTATGGAAAGAAATTTCATAAGGACAGATGAATAAGAGAACTTTTCAAAAAATTTCCAATGTGTTTTTATTAAATTATTCCTTCTAAATGTTGTTTTATCCTTGTTAATATTTTAAGTTGCATCCGTATAAACATAGCTATGGTACTTGTTTTCATTGTGTAATGACCCACCTACAATTACAAACAGAATGTGAATGTTAGCATGAATACGAGGCACCCATATGATAGCTACATATGCATGAA
Source organism: Pinus albicaulis (assembly GCA_034641835.2). Classification (NCBI taxonomy): domain Eukaryota; kingdom Viridiplantae; phylum Streptophyta; class Pinopsida; order Pinales; family Pinaceae; genus Pinus; species Pinus albicaulis. The sequence goes on from CM076579.1 coordinate 1,528,182,118, forward strand.
CTGCATGTATTGCAATAGTATACATACCGGCTAATGTGGAAAATATATATGCTTAAGTTAATAAATCAATTATCGAAGTAAATTTCTAACTCACCATAATTTAATCTATATAGCAAATGGGGCCTTTTGATATATACCGCCCGTATATATATCTATATATATATGATTAAGCCTTTAAGTAAAGATATATATATATATATATATTAATATAAATTAAATTTATTTTATTTATAATGTAATTTATTTATATGTTAAAAATAAAGTGAATTATTAAAATTTATAAATAAAATAATTAACATATTTCACAAAATATTGTATTAAACTAAAACAAAAGGAAACCATAATATAAAATAAATTCAATCAAAAGAAAGGTAATAAAAGAGACAACCTCAATGAGTCACGTAATATATATAACATGGGGAAAACATAGAGACATTGCAGGTGGCAGGTAATGAAGAGGATTCAAGGAGATAATAGACATGGGCAGTGGAGAGCTTGAGATGGTGGAAGGGAGCTTATAAGGGAGTCGAAGTGGGTTTTTGAAGGGAGGATTTTCGAGAGTAATTTTGGGGAAAATAGAGAAGGAAGTTTCAACAACAGAGAGCCACAGACAGACCAAGGATTAGTGAGCCTTGATTGTTCTTGATGATTTTAGGCACGGGGGCGAGAGTGTTGAAATTATGAAGTATTCTGGGGTTGGGTATCGAGGTTTTGCCTAGTTTTGCAGGGAGGTTTTGGTCCTTTTGGTAACGGGAGCACATTTGGGACAACTACAGTCTCAGGAAAACATCAAATGAAATTTTAGGTAAGTACATGAAAATGAATGGTTTAATGTTATCTTTGATATTCCAAGTATAAATTTCATTAAAATTGTGTTAATTTTCCAAATTTAGAGATTATGTGAATTATTAAATTTCAGTTATGAATTCAGAGTTAATTTCAAATCTCATTATTTTAATTATCTGACCGAAGGTGTTAAATGCTGCCACAAAACCATCCAAAATTTAGGCCTGCACAAAATTTCAGATCCTACCTTGGTCTTATATTGTCATCGTAAACATTGAAATCCATTCCATGTTTTTTCTCTAAGTTTTTTGGTCCCTTTTGCGAGAAACACAAAATATCATATTTTCACATGTTAATCATCGCACGATGTATATAATATTGTTTTGGTGGTTTCAATGGGTTATATTTGTTAATATGAGTTGATCCTACCATGTAAACATCCGTCACACTCATTGCCAAAGTTTTAAGCATTGTTGCACAAGTGTCTTCATGGTCATCGGAGAGTGTATCTTTAGTGTCGCATTTTCGTAAGTCATCACAAATTTGTTGCACTGAGGTAAATATTTTATTTGTGTGTCCTATATTATCCATGTTGATTTTTTCTTCATGTGTTCTAAGTGTGTGATCACATTCAAGTCATGCAATCATTCACATCAGCTTCCTTGATCCTGCACTTAGCCAAATTCCAGAAATTTTCCAACAAATTGGCCTCATCTAGCCTTCTTGAACTGTGCATTATGCAATTTCAACCCTGCCTCTTGACACAATGTGCAATTCTTGCCTCCCAGGAATGCACCACGTAGTTTCAGTGCTCAAGCCCATACCTTCACCTCCAAAAAATTTCAATTCATCCCTCCAGCCTAATACCAATTGCGTGTTGTGTAGTATCTAAACTCAATCTCGTCCCTTCAGTTCTTGAACTGCACAATTTCATGATCACCAGATCTACTTTGCCTAACAGAACTACACAGTGGTAAAAATCAATGCTCAACCCTTCAATCCGGCTCACTGAGCTCCAAAACTACATAATATGCCTACCAAATCCAGCCTAAACTATGCATTGTGTAGTATCAAGGCTCAAGAATCACCCTTGAGTGCCTGATCTATGAAATTGCACATTAAATTAGCCTCTCCCTAGGTATTCCAACCAGTTTTGGTTTGATTAGTTGATCAACACGCACCATCTTAAACTAGGGGTTTATCGGAATGATGTTGTCTTGTCATGAGTGGATTATAGATGCAGGTACCATATCATACTATGAAAACATGATGAAGAAGGAGACAAATAAGGGAAAAGTGTTGGAATACATATTTATATTTTATTATGCAAGTTGATCAATCAAGATAAAGTAAAGGGACACCAGTTTGTGACCATATCCCAAGACTTGATATCATGGAAGACTCCTTACCTCTAAGCCATATGGAGGTGGATATCAGAGAATTCTCAAGAAGACATATAGCAAGGAGCAGAAAAAGTGGCTTGACATTTCCATGTCATCAAGCAGCCCATGTCATCAGTGTCATGCCACATCATGCCATGAGTCTTCATACACAAAATCATTATTGTGCATTTCTAGGTGTGGTTGTGGTTTTGGTGCACAAGTGTACCAATCCACCAGTGCTTAGGCGGAGTGGTCGCTACCTCAAAGCTATGGTCATAGGCAGAAAAGATGGTTAAGAGGTTAGTGAACACATGCTAAAAATATATAACACACTAAATCATGGAATATAGTATGCATATATGGAGAGAAAACACAACTAAGCTAAACATAAAAATAAAAGCTCACAAAGAGTCAAACGTAACAATAATGAAAATGGTGGAATCAAGGTCCCCTCTTATTTCCCATTGTGAGGAATAAAGATACTACGTTACACTCTTGCCAAAGGACCCTTAGAATTATGGAGTTCTAAGACCCAGTGCAAGGACGTTTTTACCCTTTAGCTGCTATCACAAGGTCTCTCTCTCTACTCCAAAGGATTGAAGTTGTTGGATGGCCAACAACTAAATCCTCTCTCTACTGCTGCTCTGGATTTCACACTGCTGGATTTCTCATGGGAAATATGGCCAGCATAAGAATGTTCTCTCATTTTTCTCATCTCGTGGTGGTCATTTATAGGTGAATTCAAATTCTCCTTCCCTCTCTTGGTACATTGGTAGATGGTGACCCAAGAGAGAGGGTTGATTCCTTTGTGTGCCACTTGATTCCTTTGTGTGCTCCCTTTAGGTCTCAGAAAATGACTTTTTTCACTCCCAGGACCGCACGTTTTTTAAGGGCAAGCTGCGAAGACCAGCGCGCCTATCAAAGCAAACTTCATGCAAAGGCGCATTTCACCTGTGTTCTTGGTGCGCAATTTGATTTTTTCCTCTTGACCTTAGAGATTTTTTAACTTTTTCAGATCCTCTAATGTGCCTCAACCCTGTAAATCCTTCTGCCCATGGAAAATTTTAGGGGCTAATATTCACAGGTGGGCTAATTTTCCATGGTTTTTCCAAAAAAAAGATTCGCCAATTTCCATTTTTTTATAAAAACGATTCACCCAAATTTTACAATATAAAATTATTTTACCTTTAAAATCGCCAACATTATACAAACAATATATATAATATCATTATAAATTTGAATAATTTTACAAATACATCAATAAACATTTTATAGTTTGCATATTAGGGACTAGTGAGAATTGCCAATTTTTTAAACTTCAAAATAATTTTCCATCCTTAAAATTTTCCCTGCTTTTGCCTGACATTTAATAATGTCATCTTTGCTTGACCGATTTTCCAGTGATAACAGTTTCCCCCTAATGTGTGAGGTCTAGGAAGAACTATATAGCCAAATTACATTATATTTTCCTTTCTGTGTAATGGTGTGGAGAGAGAGAGAGACCCGCGTACAACTGAAGGTTGGAAACCCCTTACAGTGGGTATAAGAGTGACCATGTTTTTTGGGAAACCTACAAGAAATAGTATGATACAATAAATTCAATTTTTCTATGAGGCGGGCATGTTCCATGCTCATGATACTTTGGCTAGCTAAACAAATCTATCTGACAGATAAAGGTTTCATCTGTGTCACTCATATGGTAGTGATCTGCTAATTTGGTTGATGACGATGATTGCTGACGCCCTCAGGGGTGTTTTTTCTTTGACAATAGGTGAAATGTGGTTCCCACATGTGTAATATTGGTATGGCATATAAATTCTCCTTGTACGCATGGGTGTATGACTGAGACCTTCCTGTGTAAGCATTGTTGATAGAGATTCTTATGATGTCATGGGTCTTCAACGAATTTAGGCAAAGTGAAATGGTTGTAAAGTATGATACCATCTTGACATGAAATCTTGTTTCATAGTCAAATTTCAGGAGGATTGATGACATTTTTGGGCAATGATAATTCCTATAGTGCCACCCGAGAATGCCCCTATTGTGGTGAGGAGCCATCCAAGATACTGCTTCCTTTTTGGAGAATGTGAGTTGAAGTCAACAAAAAGGAAGCCTCAATTGAATGAGAGAGATACTGATTCAAGGGACCAGGTTCTTAGGTTTGATAGGTTTAACATAGGCATGATGGCGAGGGATAACTAAAAACTAATTATGGGAATTCAGTGGCAAAGATCGGAGCATAAAAAACAGCAGCTTGGCGGCAGTCATAACTATTTATGATGAGGGAATCCTTAGAGTCGGTAGGACGTCCAGGGTGGGTATTTTTTGGTTATGAATGTCGTGGTGGCGTTGTGTGAAGGGTGTGATGCTCTGAACAAGGGTGGCTAGGGACTGCTGCCATGGGGGAAAAATGGATGGATGAGTGGGGGATTGTTCGTCGTTTGCAGTATTTGTACACTTACCAAAAGAATGAAATGATGCGATTGGATTGTACAAAACATAGAGACGCGTGCCCCAAAACATGAAAATGATCACTCACTTATGACGTGAGGAGGGTCTCTTTTCTATGGGTGGGGGCCCCATTGGATGGTTTCTTGTGTGGGGGTGATGAAGAAGATGGAAAATATCGCAGATGGGCTATGTTGATGGAGGGATGGTAGGCCAAATATGATACGTGGTGGTGCACTTTCGATTTTCTTGCAAAAAATGGTAGTCTCGGAAAGGGATTTTATTTCCATATGGTAAAATTTGACTTAATGCATGGTGGGTGAATGGGCCTGAAGTGCTTCCCGGACTGAAGTGGTATGGCCATGGTGTCGTGATTTTTTGATGTGCGGTCTACTTTGAGTGACGCATGCCATGGAGGGGAGGCTCTACAGACCAAAAAGAATGTTTTATCATGTGCAAGGTGGGGATATGATAAACATGATCGGGTGCTTGTAACCTATGGTTAATTTCTTGTGGAGAAATGATGTTAGGATATGCAGAGTTTTTATGGGACTCTATCATGATGAGGGTAGAATGATACTTGCTCTGGAACCTTCAGTACATGTGATCATGGATAGTTTGGACAATACATGCAAAAAAATACCCCAAGTGAAATCATATTCTCATTCGAATATTATTGAAAACATGTGTTGAATGAACAGAAGATAAGAGAGGGCATACCTGGCGACACTGAAAATTTATTTTTTCAAAAATGTGAATGTGTGGAGACTCATTTGGGTGTTATGAGGTGTTGATCACTGTGTTGCTTTCAGTTCTACAATTGGGCCCTCTGAGCTCTCATTATGGACCTCAAAACAATCTAAAAAGGGCGACATATAGGCCAATATGGCTCATTTCAACTCATTTGCAACATTTGAGTGTTTGAGAGTTGTGAGAGGTCCAAGACTATTACGAAGATTTTCTTGCCATTGTGGTCAGCCTGTGCACCCGGGAATCGTACTACTAGAGCCAGGTAGGACCCATAACATCCTGCATTTAATTTTTTTATAATGACTGGGTGAGGGTCTGTTAAAACTAGGTTTGTACAGAACCCAGGAAAATTTTTGCCTTGACCGCACGGGCGATCAAGGCATAGGCGCAAAATTTTCACGCTCAACTAAGGTTTTGCGCAAAAATTTCGCACCTATAAATGCTTTATGCACATGGCCTCCATGCCTATATGAGAATTAGGTGCACGGTCAGCGCGCCTATCTGAGAAACAGGCACGCTAAAAGGCCAAAGAATATATTTAAAAAAAATTTGGGAAAATTTTCAACTTTTTGATGTTTTTGATGTCACTGATGTGTGTCTGTTTGGTGACAGGATGCTGTGGAGAGAGAGGGACTGACACGACCTGCGGGTAGCTGTGGCACAAAATTCCAACACCCGCTAGCAGTTGGCGAGATGGGGTCTTTTCAAGTTTCTTGAAAATGACCTCCTGCGATCGCAAGATTGGTTGATGCATTGCCTAGTCCACTACTAGAACAAGCAACGCAGAGTTATGGTGTTGAGGGGGCATGAATTGACTATCTATCCAGAGATGGATATATACTTTGTGACAGGGCTACTGCCTCAAGGTCAAGCACTTCCATACCTGCTTCCTCCAGGGAGGGTTGACCTCCAGATATTTGTCGAGATTCATTGTGGCGGGACGCCTCTCACAGAGGGTGTATCTTGATTGATTCAGTGACAAAATTGGTCAAGCGATGTGCTCTGGCTATGATTGTTTGGCTAACGGGGTCACCATTTCCACATAGGGCGTCAGGGCCACAACTACATGTCTTGTTTCATCTAAGGGTCAAGCATTTCTTTGACTTTTCTTGTCACTACTATGACGAGATGGTGGCTCAACTGTCAAAGGTCCTTGATGGATCTAAGTTATTTTCTTATGCCAGCATCCTATGTGGCATCATTTATGAGAGGGTGGTGTTTCTTCGACCCATTGTAGTTGTGCCAGCAGGGGGTCCTTGGGACCCTCGCATAAGGAGGTGCAGCTCCTGTTATGCCTTGCGGTAGGGGAGGTCTGGTAGGGCATTACTGGAACGCCACTACCGAGGCTTGGTTTGAGGCCAACCCTCAGATGTTCCTCCCTTACCCATACGTTGGGATGGACTTTCGAGGAGACCCGGACATGGTTCTTTCTACTGGATACGCATGGGGGCCATCAGGTGTGATATTTGTGTTTTATTCTGCATTTGTTGAGTATTTATGGTCTATATGTGTATTATGATGACCCTGAAATAGTTTTTTTTTTCTTGCGGATGTTGGCGAGGTCAAGCGTCCTATCACTTGTTTGGTAGGATATCATCTACCTCGAAGAGTTCGAGGGGCTCCACTCCCAGATGAGGGGGTAGGGAGGAGGTCTCGAGCAGCCCCAGGGTGGAGCTCTTGGTGGCAATATTGGTCCATCTGGAGAGGGTAGCAATTCGACTACTACAGAGTGTGTTGCGGTGAATGCTCAAGCTGAGGTGACGAAGGCTTGTATGGCAGCGATGATAGAGCATATGGCTTCTCTAGAGGTATGGGCTACAGATTTGGAGAATGCATGGGGATGTGTGGACTGCCTTACCTAGGGTATTCCTACTTTAGGTTTTTTGATGATCTCGATGACATATGGTTAGAGACACTGATGGCTCGAGAGAGGGGCTATCGACCGACTTGGAGGCCTCAGTATTGACAACTACTCCAGTGCTAGTACCAGGAGCATTGATGGGTCCAGGTTCCCAACCTAGAGGGGCACAGCCCTAGAGGCTTCTTGTACACAGGGAAATCACCTGTTATGAGGATGCTTCCCTTATTTTTGTCGACTTGTGTATATGTATTTTTGGTTGACATATGGGTCAGATACATGACTCATCATTTGTACTCAGACATAAATTTGTTGATATATGTATATATGAGAGATATTTTTTGTAGCTCTATATGGTGTGTCCTCTTTTGATATGTATTTATGCATAATGTGTTGTGCTGATGAATATCTATGTTTTTTATGTTTTTTGTTTTTTATGTATGATGGTTTATCCGAGATGCATTCCAGTTTAGGATATGTCTAGCTATGCGATCTACTATTTGGTTTTTATTTCTTGGCACATGTGTGAATGTAATGTGATAAAATTGACAACTTAATCTTTTTGCATGCAAATATTTTCTAAACGGATGTGAATCTCGTACCTCAAATTCTTGGTTGAATTATGAAACCACTAACTAGGAATCTAGGTAGATATGCAAGTGGTGAATGCCTTGATTGAAGGTGTTGCACATGAGCCCAATGATGGCACCATATTCTTCCTGATTTTTTGTTGATGAATCGATGCAGACTCCATTAATTAAAAATGGTGATTGGTTAGGGTGGTATATGACCCAGGCAGTTGCTGCTAAAATTTGAGACCATCGTGATGCTCCATCAGAAAATCCAAAGTAATGGATGGGTTTAAAATCCATTTATGACACTAGAGTGTTTTTTGTGACAAGTATTTGATCAAAAATAGATTTTTGGTGTGTGTACATTCACTCTAGGTCTGAGCCCTCTTGGCCCTTATGGGTAGAATTTCTTGAGGTAAAGACCATTGATGGCGTTTCTCAGGCATGTTTCGTCTGACTCTATCAAGATGTAAGCCCCCTTTTGGAGAAAAATGATCTGGATCTTACGGGGAGGCCCCCAAGATCTAAAAAAATTGAAATCGATCTGACAAGATCTGCAAAATTAGAATGCTAGAAAAAATAGAGAACACATTGCAAATAAAACCACAAAGAAACTTGTTTTTATTAAAACATAGAATAACTATAGAAGCTACATTGTGGTGGACAATATGTCCTTTTAAAAACTGAGGCTTGTTATTTATAGCCTTTTTTTAGTTACAATACCATGTGTAGATACCATAAGTGGATACCATGGGTCAAAACCATGGGTCAATACCATGGGTAGATACCACTTACAATACCATGGGTAAATTCCATGTGTGGATGAATACTATGTGTGGATACATACCATGGGTGGATGAATATCATGGATAGATGTTACTTACAATACCATGGATGAATAAATACAATGGGTGGATGAATACCATGGGTCAATGATATTTACAATACCATTGGTAAATTCCATGGGTGGATGGATAACATGGGTAGATGAATACCATGGGTGGATGCCATTTTCCATTCGGATCATTCCTCCCTCCTTAAGAAGCAATGGTCCCCATTGCATGGAGTTCCCTCCTGAGAAGCCTTGTTGAACATGAAGAGCCACTGAAGAGAAGGGTTTTGTGTAGTTAACGCTTAACTGTGATGAATCAAGATCTGAGGATAGAGATACTCTCTAACACTTGTGACCAACTGTGATATTGACAGTGTGCGGCCTAGAAAATGGACTTCGATGAAGTGTGGGTTTGTGGATGAACCAAAACCATGAAAAAAGAAGATCCGAGAATAGAGATACCATGTAATGCCTATGACCAATTGTGTGACTAACAGTGTGCAACCTAGCAAATGGACATCGATGAAAAGGATTTCGTGTGGTTGACCCATAACTGTGATGTTGATTGTTGATGAAGTAGCAGGTACCTACATAACTTGGGGTGGGAAGGCACATCTCCAAATAACCGAAGCCGAACGCTGCTATGCTGAAACTGATGAATGTGAAGCAGGTGCCTACTAAAGCGGGGTGGGAGGGCATGTCTCCAAAGGGAACCCCCTTCGAATGTTGCTCCAAATTTAAAATGAGCATAACTCGGTCAATATAACTCGGAATATTTATTATAACCTATTTTTGGAAATGGAATGATCATTCTGCATCTTCTTTATGTTTTAAACTGCTATCTGGAGACTCTAGACTCTCAAATTCGGCCTGGAACTGTCTCGCCCTCACAAAATTTCTGAAAAAATAATTGATTTTAAATCAACAATAACTCCCACATCCGGACTCCAATTCGACTGATTTTTTTTTGAACTTGGGTGATTTTTCAAGGGGAGCTAAAATCTATAGCCATTTCTTTGAAAATTTGCACTGAAAAAGATGAAAAATGACAGGAGAGCTGCCATCCATGAATTGTTGTGAGAACATTTTCTGCCACATTGTTGATTTAGAATTAGTGATATCTCCCTCATCCGAACTCTAATTCAGCGGATTTTTTTTTTTGAATTTGGGTATTTTTTTGTAGCAAATCCATATTTGGTATTCGATTTTCTAAAATTTTCACCAAAATTTTTAGATCTGATCTTCAAACTCTCTACCTAAGAAATTCATGGAGTTTTCTGAAGATTGCTGCCAAAAAATGAAACTAAAATATGCTTCAAACCCTCATTCCCATGGATTCGTAACCTGAATCTGATACCACTTGTTTTATTCAAATGGATAATATCTGTAGGAGCTACATTGTGGTGGACAATCTGTCCTTTTACAAACTGAAGCTTGTTATTTATAGCCTTTTTTGAGTTACAATACCATGTGTAGATACCATAGGTGGATACCATGGGTCAAAACCATGGGTCAATACCATGGGTAGATACCACTTACAATACCATGGGTCAATACCATGGGTAGATACCACTTACAATACCATGGGTAAATTCCATGTGTGGATGAATACCATGTGTGGATACATACCATGGGTGAATGAATATCATGGATAGATGTCACTTACAATACCATGGGCGAATAAATACAATGGGTGGATGAATACCATGGGTCAATGACATTTACAATACCATGGGTAAATTCCATGGGTGGATGGATAACATGGATAGATGAATACCATGGGTGGATGTCATTTTCCATTCGAATCAACAAAGTTTTATGATGTAGGGACCTTCCCACAAGGTTTCGAGCTTTCCTAGCCCTAGGGCTTCTTTTGCGACATCGTAGTGGAGGACTAACTCTCCCCTAGTAAATGAACGAGGGTTGATGTTACGATCGAAAAATGCTTTCACATGCTTCTTATGGGCCTCGTTTTGCTGGAGTGATTGTCATCGAATTTCGTCGACAAACTCTAGTTGTACTAGGCGTTGCTCTAGAGGTTGGGTGTCATCGAGCAGTTCAATGGCAGCATGTAAATTCGGGATTTCGCGTTATATGGGAATCATAGCTTCGACCCCGTACACCAAGTGGAAGGGTGTGAACCCTATTGATGTTTTCACTGCTGTGTGGTACGCCCATATGGTAGAGAAAATCATGTTATAGTAGTTTGTTTTATGGTTATTCACCATACACTGTAGCATTTTTTTGAGTACTTTGTTCACAACCTCTACTTGTCCATTGGATTGGGGGTAGTATGGTGATGTGAATTCGAGATGGTGAGATAGCTCCTCAAAAACACCGTTTTCGAATTATTTCCCGTGGTCAGACACTAACTCCTTGGGTATGTCGAACTAGGCAATGACATGGTTAAACAGAAATTATGCAACAGTTTGTGCGGTGTTGTCGTATGTGGGCATAGCCTCTGCCCACTTGGTGAAATAATCGGCAGCCACAATAATGTATTTGTGGTTTCCCGATGATGATGGGTTACAAGTCATGAAGTTAATCCCCCATTTACAGAAGGGACCAATGACGATGACAGGGTTCAAGGGAGTGGGAGGGGCTCTTGCCTTGTAGTGAAGTGTTGACATCGTTCGCACCTCTTGACTACTGCAATGAAATCGTGAAATAAAGTGGGCTAAAAACATCCTTCCCGTATGAATTTTTGGGTGGTGGCCATTCTGGAGAGGTGGCCACCACAAGCACCATTGTGGCAGTCATTAAGGGATTGCTCCGCTTGGTCGTGGCCGAGGCATCGACATAATATGGTGTCTATGCCCCGTCATTATAAGACATATCCCATAAGGAGGTATCGTGGGGCCTGGTGGAAAATGCATCAAAGGTCGTCACGATTGAGATGGGGTCTAAAATTTTGGGTTTGTAAAAAGAGGAGAATATCTCTGTACGAAGGGTCATCAGTTGCTACGAGGAAAATATGTTTGTCCGGTAGTGAATCGTTGATTGTTGATCCTTTGGTATGACTTGGGAGGTCAGTAATGAACTTTGCTAAGATTAACGCCCTCTTTCTCTTGGGGGAGCAAAAATGTAAGTTGTATTCTTGCAGAATGACTATCCAGGGACCATCGAGCATACTTGTGGTTCATTAAATGACGCGTGAGAAGATATTTGATGGGGTTAATATCTGCCACAATTTTTGTGGTTTTTAAGATGATGTAGTGGCAAAATTTTTGGACTGGGTGAATTAGCGCTAGGCAAGACTTTTGTTCGGGCTCATATCTTAATGTGGGGCTCAATAAGGTTTTTCTAACGTAATAGATTATGTGCTCCTTCCCATCTATGCCCTCCTGGATCAATACTTCGTCCAAAGTAGTCTCGAATACTGATAGATACAGGATGTAGTCTTTATTGTAGTATGGGGGATCGATCAGCGGTGCTAAAGGCAATGTGTCTTTCAGCACGTCGAATTCTTGTTGGGCTTGGTCATCCCATTTGAATGGGATGTCCTGACGAAGGAGAAGTGGGAATAATTAAGCACAAGTAGCATATTCTGGGATGAAACGTCTCAGAAAGTTGGCATTTCCTTGCAAGCTTTGTAGTTTCCTGAGGGTTCGAGGTGGAGGTACCTCTTTAATGGCTTGGACCTTGAGGGGGTCCACTCTAATTCCTTGCTGGACATGATAAACCTAAAATTATTCCTACTGTGATGTAGAAGACACACTTTAGGGGGTTCAAGTGTAGGTTATATTTTCAACATCATTGGAATACCAGTCGCAGATCCTCGAGGGGGTTTGATTGCTTCTTGGATCAGATGATGAGGTCATCCAAGTAGGCGAGGATAAGGTTTTCCAAGTCATGAAAGATATAGTTTATGGCCCTCTGGAAGGTGGCTCCAGCATTCTTTATGTCAAATGGCATTTCCCGATATGCGAATGTGCCCGGGGAGTAGTGAATGCGGTCTTGTACCGATCAGTGTGATGGATATGAATTTAATTATACCCAAAGAAACCATACATGAAGGAGAGGACCTTGTGACCTACACAAGCATCGATGAATTGGTTGATGAATGGGGTAGGGTAATTGTTCTTGGGACATGCTTTTTTAAAATTGCGAAAATTCGTGAAAACGTGTATGGTGCCCTGTTTTTTCATACCGGGAATAAGCTTGGAAACCCAAGACGTGTAAGCGATGGGGTATATAAACTCAGATTTTTGAAGCTTTTCGATTTCTTGTTATATTTCTTCTGCCTTGGATGGGTGCAGTTGACATATTTTCTAGCGTATTGGTGTTACGTTAGGCCAGGTGTCAATATGGTGCTCTACAATAGTGGGACTAAGCCCAGGCATTTCCGAGTAGTCCCACACGAAGATATCTCGATACTCTTGCAGCAAGTGGATGTAAGAGGTTATCTCTTCTAGTGAACATGCTACCCCCAATGATATTTCTTAGACTTTTTTAGGATTTTGAGAGATATTCAACTTGATGGTAGGTGAAATGTTTGACATGTTCCCTTCCTCGAATTCATCGGGTGCTAGAACGGGATTTTTGAACCAATCAACTTTCCCTCATGGAAAGAAATATTTTGATTTGATCGCATAAATCTCTTGGTTTCCTGTCTTGTTAGGGTTGAACGTTTTTTCAGGGAGAAAAAACGAGCGATGATGCATTGCATCCCATGGATAATCTATCTCTGCCATGGCCTCAAGGATATGCTCATCTGAATGGAATAATGATCCTAAGGGGGATTGAGTTTCTGTGGGGTTGTGAAGAAGAGGTTCAATCGTAACGGAGCTGGTCGACAGACATGAAAAGGATTCCATCATCGATGTGGTGGAACCAAACATGGTCGAAAGGGTGCAAATGGTTGGGTTTGCACCGTCCTTGGTACAACTACTCTCGTAGTTGCAGTTGACTCGAGACCTCTGACTGATGAGCAGACAACCCGAGTCATGGTTCTGATACATGATGATATGAATTGTATATGGTGTATTGTATCGTTGGTGTTTGGTGGGGCAGTAATTTCCCTCGTGGGAGCTTGCGTGAGAGCAAGTATATATTCCTCATTAGGCTGAGCACTTTCTGGAAGTTGGAATTTGTGCGTGGTGCAAAGGCGCCTAAATGTTTCCATTATGCCTCTGGTTCATGGTTATGGCCGGTGAAAATGGTGCACGATACCACTGTGCCAACTAAGTAGATTATGTGGAAACCAACACTACTCTTCATCCCTGAAGTGGACACTCAAAAGGGATCAGTCGTAGGGGAGAGGGTCCTCTGCTACCATTTCAGAGTTTTTGGCTTGGGTATGTCTAACTCTTTTTGGGAGTATAGACTTAATGCCACTCTCGCCGCTCAAAGCTTGGGGAGGTGTTCACATTTCATAGTATGGTGAAAATGTGAGCAGATCTGACAATAACAGTATGTGATTTTCTCCTAGTTACAGAGGTGCCTCTGAGGGAGGGAGGAGATCATGTGAAATTTTTTCGTGAGGTGCTTCAGTTCTTTGCATTGATTGACCTAGTGGTTGACTCTGTCGCATAGTCTACATGCCGACCTAGTCTGGACATGGGTTGTGCTAGGTTGATGAGCCTAAATTTCCCGACGTGTCAATGTGGAAATGGGTTAGGCTACCTGGGGGAAATCTTCCTTCCATTATGTTGTCTAGGCTCTGTATCGATGATGTCCCGATGGTGTATTTATAATGTATGGATGATGTCGATTAGTGGGCGCACCCAAGGGATATAAGTGCAGCGCTAATCGTGATGGTTGCCCTGACATACTAGACAATAATTTTTTTCTTAGGTGTTCCCGTCCTTCTCATTTGGTGACGTGATTGGGTACTAGTGGTGTAGCACTTCTATACCTGGGCATGTGGCGACCACATGATTGCGTGTGTTACATAAACCGCATGTTGTTATTCTTTGTGGAGGGAATTTGGGGGTGACTAAGGGTTCCCTAATTGGCTGCTTTTTAGCTTATAGGAAGAGGATGGATCTACTTGTCACATCCTCTTGCATCGTCGAGCTATTCATAGATTTTGTATCAAAGACGTCTTCTAGGGAGAGGCATACTCAAGCTGCACGAAATCTAGGGATATAGTGACAATGGTGTAATGTATGGCTGCCACCACATATCTGACATGAATGTTGGATGGATAGAAGGCCAACGTGGTATACTATATGAACTGGGTACCATCCTTGAAACAGTTCCAGGGCTACACATTCTGCGATGAAATGATATCATTTGTTGCAAAGTGCAGAACGCTCAATAGGGGGAAGGGGGATAGCTATGATTCTTTTGGGTGATTGTCGTGCCTCTTGCATGTACAAAATGACACAAGGTTCTTCTCCAGTTGACTAGATGGAGGGATCCTCTTGATAGGATTGCTCGATGGCATGTAAGGTTTCCCTGTTGTTGTGGCTCATTTGCAATATCTTTTATTTTAATTTTTTAAAAATACAAAAAAATGGAAAAATATAAAAAAATGTATGTTAAAGTACAATTTTCTCATACTTTAACTCAAATATGTAATGTTTTGTATAAATTTAAAGTTCAATACTTTAAAATATTCATAAATATGGGTCCTAGCATTCAGTTAATGACCGAGCTAGTATGTGAGTGCGATCCGAAGATTTGTTTGTCAGGAGATAAAAGCGGCAACCCGCGGGCACATTGACTGGGAGAGGGTGCCTTTGCAGTTGACCCCGTTTACTGAGGTGCTGATCAAGATCTACGGTCAGGATTAACTGTAGGGGCATGACCCCAATGAGCGCTCCGTACCTTTGAGGCCTCCTGCAGTGACGTAAGCCACTAGTTGGCGACGGCTTTCAACCACATCATGGTACCGTTAAATGGTCTTTTGGTGCATTAACTCAACATTTAATTCGTAAACCCAGCACCACCTATTTAAAATTGGCTCCTCTTTTCGCAAGGATATTTTCGTTTCTCCGTTCTTGTCAATTTGATTGCACCTTTTTCTTTCATTTTTGTGTGCCAACTTGTTGTTGTTCACCACCCTAAGCAGAGTTATGGCTAAGCGTTCATCTCTTTCTGGCTCATCCAACCATATTCCTCTCATGGACACTAAGAGGGATATCTGAGACACTGTGTGCTCTTTATAACACCTTCAATTATATCAACAAGTCTGTCTGAATGACAAAGCATGTCCAACTTTCTCCGCCATGGCCAAGATAGGTGTATTGTCTGCATGTATTCCAAGAACGCACCTTTTTCCTGAGTTTGTGCATTGGCTAGTGTCTGTTATGCACCCTGGCAAATGATTTGTAATGAATTGTCTAGGAGAGAATTTCTTACAAGTCTCAGCCCTGTTAATTCGCCAAGCCATGTGTTACCCAGAGTCAGAGTCTTATGTTCAATTCACTAACGAGTCATTGATATCACATTATGATAGTCTTGCGGGTCAAGAATTCAATCAATTTGTCTTTTTCCTGAAGCTAGATACAAAGCGGTTTGTACCTGACAGCAAAGAATTCTCCATGGAATTTTTCAACACAGAAGTTTACCCGGTGCTGAGGTGTATTTCAAAGATATTGGGAAAAGAAGATGACAACATAATTGAAAAATTAGTTCTGGGATTGTTTGCAGTGATGATGAAGCCAGGAGTAGTTCTGGATATTCCTTCATATTTGCAAGATGTTTTCAATACTCAACTCATGAGTTTATCACTTACTGGGTCATTCAGGTTCCCTTCTCTTATCATTTACCTCTTTTTATATCAAAATGTGGAAGAAATATTACATTTGGGGTTAAATATTAGGGATGCAAATAAAAAGAGGCAGCCAGTATTGTTTTGGACTGGCGTAATAACAGAGGAACAAAATGAGGAGGGTCTGTTTGATTTTGAAAATCATTTCATGTCTACTACATATAAAAATTTTAATGGGATTTTTCCCCCATGTTTCTTGCCAAAGGCTCAAGAGTTTCTGTAGTTGGGAACAAATTGTAAATTTGGAGATTGGTATGTTTATGAAGACTACTCAGAGATTAGACTTTATGGGGTTGGTGTAGAACCATATAGGCTTCCTATATTTGTGCCTATGATATTATTTGCTTTAGAGTTCATTAGGCAGATTTTGAAATGTTGACCAAATAGATTTTGTACCTATGAAAAAGGGGCATATGTTTAAGCTACCTATGTTTGTGGGTCTGTTTATAGTCAACATGAGACAAGTAGTTGATGAAGTTAATATGATGTTAGATGGAATGCACTTACTGTTAGGATAAAAGTGGACTTATGAGCCCCATAAAAGGATTTCAAATAGGAGAATTGAAAATGGTTACTCAGAATTTGTTCATGAAAGCAGACCTGACATAGAGAAGCTAGCAAATAAGGGTTTTATAGGTTCTGTTGCCTCTAATATATAGACTCCTATCATATCTGAGAAATCAAGCAAGAGAAATAAAGAAGCAGTTGTAGATTCTGAAGATGAGGAGCAAAGAGCTGAAAAGAGGACAAAATTCAATGAAGACTTAGCAGGTGCTCAACCTGGTTTCTCACTTCAACTAGGAGATGAGAAAAATGTCCCATCCTCACCAAGAAGACATGGAAATGCTCAGGAACAAGTACCTTTGATTAAACAAATATTTTCTCATATTTCTGAAATAAATCAAAGGATGAAGGCTAGCATGGAGGCACAGGCTGAGTATCAAATAACACCAGATCAAACAAGATTTCTAAATGCCATGGATCTTGAAAAATATCAGTTTAAGATTTCTCTTTCTCACCCCTCTAATATGACTATAGAGTCATCAAATAATTTCAATACTGTAAATTTAACTGTTGATGTAAGAAAGATTCCATTGCTTGATAAAGTAATTTTACATATGCAAACAGGTCAACTGATAGTAAATGATTTGACCAAAACTAATGAAATGACTCTTCAGGCTAAAAACATGCTAGGAAAGGTGATCAAGCAACTGAAATTGGAGAAATCCAACTCCAGGGCTTTAACAACACAAAATGGCGAACTCAAGAAAATAATTGTAAAGATTGGAGTAGATCCAAATGACAGGTCTGTTGTGCAGAAGTTGCTACAAAGTGCAGAATTAGAAATTTCTATGTTGAAGAAAAATTTGAAGTCACCTACGGGAGAACATTCTATGGCAGCAGAGGTGGCTGAAGTGGAAAGTGAGAAAGAGAGCCTTCTTCAGCAACTATTGCAGAAAGAAGAAGAAATTACTAAGTTGAAGGAAATTGTGGTGTCACTACAAAATCAGATTGATTCTCATTCCTGCACTATTATTTTTCCATCTGGAAATGATGATCGAGCAACACATATATCCCAATTGAACACTAAATTGAATATGGCAAAGAAAGATCTCAAAATGGCACAAAATGATTTGGAGACAGTAACAAAAATAATGAAATCCAAGGATGGGGAGATTATTAAATACAAGACATATTTCCAAACAACTAATGCTGAGATTAAGAGTCTAAAGGAGAAATTGAAGGCAAACATATCTCTGATACATGCTAAGGACATCATCTGGAATGAAATCATTGAATAAATGAAAGCAGCTTGGGGATCTTTGACTATTGTATCAGAAGAAAAAAGAATTATCAGAGATATTTAGGAGCAGGTTATGGAAGACAAGCAGAAGACTATTAATAGAGCTATCTGGGCAAATAAATTTATTGATTTCATTGATTCAAAAACTAATCAATAGTTAGAGGAAAATGAGATTAAAGATAGGATTCTATATGTTGTGGAGATTAAAAAATTGATTGTTAAAAATGATTGTAGGAAGACCACCGAGAAGAAGTTGACTGAGATTAAGGAAGCAGTAAACAAGTTTGACAATATGTATGACAAAAGAGCCAGGGAAAGATTGCCATCATGCTGGGGCCTTGGAGGCAGTATTTTATCATGGGATTATTATGAACCACTACTAATATTAGTAAAAATCAAGGTGGATAACGCTCATGAGAAGACTCAGATTTTGAAAGGAGCAACAGTTATTAACTTTCTTCAGAGGAATTTTCAGCCATTATGGTTGGTGAAGACCTTATTTACAGAGATACCAACATTCAACGAAATCACTGCCTTTATGCTAGAGTACCACAGGCTGATTAACTCGCCTAAGACAAACATTGAAGTGTGGAAGAAATGTAGAGCCTGGATGACTGTTCTACCTAATGATCCCTCAACTTCAAAGAAAGACAAGTCAGCAAATTAGGATAATACAGCAGCAGTAGGACCAATTCATATTCAGCTTATAGATTAGGATTTACGTTTTATTTCATCTCTATTAAGAGAGTGTAGTTTTAATAAGACATTTTGATGATATGTAATAGGTAGTTTAAGAATTTTAAGTAGTTTGAGCAGTTAGGAGTAGTTTCAATAGTTATAGACTGCTTTACATTGTATTTAAAGAGAAAGAGAAGAAAGGAAAGGGTTACGCATTTTGGACCTTTGGACTACTGCAAATTTTGTACTCAATTTTATGATGATTAATGAATGAAGATTAAGATTCTTGCATCTTTTTTTGTTGATATGTTTTCCAATTTCCATTTTGTCTATTTCCTTCTATGAATAAAATGAAGTAATGTAGCTTCAGGTCTATTTTTACATATGTGAATAGAGTTAAATATCCTTAATGGGCGCTCCTTCATTTTAACTAATCTACTTTCATAAAATTTATTGTGAAGTTTAAAGTGATAGAATCTATTCATCATCATATCAGTTTGAGATTCCTTAATGTTCTTCTTATCACTTCATTTAATATCAACAGATAATGGCATTGTGAAGCATGTAATATCCCAAAACCGGGATTTTCTACAAAAATAAGAATACCTTAAGGTATTCCAAATTTGGAGAGTAGAAATTGATCAACTCATATAGTTTATTTAAACACATAGCTTCTAAATAACAATCATAGCAACAAACTATGCCTTTTTACAATGTCACCAAGTTGGGAAAAATAGCAGTTTTAGCCCCAAAAACGTTATTTTCTGAATATTGAGTCATAAAAATGAAAAATAACGGTTTTTTCCCTTAGAATATAAAATATAGGAAATTCATGCAAAATATTTTCATAAACAAATACCTTTAGCCTAGTTAAACAGGCCTCCCATGCTCAGAACAGCTTAAAATTGACAAAACCCCAAGACTACAATACACAAAAAGTACTGCATAAGAGATTGTGCAGTCTAATGGAGGTAAAACTCAGAAAATAGAGAAATAAATATGATCTTCTTATTATATTACTCAATTATTCATAAAAACAGAGATCTAATCTCTTTTATACAGATCCACGAAGACCTGGCAAGGGTTTCTTGACAGAAATGATATACATGAAAGAGTTGTTCCAAATCTGTGGCTGAATCACGCTATGTGGTTGAAACTCTGAATAAAAATGGCTGAAAAAGAAAATAAATGGTTTTATATGCTTCTCCTATCTTTCCCAAAGAAAGGTTGATCCTCCTCTTGGGAAACTAGCTCCTCAAAATGGGGTTTTACCCCTCCCACTACACACCTTAAGAATTAACGCAGTTTTCTGAATGGACTGCATTTTTGCTAAAGGTAGGTGCTTGTCCCAACACCAGGTAGTGGAAAATTCAGATCAAAAACCTCCTCTTATATTTCTTAGACAGTATCTCCAAGAAAGAGTAGGGAATCCCCACCCGGGAAAACCCTTGCACTAAGCAGTGCAGCAACTTAGCTAAACAGCCAAGTATGCAAGAAGTCTAAGCAGACCACATAAAAATACAATATCCAATATTTCCATATGCTTTCCATCTCCTTCATTATATAATTGATGAGCTCTCTCACCAAGGGTCCCACCCACAAGGAGGTTGCTTCCATGCAGAGATTCCTCCTTCATAATTACGCTATCTCCATGAGTGAGGGTAATCCCTTTTGTAGCACATTTTGATTTATTCAAGCTTGATTGGATCAATCTTGATAGGGTCATCCTTGACTAAGTCTTCATGCCTTGTCTCCTTTCGCACTCAATGTGTCTTCATTTTAACCAACTAGCTTGATTTTCATTCACATTGAGTTGTCTTTATTTAGGATCCACTCCTTGAAGATAAATCATGTTGACTTGGTTAAACTTGACCTTTTCCACATATTTTGGACCTTGTTCACACATGTGGATGCTTGATTTGGTTATTTCATGATCCCTTTTCACATTAGGAGGGATTTTTATTCATACTTGAGCAAATTATGAGCCTCCTTGCCCATTTATTCATCCATCTAAATTTTAGAAGAAAAATTAATATTCCTATTAGCTGAAGATAAATTAGGAATATTACAGTCTCCCCCTCCCAAATGTTGCTTGTCCTCAAGCAACTGCAAGGGTGCTGCAAAATCTTCCCTCCTCTTGTGGCCCCCTCATCCAATAGCCTCCACCATTGCTCCAGAATTTCTGCAAAAATTCTATCTCCCAATGGCTCCTCCCAAGTGTGCAAGTTGGCATTTGGTGAATAACCCCAAGGGCCTTCCTTATAGAAGAATGGAATGTCTATGTGGAAACCTCCCTACTGATCCATGGCCTTCTCAAGATAGAAGTGATGACAGTCATGGGGAATTTTATCATCAATGAAGGTCTCCCTCCTCCATGCTATCATCCAAATAAAATGAATCACCTTACAGCTTGGTAATTCATAGAAAAGCTCCTCCCAATTGCTCATGAGAGGCATGCCCCAAGTGCTCCCACCAAACATATGGTCCACATCATAAAGAAATAAGTGGTATGCAATGGTGGCCATATAGTTTCTCATGCTCCCCTTGGAGCATGTAGTGCAGGAAAAGTAGGGACTTTCTTCCCCCAAAGACACATCCAACAAGTGTCCCTCTCCTCCAACCATGCCCCCAAAACATAAGAACATCTTCATCATGTGGGATCATAAGTAAGATCATGCTAGCTGCCATATACAATAAGGGAGAAGGACAATGGTCCCCCATGTGTAACCAGCGCAATTTTCCTCCTAACTGCCATAGAATATGATATGACAAGCATTCTCCCCGATACTTGCTTGCTGCCCCATCCTTCTTGCATGCTTGGAGAAGGTGTATGATGGTTGGTGTTAAGGAATCACACCATGAAGAGTACATCACCTCTCCAAGATCTCCCAAGGAATGGCTAGCATCACCATTGTTCATGGCCCTAAGTGGCTCATGAAGTTCATCAAAAAAGTTTCCCCCTCTTGGAGCCAAGACCTACACATGAGTGTTAAGAGAATACAAGTAGATAATAAATACATCATGGGATTCAACAATACAATGTTTATCATACACTTGTTTAAAATCAGCAAGGTAGCTCATGGATGAGCTCCCTCTCACACACAATGAATAAGGAGGTGATAATGATAACTCTTCCCAAGACCTATGTTCCTCCTCAACCAGTAAATGACCCATGCACTTACTTATATGATAGTGCATCTCCTCCTTGAAATTTTCCCACATGAATCCATATAAGATAGTATGATATGTTCTAATGAAATCAATGGGGTTTGAAAGTAAGACCTCATAGGTTGTGTCAAGTAGTTTATTCTTGAGTTTGGAATCTTTAGTTAAGTAGATCTGATCATAAACATAAATGATCCCATCAACTACCTTATACTTCCCATCCATTGCTTTCCCATTAAGAACCTTACATGTGAATATGTCCTTAGAATATTCTATCAAGGGTTGGGACTCCCAATAAGGGTCTAGGCTTCCCAACATTGATAGCACTGTAGAAGTCTGAAATGAGGTATTTTTCATATGATGGCTCTCCTTATCATGCTGGATGTCAAGGTCAAATGTGGGAGCATTCCCAACTTTCCTTTGCTACCTCTTTTGCAGCTGATCTTGCTCAAGACAAGATTGAAGTTTAGGAGAGTTGCCCTCTTCTCTAAAGGTCCTCTTTCTCCAAAACTTCCACAATTTTTCTCCTACATACAACAATGAAAATATTTCTTTGTTATGTTCATAAATTTTCATTATATATTGGAGTATATTTTGCTGCTCCGAAGCTATGGCCTTTTGATACTATACCCATATCAACACAGATTTCTGAATCTATCCTCTCCAACACAAATAGATGAATGGAAGATAGCAAAGTCAATTTCAGAAATTTGCTTAGCCTCCCATCAATGATTCTTAGCGCTGTAGTGGCTCCTTCTAAGGTTTCCTCTCTAGATAAATATGTTGCTACTGCATATAGTTGAGAGAACTCTTTAGTCTTCCTCCAATCAGGAGGTCTTCCTGCTGAAATGCCTCTTTGCAAAGAGGCATCAAGGCATAGAGTGGGATGTGGATGTAGGTGGACATATTTTCCCCTACCTTTATTGCATAGGTCCTCTTTCCTTCTGTGTCCTTCCAAACCTTGAAATAGAGAAGGGTACATGCTCTTCATCTTGTGATGCCATTCCTCCTCTTTTCCTCCTTCTATCCTCAATATCTCATCATTTGACAATGATGGTACATGTTGTTCATATGTTATGCCAAGAGCTCTATGTGTGAGATATTTTGGAACTCCTTGCAAGAGTACAAGAGTTTCTTTTCTTGGATAAAGTGCTCCATCCTTCTCTTCATGAGGTGCTTGAGGTGCCATTGTCATGACTGTGTTATCTCCTCCTGCCTTCCCTTTCTCCTCTTCAATAGTTGAAGTTGCTTTATCTCCAATAAGAGACCTTAGATCTTGGTCTTCTTTTGAAGAAGGAATATTCATGTCTTCCCTTTGAGAAGAAAGCCTCTCATTTAATGGATATCTTGCCCTTGGAAAGGCATCAGACAAGTTTACATCCTCTTTAATAGTTTTCAGAAACGGAGTTGGATTTATAGACCCTCCCAACTCATGCAAAATATTTGTTTGATATGGTTTGATAGTTTCAATAGAAGATGTTTCACATGAAATCTCATCAAACCTCTCTACTAATATTTTAATGAACCTTGCATAAGTAGGTGTGTTTTCATTCTTTAAGGAAAATGGTTCAAACAACCACCAATAATAGGCCTTACCCTCAAAATGCAGCACTACTACTTTGATGGCTTCAATTTCTAAAACTTGAAGTTGTTGCACAAAGGTGTCTATCTCCTTCACCCAAGCCCTAGCTGGACATAGAGGTGATCCATCAAAAGTAGGTAGAAAAAATATACCCTCACCCTGCTTCTTGCTCCTTGTGCTCTTTCCCTCCTTCATTTGGAAAAACCCTTGGAAATTCAAGTGATCTTTGAATTCCTCGGATTGAGCTTCATATTCCTGCAAATAATCACCAAGAGTATCTTTCTTTGGCACATCTCCTTCTTCCTCTTCATGAATAAATTGTTGATATAACGTGGTAGATCTGATGATATGGCTGAGTGCTCATATCCAAAATATGAGGACTTAGAATCTTCCTCTTGTATAGATCTTGTTGAGGGATCTTCATGTGTTTCCCTCCTCATTTCTTTGATGCCCTTGCTTTTTCCCTGCAGATTTGAAAAGAGAAGTTTTGAGAACCTCCTTTCTCCAGAAAACAAGGGTTTTCTTTGATTTCTTTTGCAAATCTCCTCCTCCCCATGAGAATACTCCATAATTCTTGAAGCTCACAGGCTGAGCCAAGATTGTTGCTCCTATACAACTGTAATATCCCAAAACCGGGATTTTCTACAACAATAAGAATACCTTAAGGTATTAAAAATTTGGAGAGCAGAAATTGATCAACTCATATAGTGTATTTAAACACATAGCTTCCATAGAACAATCATAGAAAAAAAAATGCCTTTTTACAATGTCACCAAGTGGGGAAAAGCAGCAGTTTTGGCCCTAAAAACGTTATTTTCTGAATATTGAGTCATAACATTGAAAAATAAAGGTTTTTTCCCTTATAATAGATAATATAGGACATGCATGAAAAAAAAATTCAGAAACAAATGCCTTTAACCTAGTGAAACTGGCCTCCCATGCTCAGAACAGCTTAAAATTGACAAAACCCCAAGACTGCAACACACAAAAAGTACTGCATAAGAGACTGCACAGTCTAATGGAGGTCAAACTTAGAAAATAGAGAAATAAATCAGATATTCTTATTATGTTAATCAATGAGGCATAAAAACAGAGATCTAATCTATTTTATACAAATCCAAGAAGACCCGGCAAGGGTTTCTTAACAGAAAGGATATACATGAAAGAGTTGTTGCAAATCTGTGGCTGAATCACACTGTGTGGCTGAAGATCTGCATAAAAATGGCTGAAAAATAAAAGAAATGGATGTATATTCTTCTCCTATCTTTCCCAAAGAAAGGTTGATCCTCCTCTTGGGAAACTAGCTCCTCAAAATGGGGTTTTGACCCCTCCCACTGCACACCTTAAGAAATAACGCAGTTTTCTGAAGGGACTTCATTTTTTCTTAGGGTAGGTGCTTGGTCCAACACCAGGTAGTGGAAAATTCAGATCAGAAACCTCCTCTTAGATTTCTTAGACAAGATCTCCAAGAAAGAGTAGGGAATCCCCACCCGAGAAAACCCTTGCACTAAGCAGTACAACAACTTAGCTAAACAGCCAAGTATGTGTTGAAGATTGCAACAAGAAATAGTGAAGGAGGCATCCTGAAACATCTTTCCTAATCCTAGTTGGAGAGTGATCACCTAAACTAGGTGGGGACCACACATGTGATTTTTGTCGAAAAGTCTATTTTTAGACTATGTCTATTTTTAGACATATGGAGCATGGTCTAGGAGTTGCGGGATGCTATTCTTGGATGATTGGTCAAGTTGGTAAAAATATATGGACATCTATTTTTAGACATACAGGTCGAAGTCTATTTTTAGACTGCCTTTCTAAAAATAGAACAGTCAAATATTATTAACCCTTAATAATATTTAGACTATAAACATTATCTTATCCTCTTAGACCACTTCAATTCGAGCTACAGATGTGGCACATGCAGCTGTTAGAAGGAAATTTGAATTTCCTCAGGGTTATTTGAGCTATTGCATGGTTGACTTCAGTTAGAACTCACGTGGCAGAGTTTGGTGGAGTTGATGAGACAGTTGATGGAGTTGTGTTCGGTTTAACTTAGTTGAACTAGTTGTATTTAGTTTAACTAGCTAATACACTAGAGATGAGTGGTGTGAATTAATTATTAATTAATTCACTAATTATTAACTCATTATTCAACTAAAGAACACATCAATTAACAGCAGTGCATGGACAGTTCAGTGGAGACCAGTGTTAGAGGTGGGTGAAAGGGTGGAGTCTACTATCAGTTGTGACTATAGTGTGCATGAGATTTGCACAATCATTGGAGGAGATTGCCAATGATGATTGCGCAGTTAAATCCAAGGGAATTCGAATTCATTCTATTCCATTCTCTCATCTTGGATTGCGCAGTAGAGGCAGGCAAACAGTGGAGGAGTTTTGAACCCGTGACTTGTTCAAAACTGAGCTAGTTTGTGTGTAACTCTTGGAGACAGTACTGAGTACTTGTGAGGAGTATTGTACTGAGATTGTTACATGATTCTTCTTCATTATAATATACAGACAGTAGGGGGTTTTCAGCTGTATGCTTTCCCCGGTATACATACTGTGTTATATGTGTTGAATTTCTATGTGCGCATGTGAATGTTTTCAACACCGCTTGTTGTTTTTATTTCCGCATGTGATGATTAATGCGTAGAAGAGATTATGTGTTATGTATGAAGCTAAAATAGTATGTAATTAGGATAATCTCGGTGAATAATTCAGCCATTATTCAAATTTCTACATGGTATCAGAGCAGAATTGATCATCGGATCTATTACAGTGATTACAATTATTTCGGTAGACAGATTCTGTAACGGGCCAGGTAGCCTCTGGATCCATCCTTTCTCTGAAAGGTGATATATCCAATAAATGCCCCTACAGTCGATCTCTGTGCTAGAAATAATTTGTTCTCATAGATCCAGAAGTAGTTGAGTTTGGAGCTTGGAATTCGAATTTGCAGCAGAATTTGGAATTCGAATTTGCAACAGTGTTTTCTTGGTGTTGAAGTCAAAATGTCTTATCAAGGATTGCGATTGGAGTATGATCTTGAAGGCAACTTGAATTATATTGCATGGAGAGACAGGATGGAGGCGGTGTTAGATGACAATGGGTTGTTGGAGTTCATAGATTCTGAAGTTCCAAAGCCTAGCGATGCAGCCTTGGTAGAGGCTTGGCAAAAGAAGACAGCAAGGTGTCGAAGGATTTTGTTGGAGGGCGTGAAGGATCACATAGTGTCCAGCATGCATGGAAAAGCTTCTCCATACTTGATTTGGAAAGCATTGACAGATTTATTCCAAAGAAAGAGCGACCAGAGGAAGTTGGCGCTCAAGGATAAACTCAGGAAAATAAAGATGGAGAAGAATGACACTATTCCGGTATACTTGACAAAGTTTATCCACTGCAGGGATGAGCTTGGAAGTGTAGGAGTTAGTGTGGAGGATGAGGAACTGGTGAGCTTGGCTCTCCTCGGGCTTCTGAAAAGTTGGCATGCATATCAGAACAGTGTCAATGGTCGGGAGAAATTTCCAGGATGGGAAAGACTGTGGTCTGATCTTGTGCAAGAGGAGATAAGGCAGAGTACCAGGGATGGATCTTCATCAAAGGCATTTGATGAAGAAGACTACGCTTTGGCTGCCAAAACAAGGAAAGGGAAGGGCAAGGAGAAGGCTTCTCAATCCGGTGCGGATGGTAAAGAGCGTGACATGTCCAAAGTGAAGTGTTTTCACTGTCACGAGCATGGACATTACGCCACAAATTGTCCACAGAAGAAGAAGAACAAGAAGGCTGCTGGAGCTGCAGCTGGTGAGGCTCTTGCCTCGCAATTTGAGCTGGACTTCTCATTGATCGCATGCATGGTGTCTAGTGCATTGGGATCAGGGTGGTATTTTGATAGTGGCGCTTCCTTTCACATGACGGGAGATGTGAATCTTTTGAGCGACTTGGTGGAGAAAGATCTCCATATGCATGTTGAGTTGGGCGACGGTGGACGATACAATGCGACTGGCATTGGTACCATAACCTTTCAGAGGGAGTCAGGTAAACTCATTCTTTTACAAGATGTATTGCATGTACCAGGTCTAACAAATAATTTAATCTCAGTCGCAATGTTAGAGGATAAAGGGTATGAAGTTGTCTTCAGAGAAGGAAAAGTTTTCCTTCGGCACAAGGCAACGGGACAAGTCAAGAAGGTTGGGATTCGAGCAAAGAATCTCTATAGACTTGAAGTAGATGGGATGTCTACGGAGCTTCCTACTGTTGGGAAGCGGGAGAAAGACATGCAACTGATGCTTGAGAGGGAGCAAGTTTTGCATGCAGGTGATACTGAACCTCGGGATGTGGAGCAGCCACAAGAGGATCATGGAGTGGAAGAAACCACTCATGCAGAGAAATTTCGTGCCAAACGGGCAGAGGGAGTGCATGCAGCTATACCAGCAGGTGAGAGGTGGGGCGACATGCATGAATAATCCCAAGAGGAGATTTCTGGGCAGAATTCATGATATGGTGTGGATCTCATGAGTTGAACCTAGCTACGAGGTGCCCACAGCGCAGCAGTAGCAGATCAGTTGGATTGATGCAGGCAGATCAAAGTGAAAGTGTCGGATACTAGAGCATGGATCAGAGTTGATAGCAAGTGCAAGAGTGCATGGGTGCAAAGAGTTCAACAACACAGTGGTTCCTGATGACATGTGCAGTAGCTAAGCAGAGGTCGAAGACTTTGATGATAGATGCTAGATGCATCAGAATGATTGAGTTGTTTGGAGCCTATTCAGTTTCGTAGATGGCACATGCAAAGGGTGCATGGCACATGCATGGAGTTGCATGGTGCATGCATGAGTTTGCATGGCACATGCAAAGGGTGCATGGCGAATGCATGGAGTTGCATGTCGCATGCATGGAGTTGCATGGCGCTTGTGAAGGTTGCAGGGTGAATGCATGGAGTTGCATGTCGCATGCAAAGACATTACTTTCTTGTTGAGAGGGAGTGTTGAAAATGGCAACAAGAAACAGTGAATGAGGCCTCCTGAAACATCTTTCCTGATCCTAGTTGGAGATTGATCACCTAAACTAGGTGGGGACCACACATGTGATTTTTGTCGAAAAGTCTATTTTTAGACATATGGAGCATGGTCTAGGAGTTGCGGGATGCTATTCTTGGATGATTGGTCAAGTTGGTAAAAATATATGGACATCTATTTTTAGACATACAGGTCGAAGTCTATTTTTAGACTGCCTGTCTAAAAATAGAACAGTCAAATATTATTAACCCTTAATAATATTTATACTATAAACATTATCTTATCCTCTTGGACCACTTCAGTTCGAGCTGCAAATGTGGCACATGCAGCTGGCAGAAGGAAATTCGAATTTCTTCAGGGTTATTTGAGCTATTGCATGGTTGACTTCAGTTAGAACTCATGTGGCAGAGTTTGGTGGAGTTGATGAGACAGTTGATGGAGTTGTGTTCGGTTTAACTTAGTTGAACTAGTTGTATTTAGTTTAACTGGCTAATACACTAGAGATGAGTGGTGTGAATTAATTATTAATTAATTCGCTAATTATTAACTCATTATTCAACTAAAGAACACATCAGTTAACTCAGTGCATGTACAGTTTAGTGAAGACCAGTGGAAGAGGTAGGAGAAAGGGTGGAGTCTACTATCAGTTGTGACTATAGTGTGCATGAGATTTGCACAATCATTGGAGGAGATTGCCAATGAGGATTGCATAGTTAAAGCCAAGGGAATTCGAATTCATTCCATTCCATTCTCTCATCTTGGATTGCGCAGTAGAGGCAGGCAAACAGTGGAGGAGTTTTGAACCCGTGACTTGTTCAAAACTGAGCTAGTTTGTGTGTGACTTTTGCAGACAGTACTGAGTACTTGTGAGGAGTATTGTACTGAGATTGTTACATGATTATTCTTCATTATAATATACAGACAGTAGGGGGTTTTCAGCTGTAAACTTTCCCCGGTATACATACTGTGTTATATGTGTTGAATTTCTATGTGCGCATGTGAATGTTTTCAATACCGCTTGTTGTTTTTATTTCCGCATGTGATGATTAATGCGTAGAAGAGATTATGTGTTATGTATGAAGCTCAAATAGTATGTAATCAGGATAATCTCGGTGAATAATTCATCCATTATTCAAATTTCTACAGTATGCAAGAAGTATAAGCAGACCACATAAAAATATAATCTCCAATATGTCCATATTCTTGCCATCTCCTTCATTATATAATTTATGAGCTCTCTCACCAAAGGTCCCACCCACTAGGAGGTTGCTTCCATGCAAAGATTCCTCCTTCATAATTACGCTATCTCCATGAGTGAGGGTAATCCCTTTTGCAGCTCAATTTGATTTAGTCAAGCTTGATTGGATCAATCTTGATAGGGTCATCCTTGACTGAGTCTTCATGCCTTGTCTCCTTTCACACTCAATGTGTCTTCATTTTAACCAACTAGCTTGATTTTCATTCACATTGAGTTGTCTTTATTTAGGATTCACTCCTTGAAGATAAATCATGTTGACTTGGTCAAACTTGACCTTGTCCACATAGTTTGGACCTTGTTCACACATGTGGATGCTTGATCTAGTTATTTCATGATCCCTTTTCACATTAGGAGGGATTTTTATTCATACTTGAGCAAATTATGAGCCTCCTTGCCCATTTATTCATCCATCTAAATTTTAGAAGAAAAATTAATATTCCTATTAGCTGAAGCTAAATTAGGAATATTACAAAGCATTTGTTGCATCACATTCTTGAGGGTTTTAATAATTAATTTATGAAGGTGATTAAGCAAAGACCATTTGGTATTATATTTCTATGATATATATATATATATATATATATATATATATATATATATATATATATATATGTCTTGAGTATTGATTCCTTACCACAGCCAAGGGATTGTTTCTTAAGATACAATGCCTGTATTGCAAAATTTATGGGCAATTATTGGTGTAATGCCCATAATGGCCACAGATAGCGCATGCATGGTTGGTACGCAATGCCTTGCCTTGATTTTTGGTGGTTGGTTCCTTTTTATGGGAACTTGTTGCCGCAATATTTACTGTAGAGCTAAGGAGCGGTTTTAGTTCATCTAGCTCTGGGTAGATGTGGGTAGGGTGGCCTACTATGTCACATATGGTGCAAGGTTGTAATTCCTGTTACATTGTAGGATTTTCTACCTTCTTCTTTTTTTAATGGTTTTCTTGGTCATAACCATCTGTTTTGCGATGGAAATTTCCTTCGATGGGATGGCTGTGACTGTCTCCTTAACAGATAGGGCCTCCTTAGGACTGAGGGAGATTAACCCTATAGAGGTGACATTTTTTACTTCCGTCGTGGTAGGTGGGACCAGGTACCAAGCTGGAATTTCAAATGATAAGTTTGGCAACACCATTGTTTCCGAGACTTGTTGTGACACAAAACCAGATGGGGGGTAGAGGAAAGGAGTTTGGGAGGTGGCATAGGCTATAGAGGCTGTTGTGGCCAAGGTCTTGGTGTCGTTACTTCTCATCTCTATCTCCTGGTTGGATTTGGAGCTTGATGTATACATCATCCACACTGAAGCCTCTACGATATCAAATGATGATTCTGGTATAACAGGGGGATCTCCTAGAAATGACTCGAGGATAGACGACTATTTGAACTGGCCAGGGCCATACTCTTGGTACCTTGTAAGCATCTTAGTAGATGTGTCTACATAGGGTAGAATGACATCGACATTTTTTAGGGATCGCTTGTCCTGGTATGTCAACTGGTCAATAGTAATGATGAAATCCTCATGGGGGAACATCATGGTTCGGAATATGGAGGAGGCTATGGCTGACATGGCATACATATGACTCCACCCAAGGAGTATATTGTAATCCAGTTGAGCTTCCAAGACTTCAATGTCTATAAGGACTATCTTTCCGGCCAAGAAAACCAGGACATTTTGGTAGAGACCGACGGGAGTAGATCGGTCCTCGTCGTATGCTCTAAGTGTGATGTCTAATGGCTTTAGTTCGGGAGACCATAACTTCTACCAGACGATCTTTGACATTATGCATGTGGATTCACCCTTGTCAATGATACAATGGTGAATAGTGATGTTTTGGAGTGACACTGGTATCTGGAAGGTGACAAACGAAGGAATCCTAGGAGTGGCTTTATCTAAATCAAAAGTCGTTAGTCGCGAATCGACAGGGTCGATGGCACCTAAAGCAGAATTTAGGGCTTTCTTTTGTTTTGGGCATGATTGTAATACCTCCAAAACTGACATGGCGGTAAAATATTGAGCTACATCATCCACAATGCTATAGTTATGGGCTGCTTTGGAATGGTTTCCTGCTCGCCTAGTTGGTCCCTTAGCCATCTTTGGTAAAGGTTTAATGGATATCTTCGATATATTCAATGATGTTGTTGGTGCACTCGTGCTAGCCCCTGATGAATTGGTGTCTGGTGGGGTATCATAATTTTAATTTCGTGTTTGAAAAAAAAATTATTTTCCAATCATGTAGATTTCGTGGCTATTTTTTCCAGAATCACCAGGATTTGTTTGCTACTATTGGGTGTTAACTATCCCTTGGTGGGGGAGGGTCTCTTGCACGACAACTGTTTGTTGTGAGGATCCCCCTTGTCCTCAGTTACCTTGAAGCTTCTTCAGCTCAGGGAGATCGGAATAGTGGTGATTTTAATGGCAATTCACCACAAATTGTGCAAGAGTGGTTGGTCCGAAGATTTCCCTCTTGTTCTGCCCTTGGGAGTTTTTGGGCCCCTGGTTTTTATTTTTGTTGGAGTTGCGTCCAACCTGAGATCGAGAAGGGCATTATTGATTGTTTCCCCCCTGTCCAGGATTTCCCTTTTGTTTATTTTATTTATTTTTTCCTTGATGCATTAGGAGGATAGCTAGGATTCTCCTGATTATATGATTGGCGTGGTTGTGCCTAGGAAGGTTTCAAAAATTTCACCTGTGCATTATTCTACATGGGGGGGTTTTGTGCTGGGGATTGGGAATATTGGGGTGCCTGTCCCTAGTTTCTGAATGGCTGCTAGGTGGGAGCTCTTACTTTAGAATTTCTAGCTGCATATTGGGTCCCCTGAGCTGGAGGGTATGGTCCTCCTTGCTGATGATGGTACGAAAACGCCCTATTGGTCATATTTTACAAAGGTGCATGATGACTTTGGTAGCCGATTTGCGGGATGTTCTGGTTAAGATCATACGTGTAATCAGGATACTGACTATTGTTGCCTAGGTGATTTTGGGTTAGTGACCCAATCAATCTCTCTGCAATGTTCGAGGTTCCTGGAAATTCTTTATAAGTTTGTAGGAACAGGGCATTAGACAAGATGTTATAAATGTATCATGACTGCGTGTAAATCAGCTCAATTTGTTGGGATTTACTGATGGTATCCTCTTCGAATGTAGGTTTTTGGGTTGCTATATATTTTTAAATCTATGCAGTGAGATTTTTCAAGACTAGGTCTAGTAGAACTCGATCTTTGATTTTGGCTTTGCAAAAACTACAACATCGTCGCCATTCATGGAGATGGTCCAAGATATGGATGGCTGGTGTCTATCTAAAATGTGTCAGCAATTCCATCCTAGAACCATGGTGGATGGGTATCTGAAAATATGTGAGGAACGTGGTAGCGAGGGCACTAAAGGTTCCTTATGTAACAGAAGGTTGCTCCACATACCATTTCGCAGTTGGTCTGGTTAAGGTGCGCTGAAATAGTCTCAGTCAAATAGTATCTTCAATGATTTTGTTCAACAAACACCACAAGTGGAAAGTCATTATATGATTTTTGGGGTCTTCCGCTTGCTTCCCTTCGAATTTTGTAATGTCCAAAGGGAGCTTCGTGGGTATGGGGGGCCATGTTTGGTTTTGTGCAATAAGATCATTCGTTAACTTGGTTAGATCGGGTAAATTCAACGATGCTAAGAACAGTGAATGTGGTTTGAGAGCCATTGCAAACTATGATGACACAGTGTTCTAGTTAGATATGGGGTTTTTCTGTGACGTACCCGGTTGTGTGTTCACTTGACTCCCTGAATGGGTAGCGCTCCTCTGCCCCTAGGGGTTGTTGGATGAGTGGTATGTGGTGACCTTGTGGGGGTTTCCACTGGTGTGGTGTTGGGTGACCCATGGGTGTTTCCACTAGTGTGGTGTTGGGTGACCCTTGGGGGTTCCCAACTAAATATGCCCCGATAAAGGATGAACCAATAAGGGTGGCAGTGTTCTGTCTTTGACGCCTAAATGGAGAAAGACCTATAACTCATCCCGATAATGGGGGGAGGTCCAAAAGACGTCAAGATCGACGAGGTCCCGTTGGGTCTGTTATTGTGTCAACTAGGTATGGTTTTGGAAAAGATATGCAGATCTATGAGAGGAGAAGTATCAAAGAAAAAATGGTGACCACATACATAAAAAAAAAATCAAAATCAAAAGTTAATTTTCCTTTAAATTATTTCTATGTGATCAATCAAACAAAAAGTGGTTTTGGTTGTTTTTGCACATGATACTCAGAATCCTGGAGACCTAAATGTCCTCACTCTCAATTGTAACTGGGCCTTGGGAATATATCTTCTGGTGGGTATTGGGGCTAATGTCTCGAAAGAACTGGCGACGCCTTACAGCAGCTGAAGAATCAACCAAGGTAATCGGTAGAGGATCTAGTGATGCCTGCACCGTCACCTATAGGGAAGGATTCCCTAGATTTGGCAGCTAAGTAATACTATCCCATGTAAGCGTTCGAGTCTTGAGCTTCTTTTTAAATCAGCTACAAGTACGAAGCATTAGATAGGTTAGGTAGCCCCAAATAATACCACATGCATTGGGCCTAAGCTTGACCCCCTCTGAATCGGGTCTCTCTGATGCTAGGGTTTTCTTTTCCATGGGCGGATAGACAGATTTTAAATCTCCCTATTTAGTGAAATTCTATGTCTCAAGTTGTGAACTGACCATGGTGGCTTATTGGATTCCTACCCCCATGGTCCTAACCTGAACTATAATTTTTCTTGTGGCCTCTGTGGGGAAATTTAGTGAGTTCAGTTAGGTTAGTTTCAAGGAATCTTTACTTAACTTATGGTGTGGAAGTGTGTGAGAAAAAGTGAAAAATCACATAGTTTTAAGATATGGATATGTGGTGATCCTTTACATGTCCCCTATTAAACTATGTTTGGTTGTTCCTTGCTATAAGAAAATCATGTGCGGATAGTGGGCCGCTTACAACTTTGCCTAATTAATCTAAGTGATTAAATAAAGGGAGATGGAAAATTATCTGAAGAGAGCTTTCATATGCTTGCCCAAGGTCACCAAAAGGTGCAAGGGCAGCAAATATTACTTACTTATCTTAAGGTAATTAATTCCTGGTCCCAACTCCTACTGGAATAAATTTAAACTAAAATTAATTATCTAACTAGGGAAAATGAAAAATAGCTAAACATATGTGGATTAGGGCCACTTACTCCAGCTAATTATCTATGTGTTTTTGGTGTCTATTTTCACAAAAATAAGTTATTTCAGAGTTGCAAGTAAATTCCCCCTACTAAAATACCTAGTTTTTTGTGAATATAAACTTTAAAATTTAAAACTAGCAACTAGCAACAAGTTCTAAACAGTCATGGGACACCACACACAGTGCTGGAAGTTTTTCTCTGGGCTTCTAGCCACTTTACAATTGGGAAATTGAGGAAAATGACAGAGAATTTTGGTCTCTGGCTTCCACGTGGAAAAGCTTCACACACACGCACGACTATGCATGTAGGTCAAAGTTGAACTCGCGCAACTCGCCACGTCTGTCTCAGAAAAAAGCGTGTGTTTTCTTGTAAATGGAATTTCCAAAACTTCTGAACTTTAGACTTTCACTGTGGGTGAATGAGAAGAGAAGAAAAGAAGGGTAGTTGTCCCAGCAACACTCCAGCGCAGAGAGAGGGTACCTACAACAAGCCCAACCACTTAACTAAAAAAGTAAAGCTAGTGAAGTCGCCAATCATGTGGTTGTGGTTTTGGTGCACAAGTGTACCAATCCACCGGTGCTTAGGAGGAGTGGTTGCTTCCTCCAAGATATGGTCAAGGGCCTAAAATATGGTTAGCAAGTTAGTGAAGACATGCTATAAAATATAAAACACACTAAATCATGGAATATAGTATGCATATATGGAGAGAAAACACAACTAAACTAAACATAAAAACAAAATCTCACAAAGATTCAAACGTAAAAATAATGCAAATGGTGGAATCAAAGTCCCCTCTTATTGCCCATTGTTAGGAATAAATACACTCCTTCCAAAGGACCCTTAGAACTATGGAGTTCTAAGACCCAGTGCAAGGATGTTTTTACCCTTTAGCTAATGTCACAAGGTCTCTCTCTCTCTACTCCAAAGGATTGAAGTTGTTGGATGGCCAACAACTGAATCCTGTATCTATTGCTGCTTTGGATTGCACACTGCTAGATTGCTTATGGGCAATTTGGCCAGCATAGCAATGTGCTCTCATTTTTCTCATCTCTTGGTGGTCATTTATAAGTGAATTCAAATTATTCTTCCCTCTCTTGGTACATTGGTGGATGGTGACCCAAGAGAGAGGGTTGATTCCTTTGTGTGCCACTTGATTCATTTTTGTGCTCCCTTGAGGTCCCAAGGTGGCTTAGGTGGTTGTCCTTGGGCGGCCTCAAGTGTAGGATCATTTCTTAAAGTGTGTCAAGTGGTCCCAAAAAGTGACTTCTGCCACTACCAGGACTGCACGGATTTTTGAGGGAAATCCACGCAGACCAGTGCGCCTATCGAAGGAAACTACGCGCAAAGGCCCATTTGACTTGTTTTATTGGTGCGCAATTTGATTTTTTCCTCTTGACCTTAGATATTTTTAAAAAAATTCAGATCCTCTAATGTGCCTCAGCCCTGTAAATCCTTCTGCCTGAAATTTAATAATGGCATCTTTGCTTGTCCAATTTTCCAGTGATAATAGTAGGCTTTAACCCTGTAAAAAAATTATTTGCAAACGAATTCTTAACACAGAAAATAAATAATACTAGAGAATAAAACATAAAACAGATATACACAAATATTTTCCATGTATCCCAAAACTCGAACTTCCAGCTTGATTTTTCATTATGTTCATTTCAATGTTACAATACATATATATACATGTTGAAGGATTCATAAACCCCAATACATTAACCTGGATTAGAACATAATTGTAGTTCTCTTGACCATATCTACAAAATACCATGGAAAAAAAACCATCATGCCCAAAACCATGTGCTAAACCCATGCACAAAACCATAAGTAGGTCCTCCCACCTGATATAGGGTCCAAAAAAAAATTATCAGGCTATTGCCCTAGACCCCGTGTAGGGGGCCTACCGCCCCCCCTGCTACACTTGGCACAACTAAGGGGAGTTTTTTTTTTCCACCTCACACGTGGGGCTAGTCGTGGAAAGAATATAACACACACCCGACATTCTCCCACTTGTTGTTTTCTTTCCACGGGGGGCCACAGGAAAGCTTAGTGATTGGTCCAGCCCTGCAATGCCCATTGTTTCTCTACACAAAGATAAATTATAAGCACTCGCAGACTTCGTCAATCCATTTGCAACAATCTTCAAAGTGTCCACCTTTACCAGCAACACCTTTTTATCCTCAAACATATCTCTCACAAAGTGATACTAAAAATCAATTTTCTTTGTCTTTGAATGATAAGCAGGGTTCTTAGCCAACAAAAATGCACTTTTTCTATCACAACCTATCCTTATAACTCGTTGCACCAAGCCCATACTTGAACACAATCTCTGCAACCAAACGACTTCCTTACTTGCATGAGTGGATACCATGTATTCAACCTTTGTAGTTAAAAGAGCCACTATAGACTGTCTTTTTCTCATCCAAATGATTGATCGTCCAAATAGGTTCAACACATACCCACTTATATATCTTAGATATGATTTAGATCACCAACCCAATTTGCATCAACAGAGCCTCTAATATCCAAAAATATGTCCAATCCTGGTCGGTCTTGGTAGCACAAACCATAATCACTAGTGCAACGCAAATACCTGAAAACCCACTTCATTATTGTCCAACGCTCCTTCCCTGGTTTTGACATAAACCTTGTTAGACTCCTGTAATTTACAATATCACAAGGTGACTAAGCATCTCATATAGGAAAAATTTCATATCGTACTTGAATTTCAATATTCAAATGATTTTCAAAGATGGGAAGAAGAAAAGAAGAGGGTGTTTATACTCTAAGGTCCTAGAAAGGTTATTTAGTCCTGGTGTTTAGGAATTCATGACCATTCTGGGACCTATTAGGACATATGTTGAGTCATATTAAATTTTATCCTAGGTCCCAAGCCCCCCATTTCTTTTACCCAAAATCCCTAAAGCATCACACTTTCCCCTATCCTAACTCCAAAAACCCACATTTTCCTACAACCCTAACTCTTATACTATACCCATGCCATCCATTTATTCGTCTAACCCCACCGTCACATCATACATCGTGTTAGCGCTAATCAATCATCACCATCCACTAATACTCTGAAATTATTTATCCCTGACCCCACTGTTGCATCCAACATCATATCCACCTTAAACTCCCCGCACCTTGTCGTCGTCTTCGCTCCCCATTTCCATATCTGACGATCTCCACGCATTTCACACCCCCCTCTGCCTTCAAACTTTAACCATGTGAGGGGAAAAGGGGGGGGGGGTTTGAAATGGGTGGTATCTCTTACCACTATTCCCGCTACGTGGTGTTCCCATGCTACTTCACACCCCCTGCTCTGATACCACCTACCACTCCACTACACCCCACCCCCCCCGAAATCTGCTTTCCCTCTGCTCTGATACCACTCACGCCATCGTCATCCACCACTTCCACCACCACTACGCTACATCCACCTATAGATCCCTATCACCACTCCGTCATGTCGCCCTTCCCTGCCATCTTACCTAGAAGATTCTTATTGGAACACGGTTATATTCGGGTAACCACCAATTCAAGGGAATTTTTTCCAATTATTAAAGGAACAGTGGGTTTTACATTTCAAACTCCACTGCAGAAGTAATCGGCACAGAAGAGATAGAAGAAAGCAGAATGGCTATGATGACAGCCAGTACAACCATCAAATTCGATCATCCAATGATGGTTTCTTAATGAAAAACAGAGCCAGGTGTTAGTGTTGCCTCTTCGGCACCATATTATACAAATTCTGCAATCAGTAACGGACTGCTCAAGTAAATACATCCACCCTTTTGTCAGATTTATCTTATCACTGCCTGCATGGCTCCACTTGTCCAATTTTGGCTTGAATTCAATTAATGACGATTGTTGAATGTCAGAATTACCCGCTCTTTGACATTTTTTTCTCACCTCTTTCCCTCACTTTCTCATAATATTACAGACCCCAATCAATGATAAATGCTAGGTTTTTTCTTAAGGATGCATTAAAATGATTACCATATTATATTTTCATGCTCTTGCTATTTGGATAGATTTTTGCAATTTAGTCAAAGTACATTGCTGAAATTAGTAGGACTCTTGATTTTCTCTTCGTAGAAAATCAAGAAGTCCAACAGTCCTATTGCAATTATAATTCGAAGTAGCCACCTGCAAGTAGTTTAACTCATAAACAGTTATATAATTTTCCTTTAAATATCGCTTGCATAGAACCGAGAACACAGTTCAGAAATTAAGTGTTAAACTCAGTCTTTTTGTTGATACTCTGTATTCATACTTCACTTTATCATAATACGAAGTTTATGTTGCCAATGATTGCTTGATTACATCCTTAATCAGTTAGCAGTTCAACCACATCAGTTGCAGAGGGCCCTTGCATCTGAAGGAGGTTTTTCATTTATGTTTTTAGCTTAATTTCATTACTCTCTTTTTCAGCAAATCTGTTTTCTAATTAGGTTTATGCTTCGTTTAAGTTTTTTATCAATAGTATAGTGATAAATCACAAATGTGTAGCCTTTCTCTTCTAAGATATTTTGAGAAGATAGATAACTCTATTTTCCAATCGAATAAAGATTGAAGAATTAAGAACACACAGTTTCCTAGTTTCCTTACTATTTTGTCATTCATTTTCTCATAATAGAATTGTTAATTAACTGTGTTAATGGATGTTTTCAAAAGCCATTTCAAGATTATAATGATCCTAAACTGAATGGTTAAATATCTAAATCCATACAGTAATTTAATTTACTCAGCACATTGTTATTTACTTTCTAGGAACTTAAGAACCAAGGTATAATTGACTTTTTATATAGCACTTCAAGAGGGTAATACTTCATATTGAATGTTGAATAAAATCAAATATACATTAGTTCGTTATTCTTTTACATTTTTCCTTCAGATCCTCACTTATTTTCATCACGGATATTCCTAAATATCATTCAAGGAGATTGATTTAGTTACACTTCATAAATTGGATGACTGAATGTTTAATGAATGTAATTAATGAGTTACCTTCTGCATGACTTACTTGATTTTCTAGATCATCAAGTATAATTGGTTTCTTAACACCATTTCAAGAAGATCATACTTCATAATTGAATGTTGGAGTAACTAAAGATACATTAGATGTTTTTCCTCTGCTTATTGTTCTAGGACATTAGAAGTTAAAGTATAGAAAGTTGCTTAATACATCATTTCAAGAAGGTCATACTTCATAATTGAATTCTGGAGTTACCAGAAGTACGTTATTTGATTTCATTTTCTGTCTTTACTTTCAAGCACTGCAATTTCATTCTTAGCTCTAAGGCTCAAATCCATGGAATATGACTAATAATAGGATCAACTAGATACTTTTTTTTCCAAATTAGTTTTTTAACTCGTCAACAGTTTTTGATTTATTTTTATGAAAATTAGATTAATTTAGGAACACTTCATTTTCTTCCTTCTTAAAAGTTTATTAGATTCATTTAATTCTTTACATAGTTTTAGATTAACATTCTTAGACATCAAGGAACAGAAAACCCCCAAAAACAACATAAAATACAAACAATGAAGTAATAAAATGTTAGCTAAATACATATAGTACACCCACACTTCATCAGTATACAAACCCTGGTTGATAATTTATGCAAGAAATTTAGGACACTAAATTGACTAAACATTTTGGCACCATTGTCGGGGAAGTGTAATTAGGTGACCTCATTTCTTACATCCAAAAACAATGATATGCATAGAGAAAGAGACTCTAGGGGCAGATTCATATCTAGAGGTAGGAGTTTGATCCCTACAACACCACTCACTCCACCAAGGCTAAGAATTGATACTCCTCCATCTCAAACCCATATTCCATATTTCACTAGCCATAGACTTCCTAAAGTTCTAAGGTCAGAAATCTAATTAGGAGGATCTCCTACTTCATCCACTGAGGCAGTCTTAGAGGAAGAAGATCCTAGGTCTCCAACAGAAGGAGTAACATTTTCCCCTTCTACAGGGGAACATATTCTAGCTAAAGAGTTAGAAATCCCTAGTGGAGAGGAAAAAGAAGAACTTTCTTCAACATACCATTGATAGAGGAACCAGAGGAAGAGCAGTTAACCCTGCAGGTTGAATCTTATATCATCTCTGAAGAATCTATAATGGCAGGAAGAGGAGAAGGAGGAGGAGAGGGAGAAGGAGAAATTTTTAATGGAGAAAATGTACTATTTGGAGGAGGTATAAGTAGAGGAGGAGATAGAGGAAGAGGTAGAGGAAATTCAGAAGGAGGTAGAAGAAATAGGTAATTGAGAGTTATTTTGGATTCCCTATAGTGGATGAGGATACAAATGCTACCATGAAAAATATCTCACCTTCTGTTCTCCCAAACTTTCATGGATTGAAAATTGAAGACCCTAAAACCTTTTTGTTTGAATTTGAAGTCTTGTGCAGAGCTTATTATTATTTACAAGACTCTCAAAAACTCAAACTGTTTCCTTCAACATTGAAAGGAGCAGCTCTAAAATGGTTCATGAGTATAATCACTACGTCTATTAGGACATGGAATGATATGAAGGGAGCATTTCTAGAAAGGTAATTGGATTATTGCATACCTATTAATCGCAAGGAGGAAGTGTTTAAAATGATGCAAAGAGAGGATGAAAATTTGGAGGATTTAATTGAAAGATTTAACTATAACATAAAAAGAGAAAAAATGGAAAATTTAGATCAAGACACTTTAAAAGCTCTTTTGTTGAAAACAATTAGAGATGAGTGGATAGACATCCTTAACATGATGGGGAAGGGGGACATCTCTCAACTTCCATTACCTCACATTGGGGAATTATGTATTCATCTCTCAAGAGGAAAATAAAAAACTAGGAAAGGTCCAAGAGATCCTGCTCTTGCTAGGGTAAATAGATCTGCAACTGGAACAGTGAGTAGGGCGGAAATTGGAAATATGCTTGATGAATTTAAAATAGACATTTTAGGGAGTCTTAGTAAACAGATAAACACCCTTAAGTTACAAAACAAGTAGAAAGCCGAGACTGATGCTTTAGCTATTTTCTGTCCCAAATGCATAAAGAAGCATGCTTTAAGAGAATGTCCTATTGATGCAAAAGTCATAGAA
This sequence comes from Pinus albicaulis, assembly GCA_034641835.2. Classification (NCBI taxonomy): domain Eukaryota; kingdom Viridiplantae; phylum Streptophyta; class Pinopsida; order Pinales; family Pinaceae; genus Pinus; species Pinus albicaulis. Next base: position 1,528,224,263 of record CM076579.1, read on the forward strand.
ACCTCTATGATTTATTCAGAAAGTCATGAAACTAAGAGTTGTCCTTCAATTCCTAGTCTTAAGGTTTCTTTTCAAGAACAAAAACCTTCAAATCCAATATAATCTCTTTGTTTTGTCTCTATAAGACCATGGCAGGGGCCACAAACTCAAGGGTTTAATAACCAAATGTATACTCAGCCCCCACCAAACTAGAATTCTTGGCAGCAACCTTGGCCTCAATCTCAATCTCAATCTCAACCTTGGCCTCAAGGAATGCAAAATTTCTATGGAATATTCTCTCAGTACTATCAATATCCTCCATCATATCCAAATTATCCTCCCCAACAAATTCCTTAACCATTACTAAACCCCGACAATAAAAATCCTCAGAATAACTATATGATAGAAGGAAAACAATTTCCAACCTACATGATTACTCCTCTGGATCTTAATGATGTCCAACTTAGATCTGGTAGGATATTAGAAAAGAAAAAATCCTTCTATAGTCATTCAAGAACAAGGCAATTCTGAGGAAGATTCTCTACAGCCCAATAAAAGTTTTGAAGAAGGAATATCTCTTCAAAACCAAAATTCTGAAAATGAAAAAAAAAAGAGAACCAATAAATTCAACTCCTATCATAGAGCAACCATAAATATCTACTTCTACACCTACTTTTCCTAAAATATTTCAAGTTGATAGAAGGGTAGAAAAGCATATTATGTTGCCTAATTATGATTTTCTAGATGAATTGAAAAATGTTTGCATCAAAATCCCTTTGTTACAATCCATCAAGGAAATTCCAATTTTAGCTTAAACAATAAAGGAGTTTAGTATGAAGAAACAGGGAAGAAAAACGAAAGAAATAAAAAGAATTCGGCTTGTAGGAAAAATAGCAGACATAATGATGGGAAAAATTTCCATTCAAAAATATTTAGACCCAGGACGTCCAGTTGTAAAAACACATATCAATGGAGTTTAAATTCTAGATAAATTGATTGATTTAGGACTAGAAATAAATATCATGAGCAAACAAACCATGTAATAACTTAAGCTTCCTAATCTTGTTTATACACCTACATTACTGCAATTAGCAGATAGACATGTAATCAAACCAGATGGTGTGTTAGAAGATATTTCAGTGTCCTTATTCTTGGGAGTACCATGTTTATTTTATGATCTTAACCCCTAAGAAAAATCTAGGAGGACATCCACTTATATTAGGAATACCTTGGTTGGCTACAGTTGATGCTTTCATTAGCTGTAGATCTAGTGACATGTATATTTCTGATGGTAATTTAACTAAGAAATTCTCTCTATATCCTCCAGCAAGAACAATCACAGAGATAGATGACAAAGAATGGATTGATAATGAAGATGATATAAAACCTCTCTTTACTATTTCAACCATTAGTGAAGATAGTCAAATCCTAAATACAATAGAAAATTTGAATCATCTGCAGAGTATGAACATAAACAATTTCAAGAAAAATCCAATATTGAATATTTACCATATAGATAGATGTCTTTTCATTCTATGGAAGATTTTGGTAGCTCTACAGTTGAAATATTTCGAGGAAAAACTTTGAACATAAACAATAACTTGGAGAAATTACAACATGAAAAGCTAATCAAAACATTACAACGACATTTTTCTGCATATGCATGGGAATACACTGACATGAAAGGAATTAGTCCTAAGACTTGTATACATCACATCTACATTAAGGAAAATTGTAAACCTATCAGACAACCTCAAAAAAGGATGAATCCAAATCTTAAGGAAATTGTGAAAGAGGAGTTGCAAAAATTGCTGAATGTAAACTTCATTTACCCAATTTCAGACACCCAATGGGTTTCCCCCTTAGTGATTGTGCCTAAAAATAATGGTAAATGGAGGGTATGCATTGATTATCGAGAATTGAATAAAGCCACCCTAAAATATCATTTTCATTTTCCCTTTATAGATCAAGTGTTAGATACATTAGCAGGTAAGAACTATTTATCATTATTTGATGGTTTCAGTGGTTACAATCAAATTCAGGTAGCACCTAAAGATCAAGATAAAACCACATTCACATGTCCATGGGGGACTTATGCCTATCGGGTACTTCCTTTTGGATTGTGCAATGCACCTGCAACATTCCAAAGGGAACTACTAGGAATTTTTTCTAACCTAATACATGATTGTGTAGATATTTATATGGATGACTTTACAGTTTATGGGAATACATTTGAAGAAGCTTTAGAAAACTTGGAAAAGTTTCTTAAAATATGTAAGGAAGCAAACATTTCACTAAGCCATGAAAAATGTTTTATGATGTTTACAGAAGGGATTGTCTTAGGACATCACATTTCAGGAGATGGAATTAAAGTTGATAAATCTAAAGTTGAAGTCATCTCTAAATTATCAATTCGAAGTTGTCAAAGAGATGTTAGAAGTTTTCTAGGATTCACAGGATACTATAGAAGAATTATAGAAAATTTCACTAAACTAGCATCCCCACCTTCAAGTTACTCACCAAAGGTTGTGAATTCAATTGGAATTATTATTTCCAGTTGTCATTTGAGACCTTAAAAGAAAAAATTTCTGAAGCACACATATTAAGAGGTCCAAATTGGAAACTACCTTTTCACATTTCAACATATGCTTCAGATACAGCTCTGGGAGTTGTATTAGGACAAAAATATTTGATCCCCTATGCCATCTATTACACAAGCAAGAATTTGGCTACCACAGAGTTAAATTACATTGTAACTGAAAAGGAATTCTTATTTTTTGTTCATGCTATCAACAAATTCAGACATTGCATAATAGGCTATGAAACCTTTGTCCATACAGATCACTCTGCAATTAGGTACTTAACGAATAAATCTATTACTATTGGCAGAGTTACAAGATGGTTATTACTCCTGCAAGAATTCAACATCATTGTTCTAGACAACCCTGGAAAACAGAACACAGTTGCTGATTTCCTGTCTAGAATTCAGAATATCAAAGATGATACTCCAATTGAAGATAAATTTCCTGATGAATATCTTTTTGCAGTAACTACTCAGACCCCTTGGTTTTCATATATTGCTAATTACTTAGTCATGGGGAGATTACCTTCACATATGTTTCCTAGAGAGAAAAGAAAATTCATTCAAACAAGTGCAAGATACTCATGGATTACTAATGAATTGTATAAAGTACGTCTATATCTCATTATCAGGAGATGTGTTCGAGAAGATGAAATGCCTGAAATTCTTAAGGCATGTCATGATGTGTTAGCACCCAAATTGGACCCCAGGCTGAAAAGGGAAAAACAGGGTAACAACTAAACCACGCTCAGCCTTGTAGCTAGCCCTACAAGGACAGGAGAGGAAATTCTCCATAAAGATAGATACTCAATAAAACACAATAGTGGACTGATATTAGGCTAGGTAAAATGATGGAAAAAGGTTTTAATAAAATGAATGAATTTCAGGGATGTGTGGGATAAAATGGGATAGTTGAAACTGGGGATTAAATTAGGACACACGGTATTTCATGGGGTAAGGTAGGCAGGAAATTTCTCAATTAAAGTTTAATAAAGATGGGATGGAAACACTGGTAAGGAGCTGAAAAGCGCACAATAAAAGGATCCTTTTCAAACAGAAGAAAAAACACAGAGTATGAATGATTTCCCAAGGCACGACATGAAAATGGATCCTACATTTATATCTTGAAAAGATTCAAAAGGAAATGTTTATGGATGAGAGGTGAAACATAACAATTTACATATGAAACAAAGGAGAATAAAAAATGCTAAATCTCATACCACATAGATCCCACAAATTAGAGTTGCATCTCTTATTAATCCCTGCCAAACTATACAATGAAGTGCAAAACGTTCTTTCACACTATTCCCCTACTTCTGAGTTACAGATTCTCTCACTTCTTACAAATTATTTACAATTACATTAAATACACTGAAATGTGGGAACATAGATCCACAGAAAAAGGGAGTTGTTCTAACAGCTGAAGAACTGAAAACTAATCATAGAAAATAAATCTAACAATCTGCCCTAAAGAAGGAACAATATTACATTTGCTTTACTTGGGCAAATTTACAATTTCGTTGTTGAATGATAAATAGGTAATTTGAGGAGCAAATCCCTATCCTTACGCTGCTGTATAAATCTTTGTTTTATTTAGCTCTTGGCCAGCTAACTGTTTTCTTTGCTTTCCACTATTCATTTGAAGAAAACTGACATTTTAATAAAATGTTTTTTGGAACAAAATGACATGAAATTATATACATTTGTGAAGGGAAAATTTGATTTTGAATAGGAAAAGGGAAGGGAAGGAGGCGGGACCCGCATCGCAATCAGAATCGGAGAGGCTCGAGAAAGGGGAAATACAATGGAGTGACAGAAAACTCTGATGTGATTAAGTGATAAGGGTAATCAGAATCGGAATCACAAGTTTTGGGGGCGGAGTATAACACATTACAAACTTCTGATGCGATGGGGGGAAAGGCCTTTGTAAAATAAATTTGAAACGAAATTTAATTTAACAAAGGGTACAGGCCTTTGATAATACAAGATGGGCGGAAGTGTTATGTGGTGGACCGATAAGTGAATTGGCATCGGAGATCAGAGATCGGGTGAAGAAAGATATTATATATGGAATGCGATTTCCGATGGCCCAATCGGCTGCAGGCCGTCAGATCGAATGGTGAAATCAATGGCAGAGGAGTAGTCGGGGTTTTATAATCGGGGAGGGGCTTTGGGGGGGCTCTAATAGGGATGTCCCGATTGGCTATGAGCCGTCGGATGGAGTTGGGCGATCAATGGCTGAGGGATAATCAGACGGTGCCGATCGGGGGATTTGAAATCGGGGGGGGGGGGACGATTGGGGGCGCCATTTGCGATGGAGCGATTTCCTATAGGCCGTCCAATCGGATTATGAGATGAACGGTCAGGATGTGCATCAGAGGGATTCCATCGGAGGTTTATAATCAGAAGTCATTTAATGTAATCGCATTAGAGGTTTCGCGATGAGTCAATCAGGGCACGCTTATGTAATGTTGCAATGTGATTTGGAAAGGGGAAAGGGACTTGGGTTTTATAATATAAAACCTTCTGAGTTTTATTATAAGGTTTTCAAACGGGATGGAGGGGAAGTGGTTAAATCTAAATCGCATTTGTGTTTTATAATGTGATTTTTGTAATCGGAGAGGGGGGGGGAAGGGATTTTATTAAGGGAAATATTAAAACTTTAAACATAAATTTTTAAGGGAAAAAATGGGAAATAGGGATTATTTGAGGATATAAGGAATTTTACTTCACTTAAGCATAAATTTCAATCTAGAAGTCAGTTTTAAGAGTGTAATATATCGTTGGAAATATCTTTCCAGGCTCTTTCTGATGGATCTACTTGGAAGATGATTTGGTGCCGATCATGCTATGGAAAACTTCTCTGAAGGCAGGATGATGACTTTTGTGGAGATGGCAGCTTCTGAATTGTGACTTATTACATATGATGACATAAAATTACATAATGAATGATAATAAAGGAAAAATATCATGTTTTCACCTCAAAACATGGTTTTGAGGTGAAAATTACATCAAGTTGAATAAAATATATCTTTGATATTCCTGGTGTTGTGACTTTGAGTTTACTAATTTCCTCATGATCTTGCTAATATTTATAGACATTTGACTCATTGATTTGATCATGGTAAGATCCTAGAAACTAATGAGACCCATCCTATGACCTAATGACATGATTTTGAAAGTGAAAGTGACCCATGACCCAAGACCATAGAAAGAAAAATCAGCAAGTATTTCATGAGGGAAAACTGATAAAAAATTACTACCATCAATGAATCCATGACCTAGCGGAATCGTGAAATTTATTCGGTATGAGACTCCTAATATGCAAATGCAAAAGAGAAAATTTTTATCACTGATGGCAGTATGACTAGACTGACACTAACATGATGAAATTTATGGAGGACACTTTGTTGATAAGAGGAAAGCCTATAAAATTCTTCATTTAGGATATTATTGGCCATCCATCTTCAAAGATGCCAAAGAATATGCCAAAAGGTGTGACAGCTACCAAAGGGTAGGAAAACCTTCTCCTTCAGGTGAAATGCCACGACAAACTCGGGTACTCATTGAAGCTTTTGAAAAATGGGCTTTGGATTTTGTGGGACCAATCAATCCTCCATCTAAACAAAAGAAGTATATTTTGGTATGCACTAATTACGTCACTAAATGGGTAGATGCTAAAGCATTACTTTTTTCTAATGAGAAATCTATAGTTAATTTTCTCTTTGAGGATATCTTCACTCGTTTTGGTGTTCCAAGAGAAATTGTGATGGATCAGGGATCTTAGTTTACATCAAAGGTGGTGAAAAAGCTCGTGGAAGATTATAAGATCAAACACAGAAAGTCCACTCCTTACCATCCACAAGAAAATGGTCAAGTAAAATCTACTAGTAAGGTGATTGAAGGAATTCTCACTAAGACTATACATCTACACAGAAGAGATTGGGCAGAAAGACTTACTTAAGCCTTATGGGCCTACAGAACTACATGGAGGAACACAACAGGACATACTCCCTATGAACTTGTTTATGGGAAGCAAATCTTGTTCCCTATAGAGTTTTAGATCCAAACCTTCAAGATGGCATTCCAATTGGGGCTTGATTTATAGAAACATAGATTGGAGAAAATAAATGAGCTTGTTGAAACCAGGCAAGATTCAGTTCAAAGAACCAGTATATTCAAGCAGCAAAGGGCTAAATGGCATGATAATTATATCAAGGAGAAGAAGTTTCAAGCAAGGGATTGGGCACTTTTGTTCGATTCAAAATTCAAGGATTTTCAAGGGAAGTTTTAGACTCATTGGCTTGGGCCATATGAAATTGAAAAGTATTTGATAATGGAGCAGAGAAAATAAGGACAATAGATAAATAAAAGGTACCTCTTCTTCTGAATGGTCATCGGTTGAAAGTATATCATAAACTAATTTCAAAAGAAGAGTTTGTCAAGATATTTCAAGATAATATTGATATAAAGTTAGTGAAGAAGAATTCTTCTTCTTCACAAACTTATCTTTTATTTTCCTACATTCATAAAATAAAAAAATAAAAAAAATAAAAATAAAAACATAAAAATATATATATATAATAAAGTGTATAAGTATGAAAACCAATCATTGATTAGCATACTTACACAGAAAATACAAGGTGAAAATCAGAGATTTCTGACATCCTATATTTTCTATTTCTTTTCTGTAATAAGTAGTGACATAAAACTACATTCATTTGTAGTTCATAATATGCAAATTCATTTCATTTTTTTTTAGTATCATTCCATTACACTTCACTGTCATTTTTCAGTTTCATTCCATCTCATTTCATTTTCATTCCATTTTCACACTCATTTCATAAGTCATACTCCACTTCCATATCATTTCATATCCATATTCTATATACATACTTCAGTTCTTTTTGCAAATTACATTCTGCAGCTAATCACATTTTGTAGCTGATGCATTCTGTAGCTAAGTACATTCTGCAGCTGATTCTATTCTGTGGCTAATTTGATTCTGCAACCACTTCAGCAGTTCTAACATGATGATTACAAGGGATTAAAGGATTATTTTTTAGAGACCAACATGCCACAAAGAGTACCTAAGGATCAACACCAAAGAAAAAAACAAATAAAAAGGTTAAGTTCTAAAGGTAAAGTGCAAAAATTTATTTTTATAGCAAGGTTAAAACATGAAACATATATAATATGAACATTCATATGTTTCCTTGACAACTCATCCTTTGACTTGATTGCAAATCTTCATCATACTATCAGCCATATCCTCTGTATTAAGTTGCATAACGGTCCATCATTAAACTCCCTCGTTGATGACTAACAATCATGATCTATGACGTGACATACTTGTCTACCTCTCTCCAAGACCCTACCATATATTTATTCCTACAAACTCTCCATAACCCTCCATCAGATCCGCAACTAATTCATTTCCATATAACAGAGGGGTAATTCTGAAGGTTGAAAGAACTTTGCATAGTAGAAGGATGGGGTTAATTGTTAGATCAGAACCAGTGGGATTAAAGTACATGGAAGGATACCCACAGCTTAAATAATTATTACAGAAAGTTGGATGGTTAAAGTTCATCGAGAAACTTGATGGATTTCACAAGGAGATTACAAAATCCTTTTCTCGGTATTTTGATGGCACAGAGGTATAAATTGGAGATATCAAGTTTACAGTGACTGATTCATTCATGGCCGAGGCTACAGAACTTCCAAGGCATGGTGAAAGATGGTTCAAGAACAAGGAGTTCCACAGTGAGTCATGGAAGGTTATACTTAAAAACCCAGGTATGGATGTCTCTATTTTTATAAAAGATGTAGAAATTTGAATAACTGATATATTATTCACTGAGATTCTCCTGATCACACATTATTTTAGCTTCATGCATAATACATAATCTCTTCTACCATTGATCATTAATTGCGGAAATAAAATCAATTGCATGCACACATTAAAACCACGAACAATCACACATGTGAACACAGTATTTAATGGGAAAGCTTAAACCTGAAAACCCCAACTATATGTATATTATATGTCATGGAGATCATGTAACAATCATAGTACAAAGCTCCTCACAAGCTCTCATGCACACCCTCAATTGCTACACACTATCAAGCTAGATCTAGCAAAACACATGCTCCAATCTTTTGCCACTTGATAGCCAGCCTCTATTGCGTAATCAATGTTATGGGATGGCTTCATTAAATAGATAAACCACCTAGCTTGTACTGTGCATTCCTCATGGGCTTCTCCACCTATCTTTGTGTTGCAAATAGCAACTGTATAGTCACAACTAATAGTTAACCTGCTCTTTCACCTATCTCTGCACTGGTCTCCACTGAAACTGTCCATGCACTGAAGTTAACTGATGCATTCTTTAGTTGATTAATGAGTTTATAATTAGTGAATTAATTAATAATTAATTCACACCACTCTCACTAATTGTATCAATTAGTTAAACTAAATACAAATAGCTCAATTATGTTTAGATTAGTTAAACTGAATACAACTCCACTAACTTCCTCAATCAACTCCACCAAACTCTGTCACATGAGTTCTAACTGAAGTATCCATGCAATAGCTCCATTTAACCCTCAGGAATAGCGTAATTCCTTCTGTCAGCTCCTGTGCCACATCTGTGCACTTAACTGAAGTGCTCCAAGAGAATAAGATAATATTTAGAGTCCAAATATTATTAAGAGCTAATAATATTCGACATATCTATTTTTAGACTGGCAATCTAAAAATAGAATCCGCCCAATATGTCTAAAAATAGAAGTCCATCTATTTTTTCCGACTTGACCAACCATCCACAAATAGCATCCTGCAACTCATAGAACATGATCCATATGTCTAAAAATAGACTTTGCGCTAAAAATAGCTTGCGGGCCCACTTAGCGAAGGCGACTTCCTTCCACTAAGCTCATCATCTTGTTGCAATCTCAACACTCCCTCTCAACAAGATAAGGATTATCTGCAACCCCTATCCTACTCCTATGGTATTCGAATTTTCTCCTGGTGAGCACCTTCGTCAAGATATCAGCATCCTGATCCTTCGTAGGAATGTATGAAAGTAACATGATCTTCCGCTGCACAAAATCTCTAATATGATGATACCGGATGTCAATGTGTTTAGATATATCATGAAATACTGGATTAACCGAGAGTTTGATGCAACTCTGATTATCACAATAAATCACAGTAGGATCCAAGTGTGAACCGAACAACCCGACCAGGATCTTCCTCATCCATATAGCCTCGCATGAAGCCAAACTTGTTGCCATATACTCGGCCTCTGCTGAACTGAGTGCCACTGATCTCTGCTTCATGTTGTACCAAGAAACTGTTGTCGAACCGATACTGAAAATCCCTCCAGATGTGCTCTTTCTTTCCGTTTGGCTCCCTGCCCAATCTGCATTCATGAAGCCACACAGATTCACCTCATCCGACTATTTGTACCATAATCCATATCCCGATGTGCCTCTGAGATATCTCAATACATGCTTTCCTGCCTTCCAGAAGAGCTTGGTTGGCTTAACCATAGCTTGTGAAAGCTAGTTCATAGCATAGCATATGTCGGGTCGTGTATTAACCAGATACATAAGCGACCCCACCAACTGTCGATAAACAGTGGCATCCACTACCTCCGCTGAAGTAGCATCCTCCTTCCTCCATCCACCAGGAAGAGGAGTATCAACAGGCTTGCAGCCATGCATGTTGAACTTCTCCAGTATCTCCCAGGCATACTTACCCTGAGAAACAAATAGTCCATCACTGCGCTGCCAAATTTCCAATCCCAGGAATTAATGAAGGAGGCCCAAGTCCTTCATCTCAAACTCTCTAGCAAGATCCTCCTTGCATGAAAGTATCAACAGCTCATCACCCGTCAAAATCAGATCATCTACATACAGTACAATGATCAGCAACTTCCCCTCCACCACAATCTGGTACAGGTTAGGATCCGCCTCACTCTTGGAGAATCAGTCGTTAATCTTGTCTATCTGTGTGTATAAGCCACGAGGTGCTTGTTTCAACCATACGACGCTCTCTTGAGCACACGCACATGCGACTCGCTGCGAAGATCTCAAATCCTTCGGTATACATGTACACCTCCTCCTCAATGGCCTAAAGTTGAGGAACAGTGTCTTCACATCCATACGATGAATGTACCACCCACTCTTATGTGAGAGAGCAGAATCGTCTGTATGGAAGAATACCTTGCGACAGGTGCAAAGGTCTCCTCATAATCGATCCCCTCTATCTGTGAAAATCCTCGGGCAACAAATCTTGCCTTGTACTTCTCCACACTCCCATCAGCTGCCTGCTTCACTTTGTAGATCCATCTCGAACCCACCAATGATTTCCCCTCCGGCCTCAGGACAATCTCCCATGCACTGTTTCTAACAATCGAATCATACTCCTCCACCATGGCATCTACCCATGCGGGGTCCTCCACAACTTCCTCGAAAGAGGATGGCTCTGTCACGATACACTTTCTCATAAGAGCCATGTATCCAGTATACCGGTCAGGTGACTGTCTCTGTCTGCACTGTGATGAAGGTGCTCCTACAACCTTCTCTGCATCTTGAGCCAGTCGCTCAGCTTCTGTAGTGCGCTTCTGCCCTCTGATGGTTGGCGCTGCATGAGTGGTCTCTTCACTCCATGAACCTCATCTTGTGGTTGATCCACATCCTGAGACTCCTCCTTAGGAACTAACGACTCCTCATACGCATGCAAGTGTGGCTCCCTCTCAAGCAAACACTTCATGGCTTTCTCCTCATGAAATTTGATATCCCGTCGCACAACAGTCTTGTGACTGTCTGAAAAATACACACAATAGTTGTGGGGTGTATCAGTGTACCCCACAAATATCCCAACCTCTGCAGTCGACTCCAGCTTCTTCCTGGCATCCTTTGTCACATGAATGTAAACAGGTGAACCAAAAATCCTCAAATGGGAAATATCGGGCTTCTTACCAGAAAACGCCTCCTCGGGTGTACTCATGCCAAGTATCCTGTGAGGACAACGGTTCTGCACATATACTGCAGTATTGCATGCCTCAGCCCACAAGTGTATGGGAAGGCCCTGATCATGCAACATCACCCTTGCAGCACCCACGATCTTTCTGTTCTTCCGCTCAGCAACCCCATTCTGTTGTGTGTTACGAGGTGTTATGAGCTCTCTTCAAATTCCTTCTGCGCTGCAAAAGTCCTTGAATTCGCCAGAGATGAATTCACCACCATTTTCGCTCCTAAGAGCCTTCACCTGCTTCCCCGATTCTTTCTCAACCAGTGCCTTGAACTCACAGAACTTTGAGTATGTCTCGCTCTTCTTCTGCATGATGAAGATCCATCACTTACGAGAAAAATCATCAACAAATATCACATAATACCTGTGCTTTGCTGTCGAAGCTACTGAGAAAGTTCCACACACGTCTGTGTGAATTCTCTCAAGGATCGTCATGGCGTGACTATCCTTCTCCTGAAAGGTGGCTTTCACAAAGTTTCCCAAGGTACATCCCTTGCACTAATCTGAATGCACAAGAGTACCCTTAAGAAGCCCAGTAGAAATCTGCTGCAGTATCTTCAAAGCTCCATGGTGAAGGTTGCCCAATCTCCGGTGCCACAACTCGCCATCATCCTGGCTCACCACTCCTTCTGCCTTGCCTACCATTGTTGCATAGCCATCTACCTGCAATTGATAAAGGTTTTGAACTCGAACCCCTATCCTCTGGGTCTCACCAGTTTCCTTACTGTGCAGGAAAGCCTTTCCCTCGCTAAAGACAACATCATATCCCTTGTCTTCTAACATCGCCACAGAGATAAGATTCTTCTTCAATCCTGGAACATGCATATCCTTTCCTTCAATATGAAGGGTTTACCGGACTCCTCTCAAAGGAAATGAATGCCGTCTGAGTACGCCTTTGTATCTACCATCATCACCCATCTCGATGTGCACTCCAAGATCTTTCTCATCCAGATCAGTGAACAAATCTCGATCTCCTGTCATGTGAAAAGACGCACCACTGTCAAGAAACCACACTGATCCCATCATACTTGAGACCAAGCATGCGATCAGTGAAAAATACAGCTCAAACTGTGAGGCTAAGTCCTTTCCAGCTGCAGTCCCAGCAGCCTGCTTATTTTTCTTCTTCTATGGACAATTTGTGGCGTCATGTCCGTGTCGGTGACAGTGAAAGCACTTCACCCTGGACATGTCTTGCTTCTTGCCTTTCGCACCTGAATCAGAAGCTTTCTTGCTCTTCCCCTTCTTTTCTTTGGCATCCAAAGTGAAATTCTCTTCATCATAGTTCTTTGATGAATATCCGTCCCTGGTACTCTACCTTATCTCCTCTTGCACAAGATCCGACCAAAGTCGCTCCCATCCTGGCAATTTGTCCCGACCATTGACAGAGTCCTGATAGGAGTGCCAACTCTTCGGAAGCCCAAGGAGAGCCAAGCTCACCAAGTCCTCATCATCAATAGTAACCCCCACACTTCCCAGCTCATCCCTGCATTGGATGAACTTCGTGAGGTACTTGGGCATACTATCGCCTTTCTCCATCTTTATGTTCCTCAGTTTATCCTTGAGCGCCAACTTCCTCTGGTCGCTCTTGCTTTGGAATAAATCTGTCAAAGCTTTCCACATCAAGAATGGAGAAGCCTTACCATGAAGGCTGGACACTATGTGATCCTTCACACCTTCCAACAGAATCCTTCGACACTTTTATGTCTTCTTTTTCCATGCGTCAAGTACGGCAGCATCACTAGAAGTAGGCTTCGGAACTTCTGCATCTATGAACTCCTTCAACCCATTGTCATCCAGCACCGCCTCCATCCTATCCTTCCATGAAATATAATTCGAGCTTCCCTCGAGGGCATACTCCAATCGTAATCCGTTGAAAGACATCTCAACTTCGACACCAAGAAAACACTACTGCAAATTCGAATTCCACCAACACAAAACTCAACCGCTTCAATGTTTTGCAATTGCTCCAATGATCAATATTGCTCCGATACCATGTATAAATTTGAATAACTGATATATTATTCACCGAGATTCTCCTTTTCACACACTATTTTAGCTTCATGCATAATAAAGATTCTCTTCTACCATTGATCATTAATTATGGAAATAAAATCAATTGCATGCACACATTAAAACCACGAACAATCACACATATGAACACAGTATTTAATGGGAAAGCTTAAATCTGAAAACCCCAACTATCTGCATATTATATGTCATGGATATCATGTAACAATCATAGTACAAAGCTCCTCACAAGCTCTCATGCACACCCTCAATTGCTACACACTATCAAGCTAGATCTAGCAAAACACATGCTCCAATCTTTTGCCACTTGATAGCCAGCCTCTATTGCGTAATAAATGCTATGGGATGGCTTCATTAAATAGATAAACCACCTGGCTTGTACTGTGCAATCCTCATGGGCTTCTCCACCTATCTGTGTGTTGCAAATAGCAACTGTATAGTCACAACTAATAGTTAACTTGCTCTTTCACCTATCTCTGCACTGGTCTCCACTGAAACTGTCCATGCACTGAGGTTAACTGATGCATTCTTTAGTTGATTAATGAGTTTATAATTAGTGAATTAATTAATAACCACTCTCACTAATTGTATCAATTAGTTAAACTGAATACAAATAGCTCAACTATGTTTAGATTAGTTAAACTGAATACAACTCCACTATCTTCCTCAATCAACTCCACCAAACTCTGTCACATGAGTTCTAACTGAAGTATCCATGAAATAGCTCCACATAACCCTCAGGAATAGCGTAATTCCTTTTGTCAGCTCCTGTTCCAAATCTGTGCACTTAACTGAAGTGCTCCAAGGGAATAAGATAATGTTTAGAGTCCAAATATTACTAAGAGCTAATAATATTCGACATATCTATTTTTAGACTGGCAATCTAAAAATAGATTCCGCCCAGTATGTCTAAAAATAGAAGTCCATCTATTTTTTCCGACTTGACCAACCATCCACAAATAGCATCCTGCAACTCATAAAACATGATCCATATGTCTAAAAATAGACATAGTCTAAAAATAGACTTTGCGCCAAAAATAGCTTGCGAGCCCACTTAGTGAAGGCAACTTCTTTCCACTAAGCTCATCATCTTGTTGCAATCTCAACACTCCCTCTCAACAAGATAAGGATTATCTGCAACCCCTATCCTGCTCCTGTGGCATTCGAATTTTCTCCTGGTGAGCGCCTTCGTCAAGATATCAGCATCCTGATCCTTCGTAGGAATGTATGAAAGTAACATGATCTTCCGCTGCACACAATCTCTGATATGATGATACCGGATGTCAATGTATTTAGATCTATCATGAAATACTGGATTAACCGAGAGTTTGATGCAACTCTGATTATCACAATAAATCACAGTAGGATCCAAGTGTGAACCAAACAACCTGACCAGGATCTTCCTCATCCATATAGCCTCGCATGCAGCCAAACTTGCTGCCATATACTCGGCCTCTGTTGAACTGAGTGCCACAGATCTCTGCTTCCTGCTGTACCAAGAAATTATTTTCAACCCGATACTAAAAATGCCTACATATGTGCTCTTTCTTTCTGTTTGGCTACCTGCCCAATCTGCATCCGCGAAGCCACACAACTTCACCTCTTCCAACTGTCTGTACCATAATCCATATCCCGATGTGCCTCTGAGATATCTCAATACATGCTTTCCTGCCTTCCAGAAGAGCTTGGTTGGCTTAACCATAGCTTGCGAAAGCTGGTTAACAGCATAGCATATGTCGAGTCGCGTATTAACCATATACATAAGCAACCCCACCAACTGTCGATAAACAGTGGCATCCACTACCTCCGCTGAAGTAGCATCCTCCTTCCTCCATCCACCAGGAAGAGGAGTATCAACAGGCTTGTAGCCATGCATGTTGAACTTCTCCGGTATCTCCCAGGCATACTTACCCGGAGAAACAAACAGTCCACCACTGCGCTGCCAAATTTCCAATCCTAGGAAATAATGAAGGAGGCCCAAGTCCTTCATCTCAAACTCCTTTGCAAGATCAGCCTTGCATGAGTGTATCAACAATTCATCACGCATCAAAATAAAATCATCTACATAAAGTACAATGATCAACAACTTACCCTCCACCACAATCTGGTATAGGTTAGGATCCGCCTCACTCTTGGAGAATCCAAGTCCGGTGAAATAACTGTCCATCCATGTGTACCAAGCACAAGGTGCTTGTTTCAACCCATACAGCGCTCTCTTGAGCCTGCACACATGCGACTCACTGCTGAAGATATCGAAACCTTCGAGCTGCTCTATGTACTCCTCCTCCTCAATGACTCCATTGAGGAATGCAGTCTTCACATCCATCTGATGAATGTGCCACCCCATCTGCACTGAGAGAGCAAGAATCGTCCATATGGAATAATACCTTGCGACAGGTGCAAAGGTCTCCTCATAATCGATCCCCTCAATCTGTGAAAAGCCTCGGGCAAAAAATCTTGCCTTGTACTTCTCCACACTCCCGTTAGCTGCCTGCTTCACTTTGTATATCCATCTCAAACCCACCACTGATTTCCCTTCCAGCCTCGGGACAATCTCCCATGCACTGTTTCTGACAATCGAATCATACTCTTCCACCATGGCATCTACCCATGCGGGGTCCTCTACAGCTTCCTCGAAAGAGGATGGCTCTGTCACGATACACTTGCTTATAAGAGCCATGTATCCAGTATACCGGTCAGGTGACTGTCTTTGTCTGCGCTGTGATGTAGGTGCTCCTACAACCTTCTCTGCATCTTGAACCAGTCGCTCAGCTTCTGTAGTGCGCTTCCGCCCTCTGATGGTTGGCGCTTCTTGAGTGGTCTCTTCCACTCCATGAACCTCATCTTGTGGTTGATCCACATCCTGAGACTCATCCTTAGGAACTAATAGCTCCTCATCTGCATGCAAGTGTGGCTCCCTCTCAAATGAACACTTCATGGCTTTCTCCTCCTGAAATTTTATATCCCGTCGCATAACAGTCTTGCGACTGTCTGTCAAATACACACGATAGTTGTGGGGTGTATCAGTGTACCCCACAAATATCCCAACATCCGCAGTTGGCTCCAGCTTCTTCCTGGCATCCTTCGTCACATGAATGTAAACAGGTGAACCAAAAATCCTCAAATGGGAAATATCAGGCTTCTTACCAGAAAACGCCTCCTTCGGTGTACTCATGCCAAGTATCTTGTGAGGAAAACGGTTCTGCACATATACTGCAGTATTGCATGCCTCCGCCCACAAGTGAAGGGGTAGGCCCTGATCATGCAACATCACCCATGCAGCACCCACGATCGTTATGTTCTTCCGCTCAGCAACCCCATTTTGTTGTGGGTTATGAGGTGCTATGAGCTCTCTTCGAATTCCTTCTGCGCTGCAAAAGTCCTTGAACTCGCCAGAGATGAATTCACCACCATTGTCGCTCCTAAGAGCCTTCACCTGCTTCCTCGATTCTTTCTCAACTAGTGCCTTGAACTCACGGAACTTTGAGTATGTCTCGCTCTTCTTCTGCATGAAGAAGATCCAGCACTTCCGAGAAAAATCATCAACAAATATCACATAGTACCTGTGCTTTGCTGTCGAAGCTACTGAGAAAGGTCCACACACGTCTGTGTGAATTCTCTCAAGGATCGTCGTGGTGTGACTATCCTTCTCGTGAAAGGTGGCTTTCACAATTTTTCCCAAGGTACATCCCTTGCACTGATCTGACTGCACAAGAGTACCCTTAGGAAGCCCAGTAGAAATCTGCTGCAATATCTTCAAAGCTCCATGGTGAAGGTGGCCCAATCTCTAGTGCCACAACTCGCCATCATCCCGGCTCACCACTCCTTCTGCCTTGCCTGCCATTTCTGCACAGCCATCTACCTGCAATTGATAAAGGTTTTGAACTCGAACCCCTATCCTCCGGGTATCACCAGTTGCCTTACTGCGCAGGAAAGCCTTTCCCTCGCTAAAGACAACATCATATCCCTTGTCTTCTAACATCGCCACAGAGATAAGATTATTCTTCAATCCTGGAACATGCATCACTTCCTTCAATATGAAGGGTTTACCAGACTCCCTCTCAAAGGAAATGTTACCGATACCGGTCACACTATATCTACCATCATCACCCATCTCGATGTGCACTCCAAGATCTTTCTCATCTAGATCAGTAAACAAATATCGATCTCATGTCATGTGAAAAGACGCACCACTGTCAAGAAACCACACTGATCCCGTCATACTTGAGACCAAGCATGCGATCAGTGAAAAATCTAGCTCAAACTGTGAGGCTAAGGCCTTTCCAGCGGCAGTCCCAGCAGCCTGCTTATTTTTCTTCTTCTGTGGAAAATTTGTGGCGTAATGTCCGTGTTGGTGACAGTGAAAGCAGTTCACCTTGGACATGTCTTGCTTCTTGCCTTTCGCACCTGAATGACAAGCTTTCTTGCTCTTCCTCTTATTTTCTTTGGCATCCAAAGTGAAATTCTCTTCATCAAAGTTCTTTGATGAAGATCTGTCCCTGGTACTCCACCTTATCTCCTCTTGCACAAGATCCGACCAAACTCGCTCCCATCCTGGCAATTTCTCCCGACCATTGACAGAGTCCTGATAGGAGTGCCAACTCTTCGGAAGCCCAAGGAGAGCCAAGCTCACCAAGTCCTCATCATCAACAGTAACCCCCACACTTCCCAGCTTATCCCTGCATTGAATGAACTTCGTGAGGTACTTGGGCATACTGTCGCCTTTCTCCATCTTTATGTTCCTCAGTTTATCCTTGAGCGCCAACTTTCTCTGGTCGCTCTTGCTTTGGAATAAATTTGTCAAAGCTTTCCACATCAAGAATGGAGAAGCCTTACCATGAATTCTAGACACTATGTGATCCTTCACACCTTCCAACAGAATCCTTCGACACTTTTTTGTCTTCTTTTTCCATGCGTCAAGTATGGCAGCATCACTAGAAGTAGGCTTTGGAACTTCTACATCTATGAACTCCTTAAACCCATTGTCATCCAGCACCGCCTCCATCCTGTCCCTCCATGCAATATAATTCAAGCTTCCCTCGAGGGCATACTCCAATCACAATCCGTTGAAAGACATCTCAACTTCGACACCAAGAAAACTCTACTGCAAATTCGAATTCCACCAGCACAAAACTCAATCGCTTCAATGTTTTGCAATTGCTCCAATGATCAATATTGCTCCGATACCATGTAGAAATTTGAATAACTGATATATTATTCACCGATATTCTCCTTATCACAGACTATTTTAGCTTCATGCATAATACAGAATCTCTTCTACCATTGATCATTAATTGCGGAAATAAAATCAATTGCATGCACACATTAAAATCACGAACAATCACACATATGAACACAGTATTTAATGGGAAATCTTAAATCTGAAAACCCCAACTATCTGTATATTATATGTCATGGAGATCATGTAACAATCATAGTAAAAAGCTCCTCACAAGCTCTCATGCACACCCTCAATTGCTACACACTATCAAGCTAGATCTAGCAAAACACATGCTCCAATCTTTTGCCACTTGATAGCCAGCCTCTATTGTGTAATCAATGCTATGGGATGGCTTCATTAAATAGATAAACCACCTGGCTTGTACTGTACAATCCTCATGGGCTTCTCCACCTATCTGTGTGTTGCAAATAGCAACTGTATAGTCACAACTGATAGTTAACCTGCTCTTTCACCTATCTCTGCACTGGTCTCCACTGAAACTGTCCATGCACTGAAGTTAACTAATGCATTCTTTAGTTGATTAATGAGTTTATAATTAGTGAATTAATTAATAATTAATTCACACCACTCTCACTAATTGTATCAATCAGTTAAACTAGATACAAATAGCTCAACTATGTTTAGATTAGTTAAACTGAATACAACTCCACTAACTTCCTCAATCAACTCCACCAAACTCTGTTACATGAGTTCTAACTGAAGTATCCATGCAATAGCTCCACTTAACCCTCAGGAATAGCATAATTCCTTCTGTCAGCTCCTGTGCCACATCTGTGCACTTAACTGAAGTGCTCCAAGAGAATAAGATAATGTTTAGAGTCCAAATATTATTAAGAGCTAATAATATTCGACATATCTATTTTTATACTGGCAATCTAAAAATAGATTCCGCCCAGTATGTCTAAAAATAGAAGTCCATCTATTTTTTTCGACTTGACCAACCATCCACAAATAGCATCCTGCAACTCATAAAACATGATCCATATGTCTAAAAATAGACTTTGCGCCAAAAATAGCTTGCGGGCCCACTTAGTGAAGGCGACTTCTTTCCACTAAGCTCATCATCTTGTTGAAATCTCAACAAAATTAATCCCCAACTCAGATCTTAAAGTAAATGGAGGAATATTCTTTTAGTTTTACAGAAATTCATAACTTTTGAAGGAAGGTTTGGGTGTATGTATGTCTACCATATCCATTTACTGATGAATTTCCTAGTAAATGGTGAAATAAATCTTCCTTTCTTTCTGCTTAATAGTTTAAAAAGGATGGCCTCAAATGTGCAAAAGGTAATACAGTTCATAGATACCACCATGCATCATCATGGGTTGGTAAATATATTGATTGAGTTTCATTTAAGAACCATAGGAGATACTTGGGAGGATTTCCTTGTTAGGAATCATTTTCAAGAACCTCCAGAGTCACCACCCAAGGAAGATAATGTCAGGAGAAGCAAAAGAAAGAATACTGATATAAATGTTGAAGATAGACCTGAAACCTCATTACATAAGAATGATGAAAAGCTAATTTTTGAGGAACTGACAGAAATCAGGAAACAAATCAAGACAAGAGGAAAGAAAAGAAAAGAGAGTAAGGTTACAAATGAGGGGAATGAAATTCCTCCAAAACTGAGAAGGAGCTCTAGACTCCAAGGTACCATGAAGAATACATTATCAAAAGGGATAGAGCTTATAAATATAAATGAGGAAACCCCAATTCCATCACCTGTTAACATCTCTCCTACACACAGTCCTTAGAATTCTCATGTTTCTCATATTTAAGAAGGCCCCAACAGAAGATCTCCTGGCATAGACCCAGTCCAACATCAAATATATGATTATGTAGAATCACTGGAGAGGATAAGTGCCTCAATGAACCCAGAACCTCTTATCAATCCACAAGAACCTCTAATTGATGCTCTTAAGCAGGATATTTATGAATTAGAGATATTGAACAGACATATCAAATAAGAGAATGAGAATTTGAAGGAAAAAAATAAATTGGACAAGGAAATTCATGATAATACTGATCTGCATCTAGGATTGTGGTATAAGAAAAATAGGAAATTGATGAGGAAGAACAAGTTATTGAACAGAGCAGTTAGTAACCTCAAGTACAAGCTTCTTATGAGAAGGCCTAGAATGATAGTCACTTAAAAGAAGAACAAAAGAAGGAAATTAAATGTGATAGCAGAGGTGTCTAAGCAAATGCAGTAGGCAGGAAGAACTCATATATTTGCAAATTGCATGAGGACATGCAATGATTTTGCAGTGGGGGTATGTTGAACCTCAGAATTACCCTCTCTTTGAAATTTTTTCTCACCTCTTTCCCTCACTTTCTCATAATATTACAGACCCCAGTCAATGATAAATGCTAGGTTTTGTCTTAAGGATGCATTAAAATGATTGCCATATATATTTTCATGTTCTTGCTATTTGGATAGATTTTTGCAATTTAGCTACAGAATGCAGCCTGATCTGTAGCTAACTATGGATTCTGTAGCTACTCTCATGGTTTAGTAAGTTCCAGGTGTCAACTGAAGAATTGGGCCACATGGATGTTTCTAGAATCATTCCTACAAGGATTTTATCCTATTCACTCGGTCCAAGTCAACAGAAAAGCAAGCCTAAGATCATGGTCAAAGATGAGTCAAAGTACGTTAGCTGAAATCAGTAGGACCCTTGATTTGCTCTTCGTAGAAAATTAAGAAGTCCAACAGTCCTATTGCAATAATAATTTTAATTAGCCACCTATAGCTAGTTTAACTCATAAACAGTTATGTAATTTTCCTTTAAATATTGGTTGCATAGAACCGAGAACACAGTTCACAAATTAAGTGTTAAACTCAGGATTTTTGCTGATACTCTGTATTCATACTTCACTTTATCATAATACGAAGTTCATGTTGCCAATAATTGCTTGATTACATCCTTAATCAGTTAGAAGTTCAACCACATCAGTTGCAGAGGGCCCCTGCATCTGAAGGAGGTTTTTCATTTATGTTTTTAGCTTAATTTTATTACTCTGTTTTTCAGCAAATCTGTTTTCTAATTAGGCTTATGCTTAATTTCAGTTTTTGAACAATAACATAGTGATAAATCAAAACTGTGCAGCCTTTCTCTTCTAAGATATTTCGAGAAGATAGATAACTCTGTTTTCCAATCGAATCAAGATTGAAGAATTAAGAACACATAGTTGCCTAGTTTCCTTACTATTTTGTCATTCATTTTCTCATAATAGAATTGTCAATTAACTATGTTAATGGATGTTTTCAAAATCCATTTCAAGATGATAATGATCCTAAATTGAATGGTTAAATATCTAAATCCATACAGTAATTGAATTTACTCAGCACATTGTTATTTACTTTCTAGGAACTTAAGAGCCAAGGTATAATTGACTTCTTACACAGCGCTTCAAGAGGGTAATACTTCATATTGAATGTTGAAGAAAATCAAAAATACATTAGTTGTTTATTCTTTTACATTTTTCCTTCATATCCTCACTTATTTGCATCACTGATATTCCTAAATATCATTCAAGGAGATTGATTTAGTCATACTTCATAAATTGGATGATTGAATGTTTAATGAATGTAATTAATGAGTTACCTTCTGCATGACTTACTTGATTTTCTAGATCATCAAATATAATTGATCTCTTAACACCATTTCAAGAAGACCATACTTCATAATTGAATGTTGGAGTAACTAAAGATACAGTAGATTTTTTTCCTCTGCTTACTGTTCTAGGACATTAGAAGTTAAAGTACAAAAATTTTCTCAATACATCATTTCAAGAAGGTCATACTTCATAATTAAATGTTGGAGTAACCAGAAGTACATTAGTTGATTTCATTTTCTGTCTTTACTTTCAAGCACTGCAATTTCATTCTTAGCTCTCAGACTTAAATCCATGGAATAGGAATAAAAATAAGATCAACTAGATATTTTGTTTTCCAAATTAGGTTTTTAACTAGTCAACAGTTTTTGGTTTATTTTTATGAAAATTAGATTAATTTAGGAACAATTCCTTTTATTCCTTCTTAAAATTTTATTAGATTCATTTAATTCTTTCCATAGTTTTAGATTAACATTTTTAGACATCAAGGAACAGAAAACCCCCAAAAACAACATAAAATTCAAACAACGAAGTAAGAAAAAATTTAACTAAGTACATATAGTACACCCACACTTCATCAGTATACAAACCCTGGTTGATAATTTATCCAAGAAATTTAGGACACTAAATTGACTAAACAACAATCTCTCGAAAGGATAGAGTAACTGACTTAAGTTGTAGATAAATATTGTATGAATTTGCAATATGGGAGGGGTCGGGAAGGGGAAAAACCATTGTAATAGGATCATTTGGTTGTAAACACTCTTTTGTGGATGAATGAAAGGACATTGTTGTTTCCAGATTCTTGTGTTGTGTTTTTATGGTGATGTACTTCTTCATGTTATCTTCTTTCCTTTATTTAACCATTGCTTTATCTCTTTACTATGGATAAGAAAATTTTGTTCAGGATTTGTCATCAGGCACCCTACATAATCTTGAAATAGTAATCTATGTTTTCCTCTGAAATTTGAATGCAGAATTGTAAGAAGGTCTTCTCTGCATTCATTTTGAACCTTAATCTCTTCTCCTTTTCTATTTCATAAACTGTAAAGATCCATTGACATGTCTATCTTGCCTGGTCTCACATGATCTCAGTTATTCATCCATTTGAATCTCTTTCCACCTGTTTGACTCCATATCCCAATGGCCCTCTTCTGCTGCTCGACCACAAATTTTCAAAAAAACCTCTATGCACTAATAGCTAGCCTAAAATTCCCAAATTAACAAATATATATCTAACAGATATATCCTTGAGTCTAGGAGGGCCAGATACTAGGCTCGAAGCAGTTTTGATGTTGGCCCTCTGGGATTTTGTCTTCAGCCTTCGGAATTACGAGGAACTAACAAACCTGATCAATACTCCCACTACATGTGCAATGTATGGTCTAGCACATACCATTGCATACATCAGGCTACCCACTACACTTTCATATGGAACATGGGACATGTCCTCTTCTTCTTCTTCTTCTTGTGTCTTGGGACACTATTCAACGAATAACTTTACACCTACAGTAATAGGAACCTTCACTAGTTTACTATCCTACATATTGAACCTCTACAATATTATCTCGACATACTTCCTCTGGTTTAACCAGAGCTTCCTCTTTTCCCAATATCGTTTAATTTCCATGCCCAAAATATAGTTTGCAGCACCAAGATCCTTCATGTCGAATTTGGAGGACAATTGGGTCTTCAAATCCTGGATAATTTATTTGTCATTTCCAACCAGCAATGTATCATCCACATACAAGAACAAATAAATAACACGGACACCAATTAGTTTAAAATACACATAGTGATCCGCTTTGCTTATAGTGAAGGCAAGTCCCTGTATATATGTATAAAATTTATAATACCACATCCTTGGTGATTGTTTTAACCCATACATAGAATTTTTTAACCTGCATACCAGTTCTTTCTTACCCTTCACTGAAAAGCCTTCATTTTTCTTCATGTAGATCTCCTCTTCCATATCCCCGTGAAGAAATGTTGTCTTCAAATCCATATATTCTGCCTCAAAATCAAATGCAATAGAAACAAATAAAATTAATATAATAGAAGTTACATTGGTGTTGAGGCCTCAGAATTCTGTGGCCAAAACATGGGGGAAAACCACCTAGTCCGGACCTTAAGGCAGCTCCTTTTCTGTTTGGTATAGTGGCTCTGACTTGCGATAATGGGATCAGTTTCCCAATAAATATGTTTTATGAGGGTGTTTGTGAATAAAACATGAAAATGAATAATGATTTTTAATCTATATGCATTTATCTAAGTAATTAATCTAATATATACCCAGGGTGTTGTTCCTTTATGCGATCTAAAATGATATCCTTCAACTATTAGTAATATATATCATTTAACAATCGAAAGAGATGAAAATTATGTAAAATGATTCTTCTAACAAAATAGTTTGCATAGAAGAATTGCGTAAAACATATCGCATTTTCCAATGTAATTACATATTCAATAAGAAACCATAGCTAAATATTAGAACAGAATATATATGATAACCTTTCAAATATATAATGCAAAAAAAAATAACTATCAATTTAAGAGATAAGACTTAACACAAGTGAATAGAAGTACCATATGCATGAAGTTCTATTCTGTAAATTGACAGTAATGAATCTGTTCCTTCCCACTTTCAAGCGATTTAAAGAGTAAAATAGTGCAAAATAAGTTAAACGGCTTTAATTGCTAAAAGATAACAGAATATGTTCCATTAATTCATCAAAGCACTCACAAACTTAAAATAGTGCATTCTTTGCAAATGTTTTTGACAAATTTCTGCACCCTTCTCTAAATGCATGAGAAGGGTTTAAATACTAAACTAGCTATAAACTAAAATTAAATTATTACAAAAAAGTAGAGGAGGTTTCAAACAAACTTCCTCCAAAAGCTTAACTTAAACAACAATATAGGAATTTAAACTAACAATCCTAATTTTGCGAATCCTGGCCTTCTTTCTGAATGTGAACACGAAGCTAACAAATATCTAACATTGCTTTAAGCTGAGCTGGCTGTGATATCCGTGATTGAATTTTTCCCTTGAAAATAGCATTTTGAAATTACTGATTGAGATATTTTTGCTGAATCTATAAGAGGCTGAAGAGTTTGATGTTGATCCTAAGGTTTGATCAGAAAATTCCAGTAATTTTCTTGATCAAACTTATTAAATTTTCTCTTGTGTATCTGCTCTTTGTCTCCACTTTATTTCTACTTCTCTTGTTCCTGAAAACACATCAAACGTGTTTTCCTCAAGAATTTATGTCTTAAAAAATTGCTCACATAAAAACTAAATAATCTCATTTGATTTCTTGGACGTTTTTGTCACTGCTTTCTCTGCTTGATTAATTTTTGCTCCCCATTCTGCAAATAATAGTTTTTTGTGAAGCTTATCTATTTGTGGTAGATTATCTTGTTTTCCTGTATCTGAAATTTGCCACTGAATGTGTTCTTCTATTTTCTTTTCAAGTCTTTCACATTCCAGCTTCTGAATTTCTATTTGTTGAATCATTATTTTAATGGAATCACAATAAGAATCAATCATGGAAGATTTTTGACAAAAAATTTCTTGTTCTTTCTTTAGCATGGTGTTTACATCAAGTGCTTCTTTGATAAATTGTTCTAATTGTGGTTGACTCTATAACTCAACCGTTACTATTTCTAGATGTGCATGCTTTTCATTAAGCTCTGTCTCATACTTCAATTTGATGCTTTCAATATCTTCATGAAATTGGGTTGTGCTTATTTTGATTTGCTCAATGGACTTGGCTTTCTCTTCATTCAACAACTGTTCTAATTCTTGTACTCTGGCTTCCTTTTGTTTCAATAATACTCTAACCTCATTATCTTTATCAACAGTAGTGGTAGCATATGCCCCTGCATATTGTGATAATTTGGTTAGATTTTTCGTGGCATCATCTGAGGAATTTTTCCATAGTACATCAACTGATTCATTTGTTGGTTTTGGAGTTGTTTCATCAATCTGTCTTCTTTTATTTCTTTTAACTACAGCCTTGTAACTGGGACTGTAGAAAATATCTAATGAAGGAATTTCTTCAATCTGTAGAACTATATGATCTGTAGGGTAGGCCAATATGGTTTCTTTGTCATGCATTGTTGGAACTCTTTGTAGTGGATTGATAATCTCAACTATTTTCTATGAGAGTTCTGGTGTTTGGAAACTTGTTGCTTGATTAGTATTAGGATTTTATTTGGGAGTCTTTATTTCTTCGGAAAATTCTTCCCATTCATTAATAAGATATTTTGCTTATTATGACTTGGACTGATCTAGCATGCTATGACTATGTAGAACTGTTTCAGAATTTGATTTTGTTCCATTATTTCTTGTTTTCTCCAGCATTTCTATCTCTTGAATAACTTGGTCAATTGTCTTTTCTGAGTTTTATTTCTTAGATTCAGATTCATTTTTAGAGTGATCTGAATTATCAAACTGCTGTTATGATTGACCTAATTCATCTTCAGATGTATCTTTCATTTCATCATCCAAACTAAAACTTGGAGTATGTTGTTCATCTTCAATAGTCAACAAATTTAAAGGAACATTTTCTAGTCTCTTGTTTCTGTATGCTTGAAAAGCTTCAGCATCTTCTTGACTTAGTTGACTAGAAACATACTTGGTAATATCAGAGAAATTTTCCATGCCTTGGAAGATGTCATCAAATCCATCTCCTTCCTTTACAAAAGGTTTCATTTTAAGCTCTGCGATGTAATTTTTAATCACATCATTTGGATCATATAATCTTCTTGGCATAAATGCCAAGTTCAATAATTGAATCTTGGGAACCTATTTGTAACTATGGCTGATATTAGGCAAAGAAAAGGTGCCACACTATAGAGGGAAATTAGGCCAAATAGCCTTTTTACCATCCTTCAGCTGCTTCGTGACACCATTGACAAGTTGATAGGCTATTTCTTTTGCAAGTAATTTATCGGGAACATAGTAAGGTAAAACATGGGGAGAAGCATAACTCCCAAATACCCTAATGTATGTGAAATTTTCTTCAACAAACCATCTAGCTACTGGAAGAATATCTACATTTGCTTCTTCAGAAACCGTAGGAGCTCTTTTGTTGAAAATCATCTGATGTATGGGAAATATGACTCCATAACAGATTTTATAGAAATATAAGTGGAACTCTGAATCCCAGAGTTCTCTGTGGTAGATGTGAATCAGGGTAGGGTCCTTAGTAGTTCATTTCCAACCCATGGTAGGAAATTTGGAAATTAAATAGATAGCATCCATGACATAGGCAGATATATAAAAAGGAGGTATTTCTATGAATGAAATACTTCTTTTATTCCTATATTCAGTTATATGCTTGGCTAGGTAATTCAATAAAATTTCTGCCCAATTTAAGATAGATGAATTGATGATTGCGTCAATTAGGCGAACTCAATCTCTTGAAAATATAGTGCTATTAGGCTTGGAAAATATTCTTCATAACATACCAGCGGCATAACAATAAGGATTATGAATTTGTGTAATTGGGTACGTACCAGAATTATCTTGTTTCAATTTCCCTTCGTTGTCCTTCCATTCATGGATGACTTTGATAAGATCTGGATGTTCTCCTTTAAATTTCTACACATATTTCTTGTCGTATTTCTGCTGCGGGGTTGGTAGATGATACATTGCTGCTAAATCCTCTGCTTTGAAAGAACCTATAGTTTCTACTCTCAAATTTTTGAACATTTTATCTTCAATGTTTAAGTGGTCAATTTCCCACTTAACCATATCTGTACAAGGAAGAATCTTTGGTCTTGTAGCTATCCTGTGAATGTATGAGCATGCAACGTCAAAAAAGGTTGCATCAGAGGTAGAAGTAGTGCCTATTGTAGATACTTTATTTATCACCCTTGGTCCTTCATCTTCGAAGAGTTTATACATTGCCTCCCATGTCGAACTACCACAGTCTTTGTTGCAGATGGTATCTGAAAATAATGGAGACATATCTGTGTCTTTTGTGGATGAGGTTTGAGAAATTTCTTTGCCACTTTTGCTCATTTTGATCTTTTTCAACTTGTTAATTAGTTTCCTGAGAGAAAAGTGAATTTTACTCATAAGGATTATCACAAGATTAAATCAATCATTTATTTCAAACATGTGCGAGAAGATATCAATCTATCAATTATCTTTCATAATTTCTAATTTAATATTTCACACGGCCTCACACATAAGATCTATCAATCGTTTTAAAGTCGTTAAGATCTTAAATTCCATTTGATATGACACAAGCTGTTTCACACGATGAATTCATTAACTATGCATATCATAATCATTCCTTATAATATTTCGTGATACTTGACTCTTAAAGGCTGCGAAATGCGATCTATGCAAATTGTAGATCGCAACTTTTATGGGATAAAGTTTGAGTGTATATTATAATTTACGCGCAATGTGAATTGCGAAAACATTGAAGTGACCGTGATAGCTGAAAGATTTTTTATTTCTTGGTTTATTTTCTTGTCAGGTCTGCGGGTATCACAACTTATATCGTTTTCTTCTTAAATCTTTATTGATTAAGTAAAGTGCGATGTGAAAAGGAAAACAAATATAACGATGATTGAGGTTTTTTGCAAGGTTTTATTATTATATCTTCGGAGAGGCTTTGAGCGCATTTCGCAATTCGCATATTTTACGTTTTATGGTTCTTTTTGAAATAAAATATGTAATATGCGATGCGCTTTAAGGCAAAAAAAAATAAA
Organism: Pinus albicaulis; assembly: GCA_034641835.2. Taxonomy (NCBI): domain Eukaryota; kingdom Viridiplantae; phylum Streptophyta; class Pinopsida; order Pinales; family Pinaceae; genus Pinus; species Pinus albicaulis. The sequence goes on from CM076579.1 coordinate 1,528,253,486, forward strand.
TTATTTTCTAAGTTTTTTTAATTTTAGGAAATTATAAAAATAATTTCCTATTTATTTCTAAAGTGTCCCTATTTATAAAAAATAAATGGGGGTTGTTGTATAGCACAACAATTGACGATTCACTTGGGTGAACAAGATGTCTTTGATGAAAACTTTTGAAATTTCTAAACCTTTTTGAAAAAACAAAATAATTTAAAGGAATGAAATTTCAAATAAATAATATCTTTGCTAAACAATGAAATTTTCTTTTATTCACTATTCAAAATAATTCCTCTTTAAAGATATAAGTATGAAAATCTATATCAGTCCTTACTCAGTTTAAAAGGATAAAATAAATAACCTTTACAGATCAGCTTTATACAATTTTACTCTTTTATCACAGATAGAGCCTCTGTTCCAATAGGAAATTTTAAGCTTTTGGCAGGGTTACCTTTTGCCTAGCTATGATCCATTCTCCCATCCAGTATTTCTCATAATTTTCATAAGTAAATTCTAATTTCTGAGAATTTTCTTCTATATATTTTTTTATTTACTTAAAAGCCATTGTCTTGGCTTGGTAACTAAATAATGACAATGCCATTCACAAATAGTAATTAAACTAATCAAGTTGGCTCTTGATGAGACCCCTTGTCTTTTTTATATAATCTCAAGTCATTACACTGTTTTGGTAGACAGTATTAGTAATGTCAGTTTAATTATTTCTTTATGAACATGGTAAACAAGCTCGTGATGAGACTTATTATCTTTTAAGTTTTTCTTCAA